>VZRV01007964.1:53340-338855 GCA_013398115.1 Falcunculus frontatus | reverse complement strand
CCCCCCAGTTGATTTAAAAGCATACAGATGAGGTCTTTCCCTCCATTCAAATGCCCAAGGAAACTTCCAGACTGCAAACATTTCTACCAACCCTTAGTGACTTCCACATCTTTTCTATTTCCAGCCAGAGTACTGTAGATCTTTCTAATGAGCTCCATGTTGTTAAGGAGAGAATTAAATCCATTAAAATAGGAAAAGCTGACCTGATGGGAAGTGGTACCTCCAGCAGCCTAGAGTACAGACAGTAAAAGAAGAAAAGAGAAAGGAGATTATTACAAGACTAAAAAAAGCCTTGAAATAAAAGTTTTCAAACAATGTTATTTTACAAGAGTGACAGTAGCACAGGCTTGCTTTTTAAAAAAACCTGCAATATAAAGAACTTTAAACTATGAAAGATTCTTATGTTACTGAAACTAATCATGACCAGAATATAAAACTCTCCCCACCCTACAAACCTAAACAAATACATATGCAGGATTACAACAACATAACCAGTAGTAATTTACAAAGTTCAAATTTCAGTACTGCTTCAGTTGGAAATGTTTCATAAGTTGGCTTATTTCTAGTAATGAGGAAATCTACTTCTACATGTAAAGCATATTACTATATAGAAAATTTCAACAAAACCAAAACATATTCTGAAAAAAGTCAACTGAAACCTTTAAATTCACAGGCATTCCAAGTCATAGAAAACCAACAGTAAGCTCTCAGGCTTATATCAGGCAGTCAAACATAATGGGAACAATAAGGTTCGAACAGTTACTCATTTTCAAATGAGAACTGAGCCTAAACCTTTGTTTTAAAGTAATGTTGAGTCTGCACACAGAAAAATTATTGAATCAATTCTCTATTTAAATTAAGATCAATGATCAAGCAAATTTCTGAAAAAAAATATGCATAAGCTTGCCAAAATTTAACTAACCTTGAGGGATAATCAAAAATCTTATCTGATGTTTCATGACAGAGCATATGACCCAGGAAGGCTGTTAACAAGACTCTGAGGGAACCATGGCAGAAAGTACTAGATCTCACTGTCAGTCCCTAAGTCTTCTGGCTATGCTTCTTGCTGCATGCATCTTCTAACATTCTGGTCAGAATTTGGAGTTCTCATCCCTTCACATATCCCTCTGAAACTCTCCCTTGCAAGTCAAAGCAGAACAGATCTTTAAGCAGATCTTTAAAGCTGAATATGGCCAAGCTTTGGATTACTTGGAACATGCTGCTACAAGTTCCCAAAATTAGAAACTGTGGTCAAAACAAAATGTACCTCTTTTCTTTCTTCAGTGAAATTGCAGAATTGCAATATTTAATTCAGTTTATGCACTCCAAACTGTGACAGAATATAAAGTCAAGTGTAACAACTATAAGTCAATATACAGTGAATGTCCTTGGTTGATGTTCCAGCTCATACATTGTCCCAGATACTTGGAAATTATACTCAGGAGCTTAGAATTTACATTACAAAGCAAGTTCTTTGAGGATGATGTCCTAAGTGGGATGTAATGGCATTCTGAAATATCTGACACAGTCTGTTATGATGGAATGGCTGGAAAAAGGCAAACTCTGCATCTGTAGGCCATAACTAAGGTCCATCTACAAGCTTTGTCTTCTGTCTCTGGAGACTAAGAACATTGAGGATATATATCCTGCAATCAGGATTAATTTTCATATGTGTAGATAATAACCACTAGACTTCAAAACATGCATCCACAAGCTGGATTAGGTGTCATATAGTGGTCAAGGTACATAAAAAAAGCTGTATCCCAGGTCTGCCAGCTGGGATACCAGAACTACTCACAGCTACTAGACATTCTTCTACAAATGGTGTCAGCATGTGTGGCCGGATAGTGACCATAATGTCCCTGAAGTCCATAGCTGTGACTCTTCCAGACTGAGCATTGTCCCTTTGCACAAAAGCCTGTTTTGCATGTTCTAATTGTATCTCCTGAAAACATAAGGAGGAAAAAAACCAGTTAAATTCAAAATCATCAAATTAACAGTTAAATTTAATATAACTAATGCAATCCTACAAGACCTCTCATTCCTAACAAAACACGACTACATGGAATCTAATTTTAAGTGGCTATTGTATGTATATTGTATGTAAATTTCAGCCTTTTCTATCAGGAGCATATATGGTCTCTATCACTGACCTCAACACCTAGGACAACATCATGATTTCTTTGCTTTCTGGACATTATGTCATGCAATTCATTTAACTGAGAAATGGAGAACACATACCAACACCCCAGTGCAAGTGATCTCCCACTCATGAACATTAAAGTGTTCCATGCTGTGCATTATCCAGTTTATTGCATGTGTCACAGCAGGTCAAAATACTTTCTGTAAAAGCACTCCCTACTCCTTGAATGAAGACAATGAAATCATAAGAGATTCATGTAGACACCTAATAATCTGGAAAGGATTCCCTCAAAAAGCATCCTCATTTAAAACAAAGTTATTTGTCCACAAAAGACATCAGCAGTTTAATTTAGAACGCCTTGTATCATGAGTGATTAAAGATCAGTTCTCAGTATTTCAGCAGTAGTAACAGGCATAAACATTATGTGATACAACCACCTGATAATCTCATTTTGTGATTCAAATGTACTACTGGGAGAAAAAAGGAGAAAAAAAGGTATATAATCTCTCAGAGCTGTATCTTTTCCTACTGTGACCTTTCCCCTTTCTTCTTAAATTACTGTTAGACTACTTTCTTCTTTTTTCATTTAAAAGGAACAGTCCCTCAGAGATAATAACTTGACATTACATATCAATTTTTGTTCAGTTCTACAGGTTTGTAAAAAAAAGAAATACCTTTGGTGATGTAGTTAGACTTCTCAACCTGTATTTTTAGCTGAATGAAGAACACAAATCATTACCGTGTCTTCCCTTTAAATTTCAAGGATTATAAAAACTTCCTCACTGGAAATACCGTGCTTATTCTGAATATATATTCATAATCAGTTAGTCAGAAAATGGAACCAGAGCACAACTATGTCACCAATACTAAGCAAGTCTCGCAGTGGATCATGACACTATCCAACTATTTCCATTTTCTTCGCAAATATGAGCCTTAAAATATATATTAATCCAAGACCCAAGATAATCAAGAGTCACCATCATGATGTATTCTCAGTAAATATGATCTCCTGTAAGCTGGTATTTGTCCCACATCAGCATTCAAGGAAATAAAGAGTGAAGGGCGAAAAGCAAATTCAGATGGAGTAGGATCAGACCTGCCAGAGGCCTGCAGATGCCATCCCTCCCTCCTTCTATTTACTCAAGTCACGCTGCCACTCAAACCACGCTTGTCTTTTTATTTCAGCCTTCTGACTTCCCCAACTTTGGTCCTAATTTCTAATTACAACACTATACCCTGACCTGAAAGGTATGATGAAAACCTCCTAATGTATCAGGCAGAGGGAGGAAAGGGGTTGGGGGGAAAAGACTGGTCAATGTTTCACTCCCAGAATTCATCTGAAATTTCTTCTTTTGATGGGAAACACTCATGGGGGTTATAATTTGAAGTGGTACAATTTCAGTTCGGCCACATTTTCTTTACATTACAGACCCCCATGTTGAGGTGTTACAATTTAGCAATAACACTCTGGCTGGATGCAGCCATGCAAGTTCTTACTTCACTCCAACTGAGACTATAATTTCAACAGAAATTTGGAAGGAAGCAATTTGGGACGGTTTATGGTGAGATGAGCACAAAAACACAAAAAGACTTAGTCAGCTTGAGGCAGGCAACTACTTGGGAGGCAGAGAGCTCTGCAGAGGAGTTCGGTATGATGACGCTTATATCCTAAATACTCATCACTTAGCAGGTAGAAATGCATGAACAAATGAATAAAAATGTTTGTCATTAAACGGAAGCACCACTAGAGAAAAAATAAATTGTATTTAGCAGAAGGATTACATGGGAAACTGTGAATATTGCTTTCTTCTCCTTCCTTCACTCAGTTTGTTTTAACCACTGAAACTGCCGGCAGTGTTTTGGTGGCAGAATCCAGCACTAAAATGCAGTAAAAAAACCTGGACACCACTTGCAGAAGCCCAATCTGTTCCCATCTGTGTACACCCATCAGTGAGTCTGGAGGTATTATACCATTGGTGGGACCTTGGCTGACAGTGATGTCTTAGCCACAGAACAAAGCAGAGCTCATGCTCCAAAGAGGTGCATCAAGTGTGTGTTTCTTGTCACCACCAAGCCAGCTGCAAAAAGGCGGCTAGTACTACAGCTGAGAACAAGCCAAAACACCCTATCCTCTCCTTGCTAACATGATTCTTTCCAATTTTCTTGGTAAACTGGAACCCACTAGAGAGAATTATCCCACTTGGTTAAACACATTGTCAAGGTCTTGGCGCTGCCATTCACCCATCTTCTTGTCAGACAGAAAAGAGCCATTTAGCTACAGACAGACACCAAGACAAAACTGTGAATGGGATGATGTCAGTCTTCTGAAACACCCTTTTCATACCTCCTCCTTAGTTCAGAAACTAAGTTCCAGTTCAAAATGGTTTACACATACTGCACACATAGATAGAGAAGACTGACCTCAGAAAGGTAGAGACTTTTTAAGCTACGGTTAATTTAACATTTTCCAGTTACACCAAGAAGAAAGAAGCACAGGGATCTTCAGCCACATGACATTCCCAAGCCATGACCGTGGATGGCAGCAGTATGGCACACAAGAACATGCAGACAATCACATGGCAACTCACAGTCTCAAATCTAAATTTCAGACAGACCTATAAAGTCTGTTACAAACAAACCAGACATATGTCACTTTTCTAATCACTGCACAATGCATATCAATGCAATAAACTCCCTAAAGTGTTTACCTCAGAAGAAAGGCTATCCATTCCCTCAGCCGCCATATGCCTGAAAGCTGAGACAACTCACAGCATAACTATGTTTCAAAATGAGTTTCAAAATTGCTACTAGCAATTTATCAGGAAATTCTTTATGAGATGTTTGTAACATCACCTATGTCGTGTATACACAGCTAATATAAAAAATATCACCTTAAAAATAAACTGAAAAACAATAAAGCAAAGCTGTAGTCTTCAGAGATGCTAACTTGCAATGATTTTATTGTTTCACCTATTTCAGTCCCATACTGTTTACTTAGACAGAGTAAGGTTTAAAGAAATACAATCCTCATTACTTTGCAATACAAATTACACATCCTAAAGAACCTTCTCCAACTAGACTTTCTGTAAACTTAGATATATATAGAAAACAAGCATCTTCCTTGATGCTGGAAGTCCAGAATTCCCCCAGGTAGCATAAGACTTTGTGAAAAATTAATTTGTACATCATGGCAGGCATGCCGGCACCAAAATTCTAATGAAATTATTTCCTATCTAGAGATTTTACCTCAGCTTTCATTTACAGCTCATTAAAAGCTTCTTTACCTTCCACTTAAATAAAAATTTGTGTTTGCATTCCACCCCAACGGATCTACAAGTCATCAGATACAACATGATCTTTGCCACTGGAGTAGATCCCAAGGTTCAATTATAGAGACTACTACATCAACTAATATGCTGGGCATAAATAAATTCCCAGACAATGCAGAAATGGATTTACCAGGCCCACATATGTTAAAATTCAGTGTGTGGAATAGATTTTACATGCTGAGAAAGGGGCTGATGTTGCTCTTCATAAGGCAGACTTGCCACTTAAGTGATGATGGAACATGACCATATGCAAACAGATAGAGATATGATGGGTATATAGTATAAGTAGATGAGCTAATTTTAAGCCAGAAAATGAGCAGGGTAAAACAACACACCCTGAGCTCTAGGTTGATGCAAATAGATTGTTAACTGTATTAGAGCCAAGGAGTTCGGAGGCTATACTTTCAGGCATCTCTGTTACTGCAGACAGAAAAAGTGCTGGCAGGATATAAATATTCAGAATCCCATATAAACACTTCTTATTTAAAGCCACAAGAGATCTATCTTGTGCATGGATAAGATATACTGATGTTATTTTCCAAATACTTTGAGCTTTGCCAGAAGTGATAATTAGTCCAAATGCTGCAACAGATAATGATCATGGAACAAGTTTATGTGACATAATAGGACCCAATGTAAAGGACTTTGAATCTAGCTAGATTATTACATTAAAAGTTGCAAATTGCATTGTACTTACAAAGCAGTACCTGAAGCGCCTTACAGAACCATCTGGTCCATGTTAAGTGTAGTGTAAAGTGCATTCACACATCAGGAATGCAGAAAGGTAATTTGGCATCCACTGTGGTCTCCTGCTGTCTAAGGTCCAAGGTCTAGATATCAGACCAAGAAGACTGACTCACGCACAGGCAGAATGTCAGAAGGAAAGGCTGAGTACCAAAGGTTACAGAGCTTAAAGGAAGATTTCCATGCCTGTGAACAGTAACTCTCCACTGTGCCGAGAGCCATTTCTGTGCCCAAACTTCAGCATCTGTAATACAATGCTGCAAGGCAAGAATCAGCAGAGAAATGTACGTGATTCAAAGATTTACAGTTCTAGAAAGGGGGTAAACAGATGTACCCAATTACTGTGACTGACTGAGCATCCTAATAGACTGTACTGATAACAGGCAGCTTCAGCAGTCTTAGGACAATTAATTAATTTGAAAATCCTTGCTGCCTGCACTAATGCTGAGAGCATCTTTATTAGCAGTATTAGAACTTTTCCTGAGTGCATCTCACCTCTCCAGAGACACCCAGAATTGTTATCCTTATTCTCCTGGTTTATGCTCTTCCTCCCGTGTTTCTGACCTATATGGATCATCACCAGAAGGGCTGGCTGGTTCGCGAGGACCACTGACTTCTTCCAACACAACCAATTATCCCCACAGTATCACCCCATCCAAGAAAAGTCCTTTCAGATAAGTAAAGAGGAACATCACTCCACAGGATGAGAAAGCCTAGTAGTTAGGAATAATCTCCAAAGGTAGAAAACTCCTGCGTCAGTGCTTGCTTTTCCTAATTCAAGTTAAAAACACAAAAGAACCCAGAGAAGGAACTCAAATATTCCAAATACCCAGCCTTAAGATAACAAGCTCTTTTAGGTCTGTGACTCTAATCTCTCTTAACCTCTCTCACACACCTTACACACACTTTTTTTTTTTTTGTTTGGTTTGGGTTTTTTTGTTGGTTTTTTTGTTGTTGTTGTTGTTGTTGTCGTTGTTTTTGTTGTTGTGAAAAAGTGTCCTGTTTTTATTCTGAGTTTTTCTACAGGCTTTCCGCAGATCTCTAAGCAAACAGACAAATGAGGCAAACAGGACTGGTACTTTGTTAACACTGTGACTTTAAACCACCAAAATCAGGACACATATCCAAGGCTCATTCTGTAGTTGGAAGGAGATACCAGAACACATTGCCAGAGGCATTTTTTCCTAATAAAGTAGCACATTTGCTTTTTCATTCAAAGAGGTTCTGATTCCTATTTCTGTCACAAAACTGGTTTATGTCTTAGCCACTTATGAGTTACAATAGTCAATACAAAGCCTAAGGGAATACAATTTAATCATGTGATACCTGACGTCCTCTTCATACAAAGTTAATTAGGCTCTGTTCTACAAAGTCAATTTGAAACATTTGTCTCAATAGCATTATCTTAATTATTCCTCATCAAAATGATACCACCTCCTACTGTGAACTAACATACTTGTGTAAACAAGAAAAAAAGAAACCTTGCAGTCTTGAAGCAGGTTCCCATTTTAAAACTCTCTAGTGTAAATACTAATACAGGCATTAAGTATTCAGGAGGAATATAAATAAGAAACTCACGTGTTTCACCTCTTTTCCTACTGAAGACTATTTTAACAGTACTGCTGAAATACAGATAATCAGTTTATATTTTATTAGCATAATATTCTACTTCATGTAACAAAGCACCTGAAAGTATGAATAGCCAGGAATTCCTTGCAAAATAATGTTTTATTCTTTATATACAATCAAATTTTCCCTAAGATAATCCTAATTCAAAAAAGATCAAAAGTAAAGTGTGTGGAAATGGCTTGTAAAAATATTATTGGGTATCAGCTCTAAATTAAATATAAGTTTGGTAAACATGCTGCTTATAGACAAAAGTACTTCTTAATACGAGTCTGGCAAGTTGAGTCCAAAATGTTCAATACTGTTATTTAATATTCTTTGACTTGTAGATTTAAAAATACAGGAGATTTTCAGACATCGAAGTCTAGGTTTTGAATTTCTTGTCTCTGTCTACACAACAGTGTAGAAATAATCACCTTCTGCACGCAGGTGCAAAAACCAAGGAAAAGGAAAAAAAGCCCAGCTAGCCTCAATCAGCAGTTTTACCAACAGCATATCCTATTTATCAACATACTATACAAGTCCAGTATTCTGACTGTAAAAGCCTACACTTGGTATATATTTGAGCTTTGCTACCAGCACGATATTCAGCAAGTTTGCAAACACTTTGATTCTTGCATCCTTCTTATTACTCTTGACAAACCATACTGTATTAGACCCACCAGTAGAAACTGAGTGAACTCCGCATATGTTAGGTGTCTTTTTCTATCCTTTCCAAAATGCAGCTGTACAAACTCTGAATTCCAGTTAAAAGGAATGTGCTGATGAATCGTGGTCTGGCCAAAAACTTGTTTAGCATCCTCTGGGAAGAAAAGAAAAATGTTCATTTAGTAATAAAATAAAATAACAATAGAGACAAACATATAAACAAATACGATATTTTGTAACAGGAAAGCAATACTATTCATATAAGTTAGTAACATATTGTAAAGCAAACCTAGTGGTTTTGTTTACCCAAATCATCACCCTCACAAATAGTTTCTGAATAATATTTTTATTCGTGAAGTTTTATACCCACAGCATTTAATTAAAAGAAACTTAGATATTTCAAGTTTCAAATTCAAATAAGGAAAGATTAAAAGACAATTTATAAAAAAATGACTAAAGCAAACTAATTTTCAGCATAATCTTTTCAAGCTGCTAACAATGAAAGTTTTGTGTCACTATAATTCAGGCTTTTGAATTGTTCCCAGAGTTCTCCACATTCAAACAGATCAACTACAAAAATACCATTATTTCAAGATCCACTTTTCTGGAGTTACTGACAGAGCAGTGACAAACAGGACAGGGGATGTGGGGAGACATGGCAGGCAGGAATAAAAACTTATCACCAGCACTATGCAGACTTTAAGCCTAAATCTCTTCTACAAGGAGGGGAGCAGCGTGACAAGTATGATCACATCTAAATACAAGCTTCATAGTTAGTAGTCACAACTGGGCAACAGTTTACTACACACTTGGCAGACTGGTAATACACAGCAGTTTCCATGAAGAAGCAACTATTTGATACACACCAAATTGTACAGTAGTAAGGACTATATGTTTCTGCAACTAGACTGCATAAACTGTAACTAATGAAAACAGCAACGAGATCTGAGCAAGTACTTGTCTCAAAGGACAGTGCCCACTTCAATGTGATAGTTTTGTCTCAGCCAAAGAAACAGGGCATAAATATCCTCTGAAGACAAGCTGAAGGCCAGAGGTTCCCAGTTGCTATATGCCTTCCTAATTGCTGTATGACTCCTCCAGCAACTCAAGCCAAGAGCCAGTTCTTGTCTCCTGTGAGTTCTGTGAGCATGGAGAGATGGTTCCCAGGAGTCACTCCCTACCCACAGGCTGGGCCAGGAGCTGGTCTGCTCCCTTCACGCTTTGTGGAAGAAAGACCAGGAGCCCAAACCACGAGCTCCTGTCTGTCTCTGTGAGCAGCAGAGCTGTAAGCCAGTTCCCAAGCATGGCTGGTGCCTGGGGTTGAGGAAATCAGCACAGCTTAGTGCTCGCCTGTGTTCAGAACAAGCTGGGAGCCACCTCACTGGAGCCAGCCTCTGCCTGCCAGGCAGGACTGGGAGCCACCTTCCAACTCATTCCAGTGCCACAAGCAAAGGTGGGAGCTGACTCCTTGGGGCAATGAGGTCGCGTCTCCTGTGCATGCTGAGTTCTGGCTTCTGGTTCAGTCCCTGCCAGGCAGGCACAGCAGCTCTGTTGACTCGGGGAAATCCAACCAGGGTGGAATCCCCATTTTTAGGCAAGGAAGCAGGAAAAAGTGAGAATGAAGTGGCACAGTTGAGAGCCAGGAAGATGTCAGGAAGAGCCCAAGTAAATGAAGAATAAAGACATAGAAAAATATGGTCACAAGGATATGAAAGGGGCAGGTGTCTGCTGCACTGACCCAAAAGCCCTACAGATGGTATTACCCACAAGAATAGCTTGTTCTAAAGCAAGAAGGCTTCACAGAGAGAGCAGAAATGAAACTGCAGACCTCTTCCCATCTCACAACCCAGTCAGTAGTTTCAGCTTTAAAAACACAGAACCCACTGACTCCAGGGAATCGGTGGTGAAAGGGCAAGTTGGATTTAACTTACAAACAGAAAGACTAACCCCAGTTAACCTCAAATTCATAAAATTCATAACTCCAAGTCCTAATGTCCTAAGAGAATTTTCTCCAAGCAAAGTCAATGCCTCCAGGACAGCCCCATTGTTCATTCATGTCTTAAGCTCCATCACAGCCCGCTTGGATCTTGTCTGCCAGCATTCTACAGGAGAAAAATTCTCCTCCTGGAGAGCGGAATGGGAGAGAAAGTCTATTGGGCGAGGTCCTATCCCTCTACTTGAAGTCTTTCATTTACGGCGCTTCCTACTGACACAGCTCAAGGCACCTTGCCACATGTCACTGGAGATCACATTTATAAAGTTCCTGCTTTCTGCCAGACTTGCTTCAAAGAAGGCAACCAGCATGTCTTGCCTGCATATAAGAGGAAATAAAGGTTGTCTCTTTCTGGCAGCGACCACTGCTTTTCCAGAGAAATAAAGACATTCCCAGAACACCTGTCAGCTATCTCTTGCACAGAAATCAGATGTTCATCTGCTTCCTCTTTCCCTCTCATCCCACCTCCATAATTTCCCCAGAGCAAGCCACTGATACTGTGTGGATGAGATTAGGAACAAATAATCATTTACTGAAAGCTATGTTTGGTTGGACTCCAGACTTGCCTTTGTCAGAGAAAAAAAGGTTCATTCTTACCTGATGCAAGGTAAGAGATAGCAGAAACTTAGCAAGTATAAAAGGAGTCTCAAATTTGTTTTGATGGGGCAAGGCTCCACATAGTTCTTGCTTCAACTTGTTAACATATGAAAGCTGCAGAGTCTCCTCTGAATATGCCACTGTAATTTTATTTTAATTCATTACCATACATTAGCCACCTTGAAGGAACAATGTATACTGCTCCCCCAGCTCTGTGTCCTGTAAACCCTCCTTGGCTGGAGCCCAAAATAAAAATTCCATCTCAAGAAAATGAAACATACAATCATAGAATAGTTTGGGTTGAAAGAGACCTTAAAGATCATCTAGCTTCAACTGTCCTGTCAGGGGCATGGACACCCTTCACTAGACCATGTTTCTCAAAGTCTCCAGGGATGGGGCATCCACAACTTCTCTGGGCAACCTGTTAGAGTGTCTCACCACCCTCATAGTAAAGAACTTCTTCCAGGTATCTAACCTAAACCGACTCTCTTTCAGTTTAAAACCATTCCCCCTTGTCCTATCTTGTAGGCTCCCTTCAGGTATGGGAAGGCTGCAACTAGGTCACCCCAAAGCCTTCTCTTCAGGATGAACAATCCCAATTCTCTCCACTTTTCATAAGAGAGGTGCTCCATCCCTTTAATCATCTTGGTGGTCTCCTCTGGACTCGCTCCAACAGGTCTGTGTCCTTCCTGTGCTGGGACCCCAGAGCTGGATGCAGTGTTCCGGGTGGGGTCTCTCACTAGAGTAGGGTAGAGGGGCAGAATCCCCTCCCTCGCCCTGCTGGCCACGCTGCTTTTGATGCAGCACAGGACATGTTTGGCTTTCTGGGCTGCGAGTGCACATTACCAAGACATGTCCAAACGTCAAGAAGTGAAAAGAATTCTAACTTCAGACTAAATAAAATGTTTAATTATTGGCATTATAAAAGGCAAAGGAACGCACAGCAATGAAAGTGAAAACCTCATCAAGCCAATTAGGAATATAATAAGGTCTCTATCCAGGCCATTTGCATTCCCTTGTCTGTTTTAGAGATTAAAGGCCGCAAGCATGCCTCAGAAGTTCATGTAAGTACAAAAATCACTCTAAACAGCTCAAGCTAAAGATGTGCACTTAATTTTTGCTATGACTTGGAAAACACAAACTACCACATTAGTGTAGATACAGTAAGAGAGCCCACACAACTTGATCTTTCCACAATCATACTGTATATTGATGTCAATATGCCTTGGCAACTACTACCAGATGCTTTTCTGACAGAATGCATGTTGGATTATACAGTGCAGGCAGCTGACTGGAAGACTGCCTACTGTGTTTCTACTGATTCTTTGATGGCATGAGACGTGGTATCCTCTTTGCCACTGCCTTTTTACACATACCCTGTACTTTCTTTTTGCAACTATGGTGCATGAACTCCTATGCTCAGTGAACAGTCTTTTTCCTCTTCCCTTGCTAGGTCTCATCACCCATTCATCTACCACATCACTGACTCAAGTCTCCTCTGTAGTCAGGTTGCCCAATTCAGACATTAAAAACCATTCATACTACAAGAAAAATTTGAAGTGTTTTAACTTGTGATTTAACCATCAAAAGGTATCCAATTATGTACCAGAACTCACTCCAAGTTATTATTCAGTTCTAACAGTATCACCTCCTAATCATCTAAGTCCAGTATTAAAATAAAAAATGGACAATGAAAAAAATGTAGTTTTGCATTAAACCTGCAGCTGGAAGTTCCACAGCTGTCAACAAGTCACTTAACTGAACACAGCAAAACACAGAGAAGCTGAGGTGTGCTTCAGTAGCCAGGAGTTATTATATCTGTTTAGACTTTTTTTAAAAAGAAACCTGTTTCAGAGCTACAGAGTAACTTCTAATGGAAAGGACACCTGGATTTCATGGAGTCCAGCCACCAGTCAGAGAAGGTCCAACCAGAACAGGTTGCTCAGGGCCATGGCCAGATGAGGTTCGAATACCCCCTCATGAATTTCTGACTCAGGACACCAGGGTAAGGGAATGCTGAAATCCCAGAGGGTCCTAATCAGTGGCACAGGGTCTAGTTGGAGGCCTGTCACTAGTGGCGTTCCCCAAGGTTCAATACTGGGCCCAGCATTGTTTAACTTATTCATCAATGATCTGGACTAAGTGGCAGATGCCTCCTCAGTGAACTCACTGAGGACACAAAGCTGAGAGGACTCAAATACCCTGAACACTGTGCAGCCCTTCAGAAGGACCTCAACAGGTTGGAGAGACGGGCAGAGAAGAAGACTATGAAATTCAGCAAAAGCAAATGTGGGGTCCTGCACCTGGGGAGGAATAGCCCCATACACCAGCACAGGCTGGAGCTGACTTGCTGAGATGCAGCTCTGAGAAGAATGACCTGGGGGCAATGAGCTGTCCATGAGCCAGCGGTGCCCCTGTGGCCAAAAATGCCAATAGTGTCCTGGGGTGCATTGGGAAGAGCATTGCCAGCAGGTCGAGGGAAGTGATCCTGACCCCCTACCCCCAGTGATGCCACACATGGAATACTGTGTCCAGTTCTGGGTTCCTCAGGTCAAGAAAGATATGGAGCTCTTGGAGCAGGTCCAGTGGAGGTCTACAAGGATGGTTAGGGGAGTGAAGCATCTCTTTTATGAGGAAAGGCTGAAGGAGCTGGGCCTGTTCAGCCTCCAGAAGAGATAACTGAGAGGGGAACTCATTAATGTGTATAAAAACCAAAAGGGGGCGTGCCAAGAGGATGGACCAGACTCTTCTCAGTGGTGCCAAGCAACAGCGCAAGAGGCAATGGGCAGAAACTGATGCACGGGAAGTTCCACATGAATATAAGGGAGACCTTCTTTACTGTGTGAGTGTCTCAGCACTGAAGCAGATTGCCCAGAGAGGCTGTGGAGTCACTCTCACTGGGGATACTCAAAAACCATCTGGACACAATCCTGTGCCATGTGCTCTGGGATGACCCTTCTTGAGCAGATGACCACATGGGAAGAGACCAGATGACCCCCTGTGGTCCCTTCCAACCTGACCCAATCTGTGATTCCGTGAGTACCTCCAACAACAGAGATTCCACAACCTCTCTGGGCAACCGTGCTTTGATCCTAAACAAGTATTTAATCAAAATATCTGATAAATGGAAGCTTTAAAATCCATTTCAGAACACTGTTTAATTGATTTAGTTTTAAAAAGGCAAGATGTTAATGCTTCAATGTCAAGAGCCGTAACAGTACAAAATAAATCTAAAGCTAGCAAAAGATACAACCATCTGTGCGTTTGCATTGTTTGAACCAGAGCTGTCAGAAAGCAAAACAAACAACAGGTTGAAGATTTTAAATACTCATTCTCAGAAATCCATGCTGTCACTTTTATCAATCTTTAAAAAAATTCAACTTTGAAACTCAATGTTAAAATAAATTGCAAGGTTCTAAAACAAATAATTGTCTGTCCCTGCACGGTCTCTAACTGAAAAATAGCTACCTTGCCATTTGTTTCTGATCACTGCATGAAACAGTTGTTTTATTTTCCATCCAGGTGAACTGCCTGCTGATTTACAGTGGGGGTTTTTGGTGCTTTAAGTCCTGGGGACCTTCTTCTCTGCAGTGTACTGATGTGTATGTTTAAATGCTTATTGTACAAACAAGCATGCTGCATTCACATTTTCATTCCTGTGATTCCATTCCATTTTCATTCCTATGACATTCCTTTTCCTGTGATTGAGAAGTAAAATAGAAATAAAGCATGCTTTGGAATAACTACAGACACTCTTGACACTACAAGGACCACCAGTATTCCCCAAGTGAAATCTGGATTTATAAATTTTAGATTTTAAAAGGAAAAAACTGAAAGTCATTATTCCACTGTATTTTACATCTGAGAAAAGCCACTTAAAAAGCTACTAAAATCTTTACTGGGTATAGTCCATAAGTATCTGACATATTAAATCTGGAATTCTTTCAAACTATTTACTTTGCAAGTATATTTTTCAAATTTATTTTGCAAATATATTTTTCACACACTATCATCATTAAGCCCAGTAAAGTTAACACAGTCTCAACAAAGTCTCAAGAATTTCATGATCATCTATAAAAATCCACTGATCTTACAAGATAGTCACAGCATTTTTGCAGAAAACCTGTCATTCTCAACTCCACTTTATACAAAATCTATACATTTCATATATGTTACTCCTTTACACAAATTGTTTGAACATAGTATAGAAAACCTGTACCAAAGCCCTGGGCCTTGAGAAAAAATGAGATTACCCTGATGATATTTGTAATAGCAACTTCTGTAAAGAACATAGACTACGCACCTCGTGCAAAGAAGAAAACAATTTTGTTTTGATGAGGGTAGCTGTTTCAATATCATGACTAGGAAACCCCAGCACCATACCAACCACCTGACCTAAAGTTCAGAGGAGATGAGGACAGAATGATTTCCACAAGCTTTGGTCCTCACTGACCACTCGAAACAATTCCACATTTTCCATTAGCTTCATGATCCTGAGTACACCACCAGGTTCTGCAACTTCTTCCCCATGACCCATGCACAAGCATGAGGGATACGGGTCCAGGCATAGCACTGCAGGAGAAAGAGCTGGGAGAAGCCCCATCTCAGGTCTTAATCTCTCTTGATGAGACTTGCTGTAGGGATGCCTGCATCTCAGTGACTCCAACCCCCTGACTTAAGTTCCCAGCCTTATCTTGGACCTATCTCATCCCTGTGGGCATGTCTTGCTGACCCTGGTCACTGTCACCAGACCTGCTTTTCTGTGCATGCTCAGGTAGCATGGGACTGCACCCCTTGCCAGTGAGAGCTGTGCCCAGGTCCCAGCCTCTTGGCACTCTCACTCACATAAGGGCTGTCTGTCTGGTAGAGCAGCCAGCTCCTGCTCCTCCTGGACACAGAAAAATCACAGAATAGTAGAATATCCTGAGGTGGATCAGACTCACAACGATCATTGAACTCCATCTCCAGGCCCTGCACAGTACAGCCCCAAGAGTCACACCATGTGCCTGAGAATATCGTTCAAACGCTTCGTGAACTCTGTCAGGCTTGGTGCTGTCACACCACTTCCCTGGGGAGCCTGATCCAGTGCCCAGGCATCCTCTGGGTGAAGAACCTATTTCTATTATCTAACCTAAATCTCTCCTGACACAGTTTCATGCCATTCCCTCAAGTCCTCTGTTTCTCCAGCTCAGGGCACTGAGACCCCCTTAGCCCATCATCCACGTTGAAGACAACAGCAAAGAAAGTGTTAAACATCTCTGCCTTGTCTATGTCCCTGTTGGTGAGATGACCATCTCATCATTTAATGAGACAATGTTATTTCTGGACTATAACTATTTCTGTGTTTTGTTATTAGTATATTTAAAAACTAGGTTTTTTATGTCCCCCATGTTTCCGGCCAGCTTCAACTCCAGCTGAGCTTGGGCCACGGGAATTTTCTCTGTAGAATGGACTGGACATAACACCTTCTTTTTTTGCCTTAGCTCCAAAGTAGATCCTTGCTCTGCCAAGCCAGTCTTCTGCCAGGACTGCTCTACTTATGACATTTTGGAAGAACAATAAGTTGTGTAAAAGCATATGTGTACAGAGACAGGTGCATATATATATATATATATGTGTGTGTATGTATATATATATATATATATATATATATATATATGTATGTATGTCAGAAATAATCAAGTAATAATTCTTTGTATTATCTTGTTTTACTGGAATTTTTGGGATTTATGCAAGGTTTGGCTTGGCTTATTTTTGGGTTTGGTTTTTATTTGTTTTCTTGTGTTTTTATTTACTGTTGTGAACCTCAAATTCACAACTAGTTAGAATTTATTTCCATCCTTCATAATGACGACTTTTATTTTGGAAAATGTATGTTGATATCACATCTCTTCAGGTAAGATGTGGAATGATAGGCAGTCCAAGTACTTGGCTGGGTTTTCCTTTTATCCCCATTTATGTAGAAGAGGAACAACACTCTGGAAGTATAAGCATTACAATCACCTTCTTCATCCCCCTGCTGCTTTGTTAAGGAAATAGTTGAAATAGTTTTATGGTAGCCATGCAGTAAATTGAATAACATGTTGGAATAGTTTGATTACTAAAGACAGCAAAGGAAAGGTACTCACCCCTCCAACTACCCTCAACAAAGCATTAAGAGCAGGAAGGGCTGTCATAGCCACCTTCTTCCACAGGTTAGAAGCCTTGAAATAATAAACTAATGCTGTATTTTCACTTCCTCTTAATTCCTCACAAAACATGGACCACAACCTATTTGCAATTGTTAATTAAAAAAACCCAAAGATTAAATTAGGTTATTTCTTCCTTAAAATATTACAAAGAAAGTATCTGGTAGAACACTCAAAGTGAAGCTGGCAGAGTAGAAATGGAGCACATAATTTGAAGATAATGGGAGTGTATTACCCAAATCAAGAATGGGGGGTGGTTTGAAAAAAGCAGCTCAGGTCAGTGCAATTTATTTGTGCTCTGTCATGTGGTATCACTACCATTCTAAAAAAGATTCATTCAAAAGAGTGCAAAAACCTGCCTTAGTGCACCTGACCCATTTAGACCAAGATCAGTTTCACCTGCACTTGAAAAATGTGGCTGCACATATATACTTGCATATAAACACCTGAAAACCCCCAGAATTCACTTCTTTCGATAACTTTGTGTGTAAGTGGTAGCTTATTTTTTCATAGGACTAGTTCCTCCAAATCCAGAGAAAATTCCCAAAGAAAAATTTTAACTCAAAAAATGTCATTTTAACTAATTTAATTACATTTTGAGCTAGTCCAAGTGTGGACTAGTCCTGAATTGTAATGGACAAGCAGGAGTTTTTTGCTGCTTAACATAAGCCAGTGTTGGTTGTGTGTAACCAAAGCTGAATATCAAATTCAATACCCCATGTGGGCAAATGAAATCATAATTTGGACTCATTTCTGTTATCTCTATCATGAAGATATAAAAACACAGGACTTTCAGAATCCAGACTGAATCAACACCTTTTGTTTTACACTGGCAGGGGCTAATTTCACTGTAGTTGTCCAGCAATAAAAAATTTACTTCAGAATTCACATCTTTGTTTCCTACAGCAATTTAATATACCAACAAAAGTGATAGAAGCAAACTCCTGGCTCAAAGAAATAGTCCTGAACTTTACACTTTATTTTCCAGCCTAGACTTGAGAGCTCTATGTCTTTAACAGCTACTTTGCTTAGATAGAGGATATAAAAAAAAAAAACCCCACACTTTCTTGCAAAGCATTAACATACATTTTCCCTCACTTAAATACTTCAATTTCAAATACACCACAAAATGTACTCCCACAACAGTACTGTATTAGGATAAAACTATTTTAGTTCAATTAAAATGTCTAACTATCTACCCTCAAACCTATCTAAACTGTAATTTTCACTTTGAGCACTTCTAACATGTTCTCAGTTTTGTTTTCTTTTATCAGCTTATCAAATCAGGTCCTGAATTCCAAATGTTAGTAAAAAATAGTCATTAACTGCTAGGTAACAGCAGATTTTCCAATTTAGAAAACTAAACTACCACAAAAATATGTGTATTTTGCTATCTGAAATTTCATATTAAAATCTGTAATAGCAAAACACTTTTCTGGCTCTTAGGACCTGCTGAAGTTTTCACTTCCTAATCTGCAATTCTAGGCCAGTTTGTAAACAGTATGGGGAAAAAATCTTAAAAAACAAGCTTAAAATGATACAGTGCTTCTGACACGGTTTAAAATATATTCTGATGTGGAAGCTTCTGGTTCCTCCCCAAATGCTGCATAGTAATCATGTTGGGCTTTTTTTTCCAACAGGATATACAGATGGCTAACCCTCAGCTTACCAAAGAGTTACTCTGTTAACCAAAGAGTGACCTCATACAGTTGAAAGTGACTCCCAATTTAGCATGTTCCCACCTTTCCCCACCTATTTTTTTTCTTTTTAAGTAGCATGAATTAGCAGCAGAAAGCACAATATTTTAGCCATCTGAGAATGCAGTATTCTTGAACTATCCCACCAATTGAAAGTGCTCTCTGTTACCTCTATCATTTAAAATCGGAGCCATTATAGTCAATTGTGCAAATCTACAGTTGGTCGTTCTTAAAAAGAGGATTTTTAACCCGCTGAACTGGAACATCTTCTGAGCAGCTCTTCAGATCTCTGACAAGATACCATACAACACACACACGCCAGTTTGATATTCCCTTGTATCTACATTCAGTTGTTCAGAAAACACTGCTCATAGGTCACTTTTGAAGTTCTAAAAATCAGGGTAGTTCTTCTTGTAATAAAAGCTGATCATTAAAGAAATGCAATAGAGTTCCACATATATAAAAAAATGGATGCCTTCGAAGTGTTTTTTCACCCCCAGATAACTTACCAACATCTGGAGCCCATCAATGAGAAGCAAAAGCTTACGATATTTGTTGGGTTGCTCTTAGAAAATGCATTGGTTAACTCAGCATACCCTCAGGCATTAAAAAAGACCGTACTGTGACAGCCCCAGTGGAGTGCCAGCATCCTTAGAGGCAGCCACAGCAGGGCAGAGAAGCAGGAGGCTGGAGTCTCCCACTAAAATTGGTCACTTCAGTTCAGATATGAACCACGTTCATTTTGTGGTTGGAAGAAGCAACAAAGGCTGTACAGCACCTGTTGTACACAGAGGTGAGATGAAGACCAGTATTGGTTAATAAATGTCTATCAGATGTTGTAAGTAGACTTTAAAGAAGACAACAACCGAACAGATCTCCCAAAATGCCTGCAGCAAACCATAAAGGCCAGTACAAATCCTACAAAATGTTCAGCATGCATTCTCTATCAGGAGACACTAGCTACTGAACATAATTCATTGCCTTAGCCAAACTTTTCAACAAGGACAGAGCAGTCTCACAGATTATTTTTACATTAATGAAAACATTTTCACACAGAACATGCTTGTGCCTTCATGATTTTTCCCAACCAAAAAGATCCATTATAAACTTCAACTTCACAAATCTGCTGAAATTGTTCTCTTTTTAATCCTCTTACCTTCCCCCTGCTCTGGTTGTTTGTGCTCTTGTCCCTTCTAAAAACTGCTAATTCACTTTCTCATGACATATCCATACAGCATCCTGTTCATCTTGCCCCTAATTTTTGACTGAGATACTTGTGTACTTCTCTTACCTGTGCTATACACTGCAAATACCACAAAAAAAAAAAGTAGGCTCTTTCCAAAAATACCATCACCCTCAGCAAGTAAGACTCTGGATTCAAGCTTGTCTGCATCTTGTGTCTCCACTGTATATAAGGGGTACCATGAATTTACACACAGACTATTACATAATTTGTTTATTTAAAATGTTTTCAGAAATTTTCCAGAATGCAATCCCTTAAAAATATTTCTATTTAAACTGCGGCTACCCATAATTTCAGTTCACTGGAAACAACCTTACATTTCCTTATTATCTTTCCTGGCCTCATCAGAAGTTAGCAACAAACTGCCAGCACCCTCAGACCTCAAGTTTGAAATCGCTAGGCCCCCTGTGGGCATAAAAAAGAAATTTACTCCTCTTGCCCTGAGTTACAATAATAATAATAAAAAAAAATCAGATCACTTTCACCAAGGTAAACAGCACAGTCTGCTAACAAAAACAGAATATCACTTCTATTTTCTCCATACATGGCAGCTGGCGGATGATGCATGTGACATGCATAGAGAGGCTGATGGAATGGGGTTTTCTTAGCCTGGAGAAGGGAGATCTAAAGGAGGACCTCATTGTTGTCCATAGCTACCCAATAGGGCAGTAAGGGGAAGACAGAGGTGCACAGTGGAAGGACAAGAGGCAATGGATGCAAGCTGGAACGTTGGCAATCCCAACTAGGCCTCAGAAATTTAGTTTTCCACTATAATAGTGATCAAACACTGGGAGATGCTTGCTCATAGAGGCTGCAGTCTCCAGCCTCAGACATTATTTAAAAAATGCTGATTAGATATTGCCCCTTGAGCAACTGGTCTTGATGGTGGTGCTGCAAAGGTTTGAACCAGATGGCTGCCACCGTCCCTTCCAATCTGAATTGTTTGATGATTCGATGACCATGCCCAACAAAAAAACAGAACAAAACCAACAACAAAGGACAAACTGAAGCACTGAATTTCAATTCTGGATGATTTAGAAAACTCTACTGCATTTTCTAGACCAAATGAAACCAAAGAGCGTAATAGGACAAAGCTTCCCTAATATTTAGAATGACAGATTCACTTTGTATCTAAACAGCCTCTCTTTTATTTAAGATGCCTGCATCAAAGTCTGCCTGGTTATATAACATGTAACCATGTTTTTCTTTTAGTTAAAAGAAAAAAACAAAACAAAAACTTGGCAAGTTGACATATGTCTAGAAATGAAATTCTCAAAAAATAATGTAAGAAGAGTTCAAAAATTGTTTTGAAGAAAATAAATATAGTAACATATAGTAAAAATATGTAAATATAGTAAATCTACTTTACATTCTCTTATAATTAAAACTGCCAATTATTTGTGCAAAATCCAATATTGTACAAATAACAAAAAACGTCAGAGACTAAACAGATTTTGCATTTGTAATGTTGCCACTGGGGCCATCATATCTAGGCAGCTGTCATTTATAAACCAACAATGTAGGTGAAGCTGTGATGTGTAAGCTAAGACATCACTAGTTACAACTGGTTTCAAGGCAATTTGAACCAGCAATGGAAGTATCACTGATAAATACTGAATACTGCAGTTTATCAAGAGATCAAAGCTTACAGCTCCAGCAATTTATTTTGTTGGTTCAGATTCAGCTTTTCATTGCTTCACATGGCATTCAGTGTACCAGGCTGGGCATCACTAAGCTAGGTGTTGTGCAAGAGATAAAAAGAATTACAGATGCCATAAGAAGAACCAAGTCATACCAGCAATTACAGTGCAAAGTATAAAACAAGTAATCCTCTGTAACAAAAGCAAGAGCTATATCACACAGCTACATCAGAACCTAATTCTTTGGTCATGAAAGCAATTATGAAACTTCTCTAATAATTTTTTGCATATTAAAAAAAATATCAGAGCATTATCATAGATGAAAAAACTCTGAAGCTCACCACAATAGCTGTGTAGCTATTTAAACCTCTGTTAAGAGCTATGTCCTTTTAGGAAGTTTACAAGCAAGTATTCAGGCAATTCAAGTATCAGGTATCAGCAAACAGGAGCACTTAGTAAATGTATCCTTAATTAATGTGTTTATCTAAGAACTGTACTGATATAATTAATAACAGAAGCAGAGACTCACAATAGCTGCTGCCTGCATGTCAATATAGTCTTGTTTAGAGACAAAAGCAAAATACAATGCTCAAATCTGCAGCTGTTATGCTTAACAAACAAAAATTTGGGGGCTCGGTTCCCAATTTCCTTCATGTTTTTGCTGGCTTTGGGGGGAGGTTGTTTTTGGGGTTTTTTTTAATTAGAGGGCTAACATTTTACAGTATACTCGTATTTCTCAAAGCAGCACAACACAGCATCCATTTTGAAACAGCTTCAGATTGAATTAGAGGACCTCTAAAAAAGAAAACCAAAACCATAAAAACACACACTATACCACAGCTCCATTTCATTAAGTACAAGAGAAAGAATTTCTGTCTGGTGGGTAACTCTAATACAAATCAAAATTAAAATCTTTAAAGCAGGTTCAATAATGGTTGGCAGCACAGACTCAGGCAACCACAGCTCTTGCTGTGCCTTTCCTTACTCTCTTAGCAAAATCAACATGGACAGTACTTATTTTGCCCTTCACTAGGGCTTGTGAGAACTGGTATCAGAAAAGGAAAGTTCCAGTTCCTGGGTATTGCTGCTGTGTTATTCACAGCTCAGAACTGTTAGGTCCCATGATTTAATTTACTCATCCAAAATTAAACATGATGGTTACAATGACTTAGTTTTTAAACACTTTTTTACCCAACCATCTCACCTTTTTTTAAATGCCATCTAGTAAAGAATTTCAAAGGGCTCTGCTTCTTTAATGAGGCATTAAAATACAGTCATACGACAAAAAAACAACTCTACTAAGTCTCTTAAACCCCTGGACTTACATTATCAGCTTTTATGTGCCTGTCAACACTCAACAGTAAGAAGCAATGGTTTGCTCTTTGCCTCGAATTTAAAAGCCAGCTAAACTTCCTCTCACTTTCCTGCTGAGAGCTTTAACTCCTTACAAACTGTCAAAGCTTTGACACTTCAGCAGAAAGTAAATCTACAATATGATGCAACAGCCAGGTGTAGTCTCAATCAGCCACTAGCCACTAATTTACTAGTGGCCATTTAATTCACCTCAAAAAGCAATAAAGTAGAAATACTTCCTCCCCCATGTACCCACACTGCTTGCACATCAGCCCTTTTAAATAGGTAATAGTTCTGTCAAAGAACCAGGTACAGTTAACTTGCAACTTGAAAGAAATGAAACATTTAAAATTGTAGAGATGTCAATATACAGCTAAAATGCAAATACATTTCCAACCCAGAAGCTAAAGTAACAGTGAAGCAGTTTTCAAGAAAAGTAAGTGCAAAGTGTTAAATTTGAACTTCTTTACCCAGAACATTTCTCTGAATATCCACAGCCTGGATCTCACATTCAGTGTAAAAGTTTATTGACATAAAGCTCATTATTAATTCATTTAACAAAGATGCTGAGCCAAGTGCACCTGTGGAGGAGTAAGATTTGGATGAATTTGCAGGGTAGAAAATGTGAAGTTCACTGCTGGGAATTATTCTGTTTGATATAAGCTAAAATATTTATATCATTATTTTGGTGTACAGAAAAACAATGACTGCACAGATAAGCCATGCTGTTTCTTTACAACAATAAAATGAGATACAGACTTAAAATGAGAGCCTTGAGATACAACACCTAACAGCAGTATACTGAAAAATTACCCTTTCTCTTTTCTTCTGTTCCTTTCACACTGTACTTCCACAGTATACAAAACCCCTATTTAAGTCTCCTAGCCTTGATAAGGACTTGATACCACTCTCATTCA
Source organism: Falcunculus frontatus (assembly GCA_013398115.1). Taxonomy (NCBI): domain Eukaryota; kingdom Metazoa; phylum Chordata; class Aves; order Passeriformes; genus Falcunculus; species Falcunculus frontatus. The sequence continues at coordinate 314,737 of VZRV01007964.1, read as the reverse complement.
AGTGAATGGAAAAAGATCTCATAATTAACCGCAAAGACACATGACTGAGGCATTCAGTGGCAAAGTTACAGGATAGTATTTTAATAATGTATTTATGAAAGTATTAGGTTTTTTTCATAATAGCAGGAAAATAAAACTTTTTTTTTCTCCTTATGATAGAAAATAAGGAACTAGCTTTGTCTAAAGGTCAACCATTTCCACTGAGAATGCACAACACTGAGACAGCTCTTCCATCCTCCCCAGTCCAGGCATTTGCTGGGGTAGTAGCCACAAGGTACTATACAGAAGTTACAAATACAGTTATGGTTTCAAAAGGGGAGATGAAGGAATTAAACTAAAGCTATCTGAGGTTCTGCCAATGTTGGCATGTCTCCTCTTTCAAACAACTTAATACAGTCTGGGATGGGATTTTCTCTCATCACTAGAAGGACTTCAATGGACTTCAAATGCCAAACAAATCCTTTGACTCACTGTGTCAAACCCCAAGGGAAGCATTTGACAGCAGGAAAAATAGGAACAAGAACACCAAGAGTTAAAAAGTCAGACTGATTCAGCATTCAGATCAAACGATTACAGTTCTTCCTAGATTATTAATGAGTGCTCCAAGCAACCGGAGGCTCTGATGCAGACAAGAACCTGCACATCACAGGAATTCCAGGAACTCTGGTCTGCCTTCACTAGAACAAAACCCTAGCAAAATATGCGTTCCCTTCTGTTTTAAAAGCATGGCATCTCTCACTACTTCTCTGTCCATATACATACACAAAAATGTTAGGCACAAAATACTTCCTCCATCAAGGTTATGATCTGCAGAAAATTTTCTGAAATTCTTGCAAATCTTTTAGCATCTGTAGTAACTTCTAAAATATTGGACACAAAAAGCACATCTTTCTCAACCTCAACAGACTACCAAAATTGTAAAAAACCAAAACAGACAGAAGAAGAGACAGCAAGTCTTCTCACCAGCCGCAACTTCAAATACAGATTTTTGGAGATGGTAGAAGGAATACACAGATGCATCAAGCAATGGTTATACAATCTTATTAGCTCGAATGGAAAGAGAAGGGCTTTTTTAACTGAGCATAAGACATGTGTGGGAAATACTAGTAAAAGGCAATGGATGTGTGAACCGTGTATTTCAGAAAGACAAAGAGTCAATGTCATCAAATTTTCCATTCACTTAGAACTGTTTAACAACCAATCAACAAAACTTAATATATAGGAATAACCACGTCCAAATGTAGCAGATTAAAAATAGCAATTTTATCCAGGGAAGGTACTCAGGAAAAAAATTACCCATACTTTTTGAAGTGCAAGCTCAGTGTCAGAAATTAGTCCAAACTGCTAAATTCTATATCCTTGTTTCAGACGGAATTGGCCTTATCATCAGGCAGATGGCAGATAGTCCTGCAGATATCAAAAACTATCGCTAGGATATCTAGAAATAAACAATCCTCTTAATCAAGTTTTAAACTGGCCTGAGTGTACCTCAGTATCAGTGCAAACATCACACCTCCAATGCAGCACAGCTGAATGTTCCGGGGGAGGGAGTGGCAGAGGACACATAATAATTAATTAATTACAGTAAAAATCTCACAGAATATAGTTTTAAACCTTAAAAGTCAGCCAGCTTGAAATATAGCCAATTTAAACAAAAAATACTTCAGGGTAATTTCAAACCAAATATTCACCCAGGTCTGCTGGCAACTTACTTGCAGTTTTACAATCATTTCCTATAGTCACCTTTCACTGCTGTTCTGGATCTGCACAAGCATGTTGGGGAAGAGAAAAAGAGAAGTGACCAGTTCTCCAGAGAAAACTATGATGATGATGACCTTGGCTCCATACTGTGCACACATAAATTATTTTAAAAGTTCAGACATAAAGTTGCTTGGCATTAGTGTAGTTCTGCTACCAATCACCATCTCCTACAGTAACAGAAGGTGAAACAGAGTTCGGCATAGGTAGGGATTTTTACATTAAGAATGCACATTTAAGAATGTCTTACCAAAAGTAACTTCTCCTTTGCCAGTCTTGTCAAACAGCTGAAAGGCTACTATGAACAATGCATCTGGAGCACACAGGACTGATTCAAATGCCACAAACTCTTGAAAGGATATCAACCTAAAGGATGAAGGAAAAAGCAACAGCTGTGAAACCAACTTGCTTGCAGAAAAATGAAATACAATATAATATTGATTATACAAAAGAAATAAGATCATAACCAAAATGTGTTCAAAATGTATTCAATAGGGATTAAAATTTGTCCTAAAATGCCCTATCTCCAATGCTGTCAGGAAGCCTTTATATCACTAAATGGAAAGGTCTGTTGAACAAGGAATTATTCCTCTCAGCAAGTCACAACAGAACATAAAATAAGCAAAACACTCAGCATGGCTACTCACCTCAGCTTTAATGTCTAAGTGAACTGCCCTCTGGGGGAGCCTACCTCCCTCCACTGGCAAGACAGAGCCAATAAAGACATGAGTAACTTCCCTCAAGACTCAGTACTTAGCACTTTTGGAAAGCAAATCCATTCAAGACCTACATGCTGCCACTCACTTCAGAAGGAACCGATCAGAATGTGTTAACCGTTTGCTAGCAACGTATTAGTCATCCATCACAGCCCTCCAGTCCTGCATGTTGAGTCACAAATTTCAATCAGTAGTCTGCATGTTCTTCCTCAGCCCAAGAGCAGTTTATTCAAATTCATCATTACAGCCAGGTTCCTAATGTGCTAGCACAGTAGTAGGGCATAGATAAAAGCAGAGCTGTCCTTCCAGAAGTTAGTTCATAAGCAGAAATACATAATTAGACAACTTGGCATTGTTTCCAGCAGTAGGTTTGATACAGCAAAGACCTTGAGCATCCTGATTTCTCTGTGTCACACCCAAGAGTTGAAATGGAGATCAAACTCCTATTCTTAAACAGGCAAAGGCCAACTATTCTACTGTTTTGCTGCTTCTTTAATGTCTAGGTTGTAGAGTTTAAAATCATCTTCAAATATGTGGCGGCAGGGCCTGCTGGCAGTCTGGGATACTTAAGATTGCCGTCTCTCAGGCTGCTTTACGTCAGTGTAGCAGACACGTAGCTTTAATAGGTTCATGTGGCAGCAGCTGGGGAACAAGGATTATTTCTGAAAAGCAAAAAGTTCAGTGTATCCAGTGTCAAGAAACACACATAAACCCAGGGGATTTTTAATGGAAACTAACTGTATCCTTAGGACTTTGATTCAAAATGACACTGCAGCCAGTTCAATGAAAACTTCTACTCAGGATGCAGTAACAGTGAAGAACTAAGAGTCTGAATAAGTTGGAAAATATATTTTTTCCATCAAGTTACGATGACCCATGACTATAAAGCAATTTGTAGTCACGTTTTTTATGGGAATTCAGAGAATATGCTGAGTTGTAAGGGGCCCATCAGGATCATGGAATCCAACTCCTCGCCCTACACAGGTCCGTCCCCAAGACTCACACCATGTACCTGAGAGCATTGTCCTTTCTGAACTCAGACAGGCTTGGTGCTGTGACACTTCCCTGGGAAGCCTGTTCCAGTACCCAACCCCACTCTGAGTGAAAAAGCTTTTCCTAATATCTAACCTAAACCTCCCTCAACTCAGCTTCATGCTGTTTTCTCCAATTCTGACACTGGTCACAAGAGTGAAGAGTTTAGTACTTGCCCCTCCTCTTCCCCTCACTGGGAAGTTGGAACTGCAATGAGGTCTCCCTTCAGTCTTCTCTTCTCCAGGCTGAACAGACCAAGTGACCTCAGCTATTCCCCATATGGATTCCCCTCAAGGCCCTTCACCATCTTTGCTGCCCTCCTTTGGGCACTCTCTAGCAGCTCAAGGTCTTTCTTACATTGTGGCACTCAAAACTGCACACAATATTCAAGGTGAGGCTGCCCCAGTGTGGAGCAGAGCAGGACAATCCCCTCCCTTGCCCAGCTGATGATGCTGTGCCTGATGCCCCCCAGACACAGCTGGCCCCCCTGGCTGCCAGGACACTGCTGGCTCGTGTTCAACTTGCCATCAACCAGGACCCCCAGGTCCCTTTCCACAACACTGCTCTCCAGCCTCTTATTCCCCAGTCTGTCTGTGGTTGCCCCATCCCAGGTGCAGAATCTGACACTTTACCTTGTTAAATTTCATACAGTTGGTGATTGCCCATCTCTCTGCCTTGCTGAGGTATCTCTGCAGGGCCTCTCTGCCCTTGAGGAAGTCAGCAGTTGGCAAACTTACTTAGTATCCCTATGAGTCCTGCATCAAGGTCGCTTAGTAAGATGCTGAAGAGCCGAGGATGGAGCCCTGCAGAACCCCCCTAGTGACAGGTCGCCAGCCTGATGTCACTCCGTTCATTGTAACCCTTTGTGCCTGACCCGTAAGCCAGTTGCTCACCCACCACGTAACATGGCTGTTCAGCTGTGTGCTGGACATTTTGTCCAGAAGGACTCTATGAGAGACAGTATCAACAGCTTTGCTGAAGTCTAAAAAGTTTACATCTATGGGCTTTCCTAGATCAGCACTTGAAGTGTGCTTGTTTCACATCAGCAGCCAAACATCCACAGGGTAACAAGCCAACTTCCATGACGAACATAAAAATGTGAGAAGATGAATAAAAGAGGACATTTTTTTTAAAAAGCACAGCACAGAGATGGCCAAAAAGCTGTTCTACACTACCTCCCTCAATATACATGCAATAAATAAAAGTAAAATAAATGTAGGGTATGAAATGGGCTAACAAATAATTAACTCTGGGAGCTTGCCACCATAAGTTATAACATAATGCAAGAAGTAAATAAAAAGAAACCTCCTCAGGTATTCTTAAGATTAAACTCACAATTGACGATGTCAGCAAACATATAAGAATGCCTTAAGCTTTACTGGCAAAGAAGCCCGCGCCTTGTTACATACGCACATGTTAGCACACGAGCAATCCATCAGTCCTTTAAACTCCTCGGGAGCTCTCGGTACTCCCCACTGTTAGACACAGACTACACAGATACTCAGTCTTTCAAAGGAAGGAAACTTCCATCCCTTCTAAGCCAAAAAAAATGTTTTCAAAGGTAACATTTCCTTTAATTTTAAACCAATATATCTCAACCTGCTCAGTTTTGCATTTATGCATATTTACTGTTACAATGTGAGTTACTGGCTAAAAAAGGCCATTATTATTTATTATTGTTGGTTACGTACCTGACAGAACAGTAAACAGATCCAAAGTACTGAGTTCTGTCCCAAAGATTATAATACATGCACACAGAAAGAACAAAAAAGACAGCAGGTGACAAGACCCCAGAATAGGATTGTTTGGAATTATAAATGTAAAATCTCTGCCAACACCATTTTGGTAATGCCGCTTTTTGTATGAAACAACAACCTGCACGTGTCCTTACCAACATATCACAATACAGTGATGACAGCATAGAAAAGAAATACAGCACCTATACCAGCAGAATACCAGCACCATGTTAAAAACATATTCTATGTTACTAGGCCTGGGTTTGATTAAAACTCCATGTATTAATACTGCTACGAGATTTTACAGTGGTAGAAGCATTCTTTTCCAGTACTTGGAAGCAATAAACCCCCTAATAAGTCACAGATAGATGCTTAAAATAACCCTATATCCATTTTTTAAAACAATTATTCATAGAACTAGGAAGATTTAAAGTGTACAAATTGTGTGGTTCTAGCCAGACTGTTAAAGAAGAGACATTAATATCTGCTGTGCCAGCTGAATTCAAATTAACCCAATTTTTACATGTTAATTAAACCAGCTATTTTCTTCTTATTGTATTTTTGCTCCCTAAGTAGACTAGCCTGCTAGTGATTCCCAACAGATCTATTCTAACAACGACGTATTCATTTACTTCTATTATGACCATACAATACAGTAACTGAGCAGTAATTTTTCAGTCAATTACACATGTGATTCTTAATGCTTAAAGATGCTGAAATAATGTGTACTACATAGCCATATGCTCACTTCTCTATACTGCACAAGGGTAGTTGCCTGGGTAACACGTTTTCTCTCCAGTTTAGCATCACCCTTTTGGGTTTAGCATAACCCTTCAGTGAATATCATTAGGTGTCATTAAACAGCACATATTAACATAGACTTCAATATACTACTTAAGAGTTATTTTATATACCTAAACAAGTAGTCATTTATGTAATAAAAGCAGAGAAAAACCTAGTGATTTTAAAAGCACAAGGAGAGGAAGCTGAAATGTTTATGAAATTTCATTTCCGTTTTGAAGATATTCTACCCAAGTAAGTCGAAGTCTTCCTTCACCTTCATATCCTCATTATCAGTGCCTATACTGATAATATTTATTCAGGAAGGCTCAAATCCTGGTATTTTAAAAGCATCCACATACAAGAGCACCAGTCCAAACAGAACAACTGCGTAAGGTGCAGCAAAACCTCTATTTACCTCTCCTTTCTTCCATGCTCACACCCATGGTATCTCGACACCCCATAGACACAACACATTCCCACCAGATAAAGTCTGCATGTAGCCATGCAAAGAAAAAAGCCATTACCTGCTGTAATAATACATACAAATGCAATGATGAAGAGGTTTTCTTCAGAAATCAATGCAGATATTTTTACTGTATCAGCAATTTAAACATGGTAACATAATGGGACACAAATTGAAGCTATATCTATTATTTTACACTGCAAGCTAGGTAAACTAAGTATAGTGTAAATTGGTGCATTAGAGGATAAATTTATATCCAATAATAATGGAAAATGCTGGCATTTCCAAGTGTTATTTTTGAATACTTTGTCCTTTCTAAAAATAAAGCATATGATATTTCTCAGTAAAGTGTTAGTTACTACAGTCCAAACAGAGACGTGCAGTAAATACTTATTTTGTTAGGCACATGTTTAAAAGTACAACAAAAATCTGAAAAACGGTATTACAGTAGGCAGGATGGAAAATGACTGGCCTGTTGCTGATAGGCCTTGAGAAAGCTACTGTATTTTGAGAAAATTTCTGATCTGGCTGAGGCCAAATAAAGCCCTTTTTTTTTAACCAAGATTAGGAGTGAGAGGATTAAGGCCAGGAACCAGGCTCTTCAATCTGTTTCATAAAAACAACAACCACACAACATAACACTTACTAAAATCTGTGTTATTACCAGTCAACTACTTTGAAAGGTTTCTCTGGCCATCAGCAAGGAAAGTATTTCCTTTTCTTAGAGGAAACCTTAAAACCATGCCTCCATAAGAGAACAGCCAGAAAGCCCACTGTCAAATAAACCACTGCCCTGGCTTAAGATGGAGGCAAAACTTGCTCCCATGGCAACGGATATTCATTGAACAACAGAGTGTGCCTTAAAAGGTCTTGTACCTTTGTCACAACAGTAGCTCATGTAGACCCTCAAATCCTTAATCTCTGGCAATGCAGGAATTGGACTCGACTTACACAAAATTTTGTCTACAGTGACCACTGTGAGATTTGTATGTAAGAGCTATGGTTCTTTCCATTTCATGCTCAGAACTTCTTCGGCTCTTGAGTAAGAAACTCTTTGCCCGTCATATATGCCCTGCTCATGAGACAGAAGTTCTTGTGCTGTCTGCCTTTCACCTGGGTACTTACCCAGTTTAGTATCTCACACTGATTACACTTGGTACGTATACCTAACTTGTCACCAAAATCAGAAAGAATTACAAAGCATTCTAAAGAGTGCTAGGAACAACCCTGGGGGAGGCTCAGACCCTTTTAGTGACAAGTGGCCATATTCACCAGTCATGAACAGCAGCTGCTTCTTCAGAGCAAAAGAGGGATCCAAGATAGTGGATAAATGCTTCTGGAAATACCCTAGCAGTATTTTCAGAACTGCAGTACTTTAATGTGCTAACACAGTAACAAAATTAACTTGGCATTGCTCTTGCAAGATACCTTCTATTTTATAACAGAAATAATGCTAAATTACTGAACAGACTCTCATGACCTTAAACCCATGTAAGTCTCTAAACACTGACAAGCCTATTAAAAATGAACACCAACAAAAGCTGGTTTGTGCTTCACTGTAAAACTGGGAGCCCTGGACTGTCAAGTTGGCAGTATTCAATAGGAGAAGACCAACAGTCCTGTTTCTGTCTCTAGATTTCATTACAGGAACCAAAAAGCAGCTGACCCTTGCTTCAGATGATCACTCTGCAAATTACTTTAAATACCAGGTACAAATACTGAGCCATGTGGCAAAAAAAGCTACAATGTCATGTTAGAGAGATGGTTGCTGATCACTTTCCAAACTTTCTCTATTCTTTCACATACTAGCTAAACAGGAAGACAGCCTGAATACTGGAAGAGACTCTCCACAGACGCATTACGAACTGTCACTGCACACTGTGTATTACAGAAACAATCCTTACCCACGGCAGAAAGCAGCAATTAGAAGCCTCAATACTACACCACAAAACTCTTACAAGATCATGCCAAGTTATGAAATCCCAACTTGTCAACAAGTTCACATAGGCTACAGTTTTACATTTTGCTCTTCCTGACACGAGCTTCTGTTTGTGAGGGAGATCCAAATCACAAGGTATGGATTATGTTCTCAATCTTCTTATTACAAAACGGATTTGAAGCCATGTAATCTGGAAAATGCTGGTTTTGCAGGCATCAAACCAAGGGAAGAAATCTGAGAAATGTTTAATATTTTCAGTCAAACACTATCTGAAGCCATGGCTTTCTTGATGCCATCAATGTTACCAACACAACCTTTAATAGAATTCTTTTAGCGAGGCAACAATCATCACATTAACTCATCTGCAAGGTTTAAAGTGCCCAGCTGCGAAATACATGAGACTGGCTGAACAGAAAAGAAAGCACACAAAGTACTGCAAAACTTCTCAGTTATGCCTGCATCTGTTCCCTACGAAGACTGCATTCTCTAGTCATGCTTTGTTTATCTCACATTTTACTCTCTGCAACCACTGATATGAGTCATGCCTGAAGTTTTCGGGTTTCTAAAAATGCCACAACTACACGCTTTAAGTCCGTAGCTAATTATTCTCAAGTTTCTTTAAAGATACTTTAAAGGGAGGGTTCAACAAATGCATTCATATGGGTAAAGAGACAGCTTGCCTGGGCAAGTACCAAAAGCAAAAAGCTAGGATTTCATTAAAGTAGGGGGAAGGAAGATGGAAGGGTAGCTAATCTTGCCTATTGGCAAAGACAACCTTTCAAATGCAAACCACGTGCAACCAACTTCACTGCTGTCTTCCCAAGATTACAGAGTGGGTCCCTAAATACCTTAGGTGCTCCTCCTCCCTCTTGAAAGAAAAACACAGCGGCAAAAAACCTTTCGCAGTGCCATGGCAAAACAAAGCACGGGCACCTTTTTTTCTAGGATCTCTTCCTACACCATCTAAACTTATTTTGGATTTCTATTTGAATGTGTTTGTGACAGATACATAAAGTAAACAGAGACAGAAAGACTCAGGGAAGGAAAGAAAAGCAGGAGTTAGAGGAGCCAGCCAACAAACATGAAAGGTTCCATGAATTAAAAATACATAGACAGAAAATGGTTTGCACCGCTAAATGGTACATGCAGTTGAAAATATTGTTTCTACTCTTTTCACTTAAAAGATACTGTATTCCTTTATGGACCCACAGGGGAAAACAAAACAAAACAAAACAACCCCCCACTACTCTTCAAGGATCAGACCTTTTTGAAAAAATGGTTTTGTACTTTTTAAATGAACAACAGAAAAAGAAAAAAAATAAACCAATCAAATACAAATCCCCCCCACCCCCCAAACCAAAAACAAAACAACAAAAAACCACTTACCCATCTTTTGTCTGATCCACCACACCTGCAAGGAGCTGTACAGTGCTTGCATTAGGCAAACCATCTCCAATTATCTTCAGGTACCGTGTGACAAAGTCATTAGGAGACATGAAGAATTCTCCATTCTTCTCCACACTTGCATACTGTTAAATGAATACAATATTTAGTGCCTCAACACATCCTTCTCCAGGCATTTATTACCACCACCCATAGTTTCCAATCACGAGCAAGCCTCTCTTACAGCAAGATGCCAGTTCTGCTCCAGTGAACCTACAGCCTAGACCCAAACATGAAAGAGTAAGAGGAGAGTACTCAAGCAGCTGAAGGCTTGGCTTCCCAGACACCGAATGGCAGACATAGAATTTTTGGATTATCATGTCAACAATTTCTCCACAGTAGTCTAGAAATGCTCCATACCAAATATGTTTTTGAAGCAGAAAAAGAAGCACAAGCACATTTGCAAGCACGTATGTGGCATCTCAGGCCCACTGAAACTTTGACAGCAGTAGGGTACTGCAGCACATCTTATTTATCTGAAATGACTCCTTCGTTTAGCCATTCTACTTCAGGATGAGAAGGCAGGGTTGGTTACACCCTCAAAACGCCAGTGGAGCAAATGATCCCGCAGGAATGTCCACCTGGGGGTGCTGTTTTGAAGAACTCTACTGCATCACCTCCAGCCACAGCTGGTCCTTAAGGAAAGGAGAACCTACAGGTAAATCCTCCTTGGTTGAACTGCTGAAAGGAGGCCGCAGAATAGCATTTACAGAAAAATGTAACATAAAACCACGAACTTTGACAGTTCAGCACACTGCAGAAATAAGAAAAGAGTTCTGACACCTGCCATGTATTATCCCTGCTTTACACACAGTTACTGGCATATTACTCCAGAAAACAGCTATTGACAGACCCAAGCATATTTGCTCCCAGGGGAAGAAGCCTCCAGTAATACATTACAAATAAAAGTAATATTAACATTTTTGAAGATAATATCTAAATAAATAAATAGAATTCCCTTTGTTACCACCCCTACCCTCATTCCTAGGTGATCCCTCAAATTTTAAAGTCCTCATTTTCTGCAGAAGGTCAAATTTGAAATCAACCCTAAAGAATGCATTTTAAGAAAAGAAAAAGGATAAGGACAATCATTAAGAGGAAAAGAAATGCCAGGCAACATTTGCAGAACCATGTGTTAGCTTTAAGGGAAACAGGGCTATCTTGGGATGATAAATGTGCACTGAGAACAGGAAAGAAACTGCTAATTTATCTTTTTCTTTTTTTTTTTTTTTAAGGCAAGGTGGGATGATAAACTATTGTTGCAGTTCCCCACAGAGCATTATCCACACTAAAGTAATAAATAAATTAGATGCCTATCGCTATTTTGTAGTGTACTTCAAACACACGTTTTCTTTCACATTACTGTGGCTCTGCTAAGGGATGAAAACTGCCAGTTTTCATTTCATACTGGTGCCTGCAGTGTACTGTTACACCTGCTGTAGGCATATAACTCTCAGAGGGATGCCAAAGTGTTACAGTAAGTAGATTATTTTCTTCTAGTGCTATATAAATACCATTTTCAGGTACAGCAATATCTTCAAGAAACAAGGCTTCAGAGAAGCAAGCTCAAACAAAACATAACTCGCTTTGGCATCTATATATTGGTTAGCACTAAAGGATTCCTGTCTCAATAGACACTGTAACACAAGCTTTCTAACTGCTACACTGCAAGGAATTTTGAATTGTACACTTTTATAAGAACTAACAGATCAATTGATTTCAATGTAATCATTTGCAGAAAGACAGAATCCTTCAGAATCCCAGCCTCAGAAACTTTTAACACAGCTGCTATTGAGAAACAAATCAAATAAGTCAGACAGCCTATGCTTCTATATTTCTTTTTTTTCATCCAGGCTAACCCCCTGCTAGGGCACTCAATAACAGAAAACAGCACAAGGTTTCAGTGTCCCCCTGTTTCTTGTCATTGTGATTTACTCAAGTGTATTTGAAATCCAATCACGTACTCTATACTACATATAGAAAATGACCTTGAAAAATGTCAGCTTGATCACTTTGACTAAAATCTAATCTCTTAGGGGTTATGTTAGAAGACTTAGAAGAAGTACTCTTGGAAATTATCATCACAAAAAGAAAAAAACATCAATTCTATTTGTTTTGGAGGAGCAACATTTAAAAACTGGTTCTTTAAAATTTTATTTCCCCCCACTTTGACAATTATATCCACTGAGAATTTGACATTATACAATAGTACTTAATGGCTTTTTGGAAACTTATTTACATATATTTTAGATAGTCAAGTAATACCAACTTTAACCCCATTTTAAGTAAGATTTGCAAACATTCTACTGGGGATTTGACATATTAAATATGCTAAAAGTTGACCGCAATCAACTGCATTTAAACTGATAGTTTCATATTTATTTCTACACTGTGGGTACCATTCCTACATGGCAATCATATTTTTTAATTCTTAATTGAAGAAGGAAAGAATGGTTGTCAAAGTATTTTTTAAGTGAACATTCCACAATCTGCAGAAGCAACTGTATTGGCTTCACCACTCAAAATAGTCTGGAGAAGCTTAATTAACACTCTGGCTATCACTTATCTGTAGAGCGTGAAACAACATAACACATTCACTCATCATTTTTCCTTCTTGGGTGTAAGCAGCAAGACAATTCTGCATTACACTGAAAAAAATATTTAGCTCATACTTAATTATTCCACTTTACTGGGATCCTTTCTTTTTAGTGGAAGAGGAAGCAAAGTAGGAAGAAAAAGAAGTCAGAGGTGGCATTTAGTGTTCTCAACTATGACCCATTCAATCCACCAAATCAGAAGGCTGTCAGGAGCTACAATCTTCAGAAATGCAAGAGGGATGAATACCCACAGGCAGGTAGGAAACAATTTTCACACTATTCTCAGCACAGCAACTAACCAGCCTCCCCACTCTCCAGCTGAGGATCACCTCATAGTTCAGAAAGGATCAGGCCTCTTTCTAGTGTGTTTATTTCCTTCCTCAATGCTACTATCTTCTCAGGTCATTGTTCTACTCCCTGTCTGCCTTTTCTGCTGCTGTGCTCCTGCTCTTCAAGTATTTTCCTCTGTAAACCACATAAACCCTTCTTTTTCAAGAGTCTTTTTGCTCTCCTGACAGATACAAGCTCCAGGACCTAATAATAATAATAATACTAATAAGTTAAATCCTGGCTTTCTCAACTGAAAATCTGATTTCAGAGCTCTAAATACTGACAGTATATGATAAAACTATAAATACTGGCAATATACATTGTGACACCTACACATACTGTTAATAATAGCTCACAAGGGACAATGGAAAAAATACCAAGAACTACATGGAGAATGAGGCACGATGCTGGAGAGAGCAAAGGTGGAGGGAAGAAACTGGAAAGGCAGGAGCTCTCTTAGGCCCTCAACACCTCCATAAAAGTAATTTAGATACAACAGCTCTCTTATAGCACTGTGGCATCTACCTCGTACTTATTCTTCAGAACCACAAATTTCTGTACTCTTTTTTTTTAATACCAGAATACCAAACTTACCCAGACACTGTACTAATAAATCTTAGGAAGGCTAGAAATAGTTATTTAAATTTAGGAAATGGGTCAAAGATAGCCAGTTTCACAAAATCACAGAATAGTTTGGGTTGGAAAGGACTTTAAAGATCATCTAGTTCCAACCTCCCTGCCATAGGCACATACATGTTCCATTATACCAAGATACTCAAAGCTCCATCCCATCTGGCCTTGAACACTTCCAGGGATGAGGCATTCACAACTTCTCTGGGCAAGCTACTCTGGGGTTTCACCACCCTCACAGTAAGATTTTCTTCCTTACTTCCTTAATCTAAACCTACTCTCTTTCAGTTTAAAGTCACTCCCCCTTGTCCTATCACTACATGTTCTTGTAAAATGTCCCTATACTTGTAAAATGTCCCTCTCCAGATTACTTGTAAGCTCCCTTGAGGTACTGAAAGGTTGCAGTAAGATCTCCCTGGAGCCATCTCTTCTCCAGGCTGAACAATCTCAACTCTCAGTCTGTCCTCATAGCAAACGTGCTCCAGCACGCTGATCGTCTTTGTGACCCTCCTCTGGACTCGCTCCAACAGGTTCACATCCTTCTTATGCTGGGAGCCCCAGAGCTGGATGCAGCTCTGCAGGTGGGGTCTCACAAGAAAGGAGTAGCGTTGGAGAATCACCTCCCAATTTCCAGCAAAACACTAAAGCACACTTCTCTCAAGTATATAAGCAAACACGAGTCATTTCTTTACTTGCATGCTTTCCACAGCAGGCCAACTGAGAAGGAATTTCAGTTAAATAAATATGGCCAGCGCTTCACAAGGTATTCTTCCCAACACTTCTACAAATTAGAGAAGCAGAGATAACCCTAAAGGAAGAAAGGATGCAAGGATGGAAGAAGAAAGTTTACCAAATCATCTAACAGTAAGATGTCTACACGAACATTTTACCACATGTAGGAACAATACTGGAACTCCCACCACATTCTCTGAACAATGTGGGTTTTTTCTAAGATAGCAATACTTCTTCTGAGTCAATACAATAATCACTCAGGAATATATCTGACTTCTTGGTGAGCATTGTTCAATTCTGATAATGGTATTTAAGTCTAACATGGTAATAATACGGTGAATGATTAATGGTTGGAAAAAACTATCAAGAGTTGTATGCAGCAATAATAGAGCAAAAGATATGAAAAATTTAAGCAGAAAGAGTAAAATATTTACTTTACACATACCTTCAAAAATATTGTTTTCAACTCAGCTGGATCAGCTCTTTTGGTTAGAGCCACCTACAAGTAAATACAATTACATTAATATGCATAACATACAAAAGATGTCAAAGTGCCATTTAAAAACAAGAACACAAACAACAGAATGAGTGACGAAAATAAATGTTCACCTTAGATAAATTAGGTACTGCTTTAGCTGGCCATGCTTATTTTATCCATTTCACACTTACATAAGGTTATTCAACATTTTTGTTCTGCTTTCCTTATGCAAGCCTGCAACTCTTAAGCAAGCACACAGTAACAAGTCATAAAGACATTCAAGAATCAAATCTTTATAACATACCTCTCTGCTGGGATTCAGCATTATACCAGCTTTACCATAGATTTTTACACTTCCAGCACCTTTCACCTAAGGATTTCAGAGTACCATACGCACTTCACAACTGATAAATGGCAAGAATGAAATACTCAGACTCACAAACTTGTTCAAGAAAGCAGCTCCATAAAAGACTGAATTTCAATGTAATTATTTGGTTTATTACTTACAACATTTTAAACTTACAGTGTAGATCCTTTTAATGAGGTGAATTCAAAAAGCAGAGTATCTAGATTTTTCTGCAGATCAAATTAAGCAGTTCCAATTAAAATCTAAGTTACATTTATCACCACAAGCCCAAAGTAATTAGATTTTTTTTTCAAAACACTGAATCAAAAAATATTCAACCCACTATGGAGTAAGTCCATCAGTATTATCCTAGGTGATAAACCATTCAATCCTTTTGCTGCTTTTGGCAGTAAGTAGATTTGTCCCCTCAGTCTGTGTCTACTACAGTTTCCCCTTCCTTCTTCAGGATACTTTGATAAAATCTTGTTTGCTAACATAATAACCCTCATCTGGTAAGTCAATTCACCGACCTATTCCAAATTAAAAAAACAAATACTTTGCTGGCAAACCTGGATTTTCAAAAAATTTGTGAAAATATCTCTGTAATGGGAAATAAACAGCCAAAGGACAAGAGGTACAATCTTACCCTCACTTAAGAATTAAACATCAGAAATTTTATCAACAAAACTCTACTTTACTTTCCTGACTCTTAACAGCAATGGTAGACTGTAAAGGCAAACATGACCCCAAGGGCATTTCCAGTAGCACACTGGGCTACTGCAGCAAATGGAAGGAGTCTGTGCTGTACAGCAGCATTATGTCTTCACATGTACACTTAATGAGAAATCTTCAGTAAGTTTGTCTTCACCCTAAATGCACAATTTAAAAACTAAAAAAGACAACAAAAACATGTAAAAAAAACCCAAAAAACCAAACTAAAATCCAGAATATTTTAAGAAAAGTGTATGATTAAGGTTTCTTATAAAATATAGAAGTTGGGGTTTTTTTAAAAGGGAAGAACCACACCTATGCTAGGACTCAACTGACAAAGTCCACAGCTGGAGTCCCAATTCTGTGTCTGCACAGAAATCTGTGTGAAAGCAGTTGCAAAAAATCAAAGTGTAATTGTGAAGCTAAGAATATAAAAATGTGTTTTCTAAAATGCAAGCTGTCCTAAATATAATCACTGTGAGCAGAGATTTAATTTAACCCCTTCTGTAAAAATCTGATAGTCTAGAGCAATTGGGAATTTTGTGGAAAGAAAAAAACCAGTATTTCTATGCTGCTTCAATCCAGAGCCCTGCCACTATACAGGCAAAGGAAAGACAGTTCAAACACCTGTACCCATCAAATATAAATCAGTATCATACTTTATCTGTCTTTAATTTTAAATTTCATACTGTCACAGAAAGCTAAGCCTAAAGAAACCAGGGGAAAAAAAAACCAAAGGAAAATGCACACGAACTTACACTCATTTTCCTTTAGTTTCACTGATAACAACAACCTTGAGAAACTTGAGAGATGTGCTTGGGAGGCCAGCTGCCATTTTTCAGCCCCTTTTTGATTATGGGGGAATTTGAGTGGTGTTTTTTACTAGTAAATTTCTTCAAAACATATACTGAAAGACAAGTTAAAGTCAGTCAGATCAACAAGTGCACAGAAGGACTGCACAGTGGCAGCCCAAGCAGTGGCTGCATACCACAGCTTTTCTCCATTTCCCACAGCCTACTTCCACATTCTTCCATTTCCCAGCAAACGGGAGAGGAGAGGCATGGTTAACACCACGCTAATTGGCGCATCCATGTGACATTCACCAGTGTCCATTCTAAAAGGTGTATCTAATCCCCATTAAGGAAAAGAGCCTCTATTACATTACATGAGAACTTCAGGAAGACTGATGCTAATGCAGCCCTATCAACGCTAAAAGAAGTATTTAATTCAGCTTTTCATCCACACCCAGCTATGGGCAAGGCTGAAGCTGCACACACAGCCATAAAAACGGATCCTGATGACCGGTGTTACTAGAAGATTCCCATTCTAGAAAACATCAAAATATCACTTTCCATACCATTCTGTAAATTGTTATGTCAGCACTTGAAGGGCTAAGTAACCTGATGCCAACAAGACTGCAAGCTGACAGGTAGCATGCTTGATGAAAAGCGACCCACAGATGAAAGCTGCTTCTCCTCCAGTCAGCTCAGGTGATATTTACTGACTCTCACATAACTGGGTATAGGTGATGTGTTTTGTTACTGGAAAGACCTCTCCATTTTACTTCCATCTTCTCTCCATAAAGATAAAACCAGCTATGAGCTGGCAGGCCTAACACCTCTCTAGTGGCATGAGAAGGCATTTGATAAAGGAGATCTGAGGGAAATAATGTTTGTTATTGCTCTTTACAAAGAAATACTATGTAACAGACAGTAACACTTAAAATAAAACAGCAACTTCTATTAAGTAAGGTGCAGTGAAGAAAGCTCTCCAAAGAACAATATCTATTATTACAAAAACCTAGGAGAAAACAGGGAGTACAGCAACTGAAGTGCAGGACTATAATCAAGTTAGAACATTCACAGGAAAGACTGGGATAATGTATAGAAAATATCAGCAGGGATTTTAATCCCTAAGGTAGATACCTGAAAGTCTTTACCAACATACTATGTGTATGTGTGCGTTATAATATATATGAAGAATGAGACAGAACAGGCAATATAAGAACTGCACTTAAAAATGCTGAGTCCCTCCCATTAGCAATAACATTCAACAAAGGAGAAAGGCAAAGCTCTGTGAGAGACAGTAACACAGATTGATTTGCATGCTGAAGCTCTTCATATCTTTAGACTCCCTTACACCTTGACCTTAATTTCAGCCCATTTTCTCCAGCAGACCTCTTTTCTCCTTGTTGACTTATGCTCAGTTTACAGATATGCATTTTCAGTCTCACTTCCATACCCAAAATTAAATGCAGAGTCTTTCCAGAAAAATGTAACTGTACAACACAAGAAAACAGAATCCATTCAGAATCAAAGAAAATTATATTATATTTCCAACCAATTCTATTAATATATTTTTCATACACAAGGTAGAAGAAACAGGTTGTCAAAGAGTGCATGGTATCAAAGGACACAAAAAGACTAATAACATAGTGAATGTGCTCCATCCAGTAAAGAGCAACAACATGGGTGGGCAAGAAAGAAAAAGGGCAGTAGGAAAATCAGAATTAATGCCAATATAGTATTAATCTAATGGGAAAAATAGAATATCTTATCTCCTCACCTTTATGGCAAAGATCACTTTAGTAGCCACAGTCTGGATAGAGTAGAAAGGTGATGGGGATCCAGGAATACCTGGGAATTGCTACAGTATTCCAGAAAGTTTATTGCAACAACAGCAAGTCCTAACCAAAGATAAAGAGATAAAAACCTCATATTGTCTCTTTCTCTTGATTTAATCTGAATACAACTCAGATGTGAAGAAGAAAGTTGACAGAGGTAAGGTTCCCCCCCCCCCCACCTCAGTGTCTTTAAAACCGCCTGGCACCAAGCACGTAAGATGCTGGACAGCAGTCCTTCTCCAAGCAGAGAGCCAGAGCTGCGGCAGGGCTGACAGTGGTGAGCTCAGTCTGTTTAGTTCTAGAGAACACCATCTGTCATGGGTTGAACCCCAAGACACCATCTAGAGACACATACAGAGAAAAGATGTTTGATGAAAGCCTCAACGAGGGATCACAATATCTTGTAACTTGTGTTGAAATTAAGATTATTTTTCAGAAGTTCATCCATTCTTAAACACAACTAAAAATGCAATGCATTTCGCACCACTAAAAGACCTTAAATTAAAATTGAAACCTTATGTCTTATAGGAGTATTCTTTAGTTTCATCACAAGCTGTAAGACTCAAACACAGGAGGCCCAGTTTATGTAAGAGGTCAGATTAGATCATTGTAATTTTTCCTTCTGGCTAAAAGTATACATATACACATCAAATGTGCAACTCCAAAGGAGATCAAACTGGGGTTTGACCTTACATTCTTGTTTAAATGAGTGACTGGAATATCAGAAACCAGTTAAAGCACAGTTACTGGCCAAGTTTGAATTCAGACCAGAAACCCGTTAACACTGCTTAAGTATTATGCTAAAACAACACTCCAGTTTTTATTTTAATACAACTAACTTGTTTACATAGATGAGAATCATCTTTCTTCCATATTTAGACTAATACTACCACAAACATATATAATCATTCTTCTAACCTAGCAACTCTCCTTGGTCACCTTCCATCATCACACCCATATCCCTAACTTACAAGTGCTCTGCATCAGCATCTGTGCAGGGCACTGTCGCCTGTTTCAGCTGTCTCAATAAGCATTTTCTGCTAGTCCAACATGCATATTCTCACCTCAGCAAAAGAACTGCCATTCCTTCCGCAGTAAAAGAACAGGACTGTGATCTACAATGGAAAGTGAACTATGAAGAACTTCAAATTACGAGGAGATTTCAAGCAAGATGTGGACCAGCTCACCAAGGAGAGAATCAGACAACTGCAAGGAGAGCTGGCACTGAATGAAGATCAAAAACCTTCTCAACAGACCTCCCTAATAGTAAACTGAGTATTTCTCCTAGGAAAATACAGTTCAGATGGCATTTGGCATATCTGCCCAAAGGCTTAGGGTAGGAAGAACTGCAAGAGAAGTTGATAACTATCTAGCAGGTAGGTACATTCAGTCTGATGAGTCTGAGCACAATCAGCCTTAAGACAGAAACCTTTCTCTTTCTAAAAACAGTTCTGATCCTCACAGTCAAACGTTACAACTACACTTTGCAAAAGTCTAACCCTACACTAAGTAGCAGTTATTGCATTCCTTTGTCTAACAACACCTAGCAAACCTAAGATAAATGAATGCTATTAACAATAATCAACAATCTTCTGTAGGATCTTTTCAGATCCTACAGACTGATTAAGCATGAAGAGATATAGAATAAACACTATTGAAACTAGACAGTTGTGCTGAGTCTACCCCACACACTGGTAAAGCAAAATGAATTTGTTAGCTAGCAGAGACATCAAATCTCAAGCAAAACTATCCACATCTATCTTCACTTCATCATAATTATAAATCTCTGGGCAATTCCCAGTCTTCTGCACCATGGCAGGTGGAAGCCTCACTTCCCTCAAGTGCATCAAAGCTAACAAACCTACTTTATTGTGCAATTACCTTCTAGCTTTGATCCTACTTTCAAAGTCCCAGAGCAAATCCAGATGGCTCGTTCATAAGATGGTTCTCACACAAGGAGATTCCCAATGAACCACAATGTCCTGGGGTGACTGTATGATACTCTATTCCCTATCGCCTGCTCTATGCCCAGACATGAATCCTGTGCCTTTCTTTACCTTTAAGAGAGGTGGGGGGACAGCTGGTGGAATTCCTTTGGCGCTGTGTTCAAAACACAGATAAGCTCGCTGGCTTCTCCTGCCCGGCTGCTCCGCTTCTGCAGCAGGGAAGAGAGTTACTTTCCTTTTGCTTTTTAGTAGTTTCTTGTTCGTTAGCTAAAGTACGGAGCCCTGGGACTTTGGTTTCTTCTTCTTCTCTTCTGGACTGTTCAGCAACACCAGAACATCATCTGGGAGACCCTACACACCAGCCCGGAGAGGCCCACGCGGAACCCCAGCTCCGGAGAGGAGAAAGCCACACCCATAAAGGACTCTGAAATCTACCCAGGTTCTCTCCACAGCGAAAGGTTTTATTATTTAACATCATTCTTCTTCCATGCCTGCGTTCACTCTGCTTGCTAAATAAATAACTTTTTTTGCACTTTCCTCAGAGGAAAATTTTTTCCAAATCTGTTGGGGGAGGGGTGGCTGAAACCTGCCCTCTTTGGAGGAGACGTTCCTTCCAGAGTGGTTCCCTTAATTTGTCTCAAACCAGGACACACAGTACTTTTGCACACAAACTGATCAGGGACCAACACACAGTTATCAATTATATACACACCAGAAAATCCTTGTCCAGTTTGTCCAATACTTCCAAGTAGGTACAGAAACCAAGGTGTGAGTAGTACATATCTTAAGAAAAACTGGTACAAGAATTTCCAAGATTAGCTCTATGTAAAAATACATTTAGACTGTGTACTTCTACAATTTTCGTATTTAAAGACCTGGAAAACAGAAGGACAATAAAACTACCCCAATACAATAGTAGAAATAGCTAGGCATTGCCATTGCTCAGCAAAATCATTTAACTAAAGGAAAAAGCACCATACTGTGGCCAACACAAACCGCTCCAAACTTTAAGCACTTATCAGAAAATGGAGTTAGGAACAAACTGAACTATTTGTCGTCAGCCTCCAGACTAGGACAAGGATACAACTGCTGTCATTCCTGCAACAAAAATTGATGCACTACACTACAGTAAGAAATTGAACCTGAAAACCAAAACTTTGTTAAAACCAGGAATTTCTTTCACTTCTCATGTTACTATCAGAAAAAGCTCAGTTCTCCAATCACTCTACCTATCCATCATAAAGTCCTACCATACGCTGACTGTATCTTCTCCCTCAAAGTAATATTCCCTATTGTCTCATAGCTCTTCTACAATACATTTTTACTCAGATGATCTTCAGGACAGTGATCCAAAGATAAACAAGCCAGCTACGTTGTGATGGCCATTATGCAATGTTAACACGTTCCAATGTATCTCAGCAAACCAGAGCTCCAGGCGCACTTGAAGAATGTAATAATTATACATAAGATATATAAGGGGTCCTTCGATAAAAAAGCTTATTTCAAATGAGCTACTGAGAATGGTCAAATGACGTTTTCATCCAGTCATGGGTATTTTTCAAAAATACCCACTCCCGCTCACCAGAGATGGATGAGATTTTAGATGCTAATGCTGCTACTTTACTCTCCACTTTGCTTCCTTAGACCTCTCAGAAACAGAGGGATATCTAAGAATTACGAACCTGATAAAACATATTTGGTGGCTACCTCAGCCCAGATTACAGACTTTCCCTTTTGTTTCTCTGAGAGCATGTTTTGTTACACCAATGCTACTGTACAACCAGTGCACTGATCATAAACTTCAAGACATCAACTGCCTCATGTTCATCTTTTGAAAGTAGTCACCCCAGTTCCAGCAATTTGTCTTCTAGAGGCTTACATCTAGCAGAAAAACATTCATCTCACCCAAAGAAGCAAAGGATAGGAAAATTCTCCAGTGTGACAACTGCAGGATTGAAAGCGGTTTCTGAAGAAAGCACAGTTAAGATACTGAATGATACTGTTATCATTCAAAAATTGTAAGGGAGAAGTGACAGACTATTAGGGCAGTGTGAATCTTACCTGGCACTCAATATTATTACCATAAAATATGTACTAGAACCAGGATAAAGAATCTCTGAATGCAACATACAAGTTAATAACAAGCCTCTCCAAGGTACCCATGATCACAGTGCTCAAGGTTCACAGTTCACAGCTTAATGGAGACAATCACTCCTGATTTCACCTGGCTTCAAGCTTCAGACCCCAGCCACCACCCAAACACTCACTCTTTCCCTGCCATAGCACAAAGCAGCTTTAACAGCCTAAAGAGGTGCTTCCATCAAGAGAAGTCACAATTAAAAGATTCAAAACAATGGTATGATGCTGCACTCCCAGGGAACTTCTTCAGAATCCTCAGCTGCACCTGATATCATGCAGTACCCACAGAGACCTAAAAAGAAGCATCCCATGCTTTATCTGACACCTTCATGAATTACAAAACCAAGACTGCAAACAATGGCAAGAACAGACACCCTGAATAATGTTACAAAAGGTTTCTGCATCATTTTCTCTCCCAGATGTCAACACAAGGTCCCAGTGAGTGAGAAAGATCATTTGCATCAACAAACAAAAACCTGCTGCCTTTTGAAGAAAGCAAACCTGGAGCAGTGCCATATAGGGATATCATAACCATAATGATCTGCTCTTAAATAACTACTAATTCTATAAGAAGAAAAAAATTGTACATGGATGTGCAATCAATCCCCATAAACTTGTGGAAAGTTTATAGGCAGCATCTTAAGTTGTTGCTAGAGTAATTTGTTATTTGTAACTTCATGCTTGTGAATGAGCAAGTAAAAGAAATGTGCTGGAGAAAAGTTCCTATACATTACATGTCTTGACTAATAATTGCATGACAGGAATTATGTAGGAATAACTGACAGGTAAATGTGTTTTGTTTCAGTGTTGTGTTTTCTTCTTTGAAGACAGTTCACTTTTCAAGATCCTATTTATAATCAATTCCACCTATTCAACTCTATTCAAAATGCTACACCTCAGCAGCTCAGAGAACTGGGAAGGGTGTGGGAGTGGGCATGAATCCTTATGTGTGTATGGATCCAATCTACAACCTTAAAAAGAACAAATGACACCTGCACAAGGGAAACATCACACACACCAGCTAAAATTATTAAAAGGCTATAAATGGTGAGACTCAAAGAAAAGCTAAAGTCCTGTGGTCCGGAACTCTTCCACATAGCTAACAAAAATAACAGGAGCATTCCAGCACATACTTGGACAAATGATAACACTGTGCTACTTGAAACAACAGAAAAAAATAAGTTATTTGTTTTTCTTTTTTCTCCCCCTACAGCACTCACCACAGTGCATATTGGGTCATGGGAAGCATGGCCATGGTCTATGAAAGCCAAGTCACTGTAACTATCCACCTTTCCCACATAAACATGCTCATCAGCCTCTGACTATGGAAAACCTGGACTTCCACACTACGAAGTACCTCTCTCCCTTAAAGACTTTTACCTGTCATCTCAAAATACATATGCCAAAATACGTGTTTGCAAACACAGTCTCTTTTGCCTATAAGCAAGGGTATCGCTGTTTGTTCAACTCACATCATATGGGTTTTAGTTTAGAATTATTACATAATCTCCCTGAAGACAGGGAGTACAAAGTAAAGCCAGTTTAACATTTTATTTCACAATTCTTACCTTCAATATTAACAACAAACAACTGCTTGATGTTTAAATATTAGCAGATTACACAGTTGTCACAGGACTCTGTGGTTGTGTGACCTTCATTCTTGCTAGAGATTTGAACTAAAAGGGGAAGCTATCAAAAAGTGTACTTGGAAATAATTTGTGGTTTCATGTAGGAGTATAAAATAATCCAGTAAAGACCTATATTGTTTATGCAAGGCAGTCGCTGTAATCCTAGGGGTTTATCTGCCATTGACTTGCCACACCTCAGTCAAAATGGTTAAAGAGTTCACAATAACTCTCCATAATTCAACTAAGTTTTAAGATATCTGACAACAATAATTAAAATCTTCTCATCTCCTTAAGAAACTGCAGAAACATTTTCAGCATTTTAATTACAAACTATTCTGATTTTAGCTTGAATGATTTTGGCTTCTCATCTGTGAGTCTATTTTATCACAGACATTTGCATAAAGCAATAACTGTTTCATTAAAACATTAAATTTACTTCTGCTGCATTGCCTTCAGAATGTTTTTGTGAGATCACTTTGTTGCAGTGGAAATAATGATGATGATGTCAAACTGAACATTTTGATTTAAAGACAGGAATTTAAAGATAAAATCCTTAAAATTACTTTCAGGAAACCATTTTTAGCCGAGGGGAAAACAGCATCAAACCATTTTTTTTTCCAAGAAAGGCATTTCCATTTTCTTTGAGGGCATTGCAGTCAAACTAAACTCTAAAAATACCAGATTAACAAACATAGAGCAGTGTTTAAGACACTAGAGAAAATCTAGCACTATTCTTTCAATGTCTCAGTAACCAGAAGCTCTTCCATCTCATTCCTTAGACACTTGGGTTGATGTCAGCACCCTGACATCACCAAATGAATTCAGAACAGCATGTCCACCATCCCACAGTATCATACTTTTTAGCACCAATTGTCAAAACTGTAGCAGAATTCCAAAAAACCTCTTTCTGACCAGTTGATCCAGCACTTTGAAACACAAAAAATTAATGCTTTACCTCAAAAAAACCGCTGGGTGATCAATCAGTGATTACACCTCACAGCTTTCACAATCTGCACTACCCCAGAAAGTCTGCAGTGAACAGAAAAGCCAGGAGATCTCACACTAGTTTTCATTACATACCCCTTTGTTTGATCAAATTGTGGGTCATACACAACACAAAGTAGCCCCAGGTTTTCAAAGCTACAAAAGAATTGTAGGCAGATATTCTGTGTAAAACTTTCTAAAAACACTGAAGGAAAACAAGTGTATTTGGCAGCCTTTCTGTGCATATTTTGCTAAGGTATTTCCATAATTTTCAAAAGTTCAGCGCTCTCTTTACTTCCTTCTCTCCCCACACATCCACAAGAAAAGGGAAAAAGCTGGTTTATTATCTTTAACTTGTTAAAGGCACACAGAATAAGGAACTATTAAGTGCTATTTCAATTATACAGGATTTGAATGTTTGCACACTTGAGAATAAGTATTCTGGTTTGGGCTAGTCTCATATCTGAGATACTGAATCTATAAGTTACGTGTAATGGAAAACCAAAAGCAAATTGCAGGAGTTTTACAGTCATTAAGAGTTTTACACCACTATTTTCTTTACGGAGAGAAAAGAGGTTCAAAACTTCTGTGGTATAACATTCACAATGCAGAAAAGACTGAACCTGCTGCTTCACACTAGTTAGTCTTGAAAAAAAAGATGCAGACCAAGTGACTGATCTAGGTCTGTGAACAGAGTAAAAGCAATTGTATAAAGTTTGTTGTTGCCATGTTTTTCTTCCTTTTGAACAGCATCAACATGGGACTAATTCATGATCTTTAGAAAGTAGTTTCCAGCTAGACTGACACACAATGGCAAGCAGTCTTAGACAGGTGAAGTGACAGGAAGGAGGAAGGCTGACTTGATGTCAGTGACAAAAACTATTTTAATGGAAATGTGAAATTATTCAAAAATTTCTTCTCCTAAACACATGAAGATTTCTCTAGTCAGATTCAGACTGCACAATGGGCTGAGAGCAGGAATCAGGCAGACGCAGTATTTTTACATACTCTGTTTTTCTAATGGCTTTTCATACTCAGTGCCTCACTTAAAGGTTTCTTCTGTCAAAGATCTGTTAAATCCGTGATGTTTCATCAAACAGTAGTTGTCAAACATGATAAAGAACTACAATAATAAAATACGTGACCAAGAGGCTTTAGTAGCCAAGGATCCAGGGAAGAGTGGAAATAGGCTGTATTTCCAAGGCACAGAAAAATGACAATAGTAATGAACAGTCTGCTGTTTGTATTCAGTAATACTGATTTTCAGGCCTCTTCTATCTGAAAAGAAGACCTACACATCAGGTCATGAAATGGATGGATATGACAGGGAAGTCATGTAACATAGGACAGATGATAATGCCTGACTGGTATTGCAGAACATATCTTTCAACTAAGTCCTTTAAGCAGGGAGACTCCTGCCCTGATACTGATACAAGGCAACATCCTGGTCTCCCTCCCACACCTAGAGCACACACCAGACCCCAGACTTGACTAAGCAGATACAGAGGGCATCTGATGTAAAAGAACTGCAAAAAAAAATGCAAAGCCACACCATAAACACTACTAAGAGGCATTAAGACAGGAGATTTTATTCCTCAGTATAGGAAACTATGTGTCTACACATTTGAACACAGACCTTTAAACCAGCGTTGCATGCACAGACATAGAATCTTTGTGTCATGATCCTGCTGACGGCCTTTCATGTTTTGGAGATGTTACCTGCATTTTGATTAACACCCATCAATCTTTGACGAAAGATGTAGTCAGATGCCGCTCAAGCTACTCCAACACTGAATAATTTGGTCTAATTTATTCGT
This sequence comes from Falcunculus frontatus, assembly GCA_013398115.1. Lineage (NCBI taxonomy): Eukaryota > Metazoa > Chordata > Aves > Passeriformes > Falcunculus > Falcunculus frontatus. The sequence goes on along the minus strand of VZRV01007964.1, from coordinate 287,906 downwards.
TTAAAACTACTCTAATTTACTGCTTTACTTTGATGAAGTGGGCACTTTTGATAACTTCCCAGAATTAAATATCCACTGGCTGAGGCAAAAACCCAAAACTCCCCAAAAATGATGATTCTACTGGCTGAGAGAGTTCAGGGAAGTTGGGATAAGAAACAGCAACTAAAATATATAAACAATTAGAATTTTTTCCTCCTACTAGCTGGATGATCGGCATTTGGTTTAGGATCATCCTTGTGAAAGCATCCTCCCATGTTGATTAAGTGCATTTTTAGGCAGTAGACAAACATCATCAGGAGGCAGAAAAATGTGTGCCCTTCCATATTCCGAAATTCAGACATTTTTCCCTGTACACAATGTCAGAATGAAAAACAAAGCACAGCAAGTGCTAGTTAATTTTTTCTCCTCATCTCCTTGCAAAGCCAGCTCTAAAAAAAGACTCCAACCTGCCACGGAACCTTCTTTGAACCTTCCATTTCCTATTAAGTTTAAACTTATCTTCTCAGATAGAAATGAAGCTTGGCTCCAGGAAAGAACATCTTTAAATCCTCACTGAATAAAGATCAGGTAGCATTCACCTACAGAAACTGAAAAATGTGAAAAGATAAATACAAAACAGTGCATGGAGCTGGAAAAATCTCTGGTCAATGGCATTTTACATAACAATTTGAATTCCAATGAATTAATTTCAATTACAAACAAAGTACCCACAAGATCATAGTCTCATAAACAGAGAAAGAATAAACTCTGTTGGGGAAATGACAAGTGAAAATCAAATATATCAAATCACTGTTCTCATCCTTTTCTTAAAGTTTTCAGTCTATGAAATTTGTTCAACTATATAGGAAATACCCAGACTTTGATTCCCCACACTTCCCTCCCTGTGCAGTTCCCCAACTGCTCAGGAATGATTTATTTTAGATTTGCTCCCCAGCTGTTTAGCTCAACAGCCATGGTTTTGATACTTCAGAATACTAATTACATAAAAAGATCTGAATCACAGAATCCTGGAATAAACTGAGTTGGAAGGGACCCACAAAGATAATCGAGTCCAATCCCTGTCCCTGCACAGAACCATCCCCAAGAGTCACACCAAGTGCCCAAGAGCATTGCGCAAACACTTCTTGAACTCTATAAGGCTTGGTGCTGTGACCCCTTCCCTGGGGAGCTTGTTCCAGTGCCCAACCACTCTCTGGGTGACGAACCTTTTCCTAGTATTCAACCTAAACCTCCCCTGAAACAACTTCAGGTCATTCCTTCAGGTCCTGTGTCTGGTCACTACAGTAAATAGATCAGTGTCTGCCCCTCCTCTTCCCCTCATGAGGAAGCTGTAGACTGTGATGAGGTCTTCCCTCAGTTCTCTTCCGAAGGAGGAAGGAAAACAAGGTCTGCTTCTATGTATTTATAAGGTTGGCTAATAACTATGGTCACCTAGCTACATAACATCTTCTTCTGTATTTTAGCTTTGAAATTAAGTTTACTCTTTGAAATCCTTCAATTACCCAAATCATCAAGGCCATAATAATCATAGTTGTCAAAGCACATGAATTACTCTTCTGATAGGTCCACATTATAGCAAAAATAGCCTTTAAAAGCCTTGAAATTTTTAAATGGATGGAATTTTTTAAAAAAAACTAAACTTTAAGAGTTACAGGGTATATTATCTTTACATGGGATTGATTCGCAGTGGGACCTGAAGACTGGAAAATAATTTAAAGACTATACCCTTCGAGTGTAATGCTAATACCCTTCAAGTAAAACCATTCTTTGATATTTCTGTTTTGAAAGGAAGACACAATCAAGTTCCAGCTATACCATTTGTGGCTAATCTCAATATAATCTAACAATAGTTCTGCGGATAACTACAACTCTAGGACTATCATTGCCAGCTCACCAAAACTTGGACCTTAGCAGGTGAATTTAATTCTGTATTCTGGCAGCTTCTAGCAAATAATATATGCGGGTCAAAAGCATTTAATGAGCTTTAAAATGCTCAGTTTCTAAAAGATTCTTCTTTAAATAACAACATATCATTAACTATTTGCCTCCCTGATCAGTCTGTTTTGCTGCCAGACAATCCTGTCCCAGATACCCAAAAGAGGTGCTGGAGTACATTCTTTATCAGGTTTCTGCAAAGCACTGTACTTCCCAAAAACGTGATCTTACAGGTCTGAATAAATATATGTCTGTGTTTCACTCCACATTACATCAAATTTAATTAATCTAGTAGTATGCAATAAGATGCAGTGTTAACATCTTTTTTCATTATTTGCATCTGGTTTTAATCAAAGAGAAACAATAATAATTCAAACAGCACTAATAGAGCTGGGAAGTGTTCACCTCTCGTAAGGACAGTTGGTGGAGCAAGAATTAACAGTTTCAAGAGAGGTTACCAGTCATATTCATTGCAATCATAACCACCTAAAATATTAACAGTATGAATGCCAAAAATGTGAAAAGACTAGGGAGATGTGCAGAGTAAAGAAAATTTGTCACTTAAGAATGGAAACATATTTTAGAGTAACTAAAACAATCACAAGGTGTAATAGCACTATTTATTAGAATAAACTTAGATTGCCTAAGTTTTCCAAATATGATACCTGGGTTAAAAAAAAACAAAACAAAACAAACTCCAACCAGGAAAAAAAACCAACACAAAGACAAATCCCAAAAAAGGTCGCAGGTGTCTGTTCCCAGAGTACTCTCCCTCCAGCTCTGGTCCAGAGCCTTTGAGATCGGGTCTTCTGCTAAAGGGAGAAAGCAGTATTATTGATGCTAACATGGCCTGGCTGGCAGGGATCAAGACCAAGGGCAAGTGGAGGTCATAAGTCATAAAGGCAACAGTAACCTAAACCATAAATGCATAAAATCTCTCTGTAGCGACGTTTTTCATTTTGACCTTTATACATTTTAATATGGCTAATTCATAAAATGACAGAGTGCTTAACAATTCACACATGTATCAATCATTCAAAAACTACCAATCAAAGGAAAAAAAGCACAGATTATTGCACAGCACTCAAGGTTCCTTCATCTTCAGCACTAAACTCATTCGCCTTTAATTTCCCAAATTTCTGGAGAGTTAGGATTTCATTTCTCAGAGTTAGAACTTCACCAGACGCCTGACTCCTACAGACTAAGGCTGGAGTCATCTTCTGTGTGTGGTGTTGAGCTAAGGCTGATCAGCACTGTTAGAAAAACATGTAGGGACCAGTTAGGCTAATCAATGCAAAACCAACCACAAACTTGCTTAAAGCAAGTGGCAGTTATTCCTTCTACAGCAAAGTCAGGTCACATTTGAATACATAAATAAGCCAATCAGAGATACATCTTTTAAAAAACAAAAACAACACAACATTAGAAACCATTTGCAAGGGCAGTCTGATTTTTTACTTCTGCTTACTCAGAAAACTCCTTTTAAAAACATTCCTATCAGTGCAGGTATTAGGCTATGTAGAGAAAATGGGACAAAATACTTTAAAAGAGTTGAGTACAAATATTTAAAAGAAAAATTATGACAAAGCTTTCTTGGTGTTTCAGTTCAATTTTTTATTTTCATTCATTCAATTTAAATTTTTGCCCACTGGCATGTAAATAACTAATGAGTAATTAGTTGACCAATTAGTTCTATGACAATCTCACAATTTTGCCTATGCAGTATTACAGTTACAACCCCATGGCTACATTCTTGCACCACGCCGCCTACCTTTAGGGAAAAATCCCTACAATCTCCATGGCTATCTCAGTATGAACCATGGCTGACAACAAACAAACCACTTACCAAAAGTAAAAAACCCTGCCTTCCTATTTCTCTGCTGAGCAATGGAAAGTGTAAAAGTATCTATAAATGCACAGCAGTAAACAGTCCTACAGTGGTCACACTAAACAACCCTTTGCAGGTTTCCAGATTAAGGTATTCCCGTGCTCAGTGCCATCCACATAACTCCTTAAGCTGCTTTGCTGCGAACCGTATTAGGGAACTGATCTGATCTGATGAAAATAAAACCAATTTATATATACTTAAAAAGAAAAAAAAATTGTGTCACTTTTTGCCCAGTCAGTTACCCACTCCAATTCACCCCTGCACCGTTATACTACTTTAGTATTGCCATTGAATGATTATTTAGTAAAATCACAACTTCATGGCGACGGCCAGCTTTTAAAAACTGCAGTGACCTGGCAGTTCAGGAAACAAACAGGTACCTCTCCACACTGACCCAGCCAACACAACAGCTACAGCAAGTTCAGCCCTGGTATCAGAGCAGAGAAACAATCAGCCCAGTATGAGGAAGGCAAAGAACCAGTCCCAGAGATCTGGTCTAGCCTAGCCTTGGCTTTCAAAAAAGAACCAGTAAGCTCCTAAAGGTATGGAAGTAGTGATGATACTAAGATTTTTAAAGTATTTTTAAAAGGTTTAGCTATGTGGGCACAAGTCTGCCCATCTCAGTGTGCTCTCTACAAATAAAACGTGTTTGTGTATTTGCAAACTCCACTTTGCTCAGCCTCTGGGGGTCAGATCTGTTAGCACACTCCACTACCTCAGTCACAGCACGATGCAAAAACCATTCCATCTCTACAAGCAGAAAGTCACATGCGATCTAATTTTTAGGATTCCAGAAGTTTCCCCAAGGTGCACATCCAGAACAGCCGCAGCCCTGATTTGAGCATGTAGAGGCATTTTAGACACGCTGACCAGGCGCCCAGCAACCAGCAACCACACATGCAACACATCTAATGTACATTGCAAGTGAGCACGAGGCAGCAACCCTCCGGAACTGTGGCAGCTGGACGCGTCATTCATGCAAAATGCATCAACGCTGCTGGCAACAGAGAATCCAAATATCCCCTCTCCCAGCTGGGTATCCTAATTGCTAGAAACTGAATCAGGTTCTGGCCCACTCCTCTTGCCCCAGTCCTTGTGCTGCATTATAACTACACAGTGGCCCTGCCTGAAACAGAGGTGCAAATCTTGCTGTTTAAAGATCCTCCTGGGACTTTTCTTCATTCTTATCCTTTCATTTCCCATTGGCTGCCTTAGATGCTCCCTACTCAGCACACAAGCTGTTTTGGTACCAGTTCCTGACATCTCTGGTAGGTTTCTTAATTACAAAGTCAAGTGGGTAAAAAAGTTAGGCATGGAGATGTTAATCTGAAGAACACCTAAAAATCATCTTTGCCTAAATGAGTTTTCACACGGCCAGAGCGTAAGGCAGATCTCCAAGGAGACACGAAGAGCGACCATACTGGTCAGCATAAAAACACTTCTTGCAAGCTGCCTAGGCATGCAAGACAGCATAAATATATGAATCCAGCAGCTGATGTTAGGGACCTCACACGTATCCAACAAGAGGAATGTGATGAGTCCTGCGACAAGCTGTATTTCTTCTGTTTCTTATCTAAATGCACATAGTTTGGTATACATGCATTCACTTTGCCACTCTCTCTCTCAAATGTTTCTTTTTTTCCTCTTCGGAGAAAAAGAAAAATTCCAACAATCCATTCCTTATGAGCAATTTCATCCTTTAACACACTGAATTTTGTTCAGGTCAAGTAACATTTTTGGTAAAGAATATAATTGCAATTGCATGTTTCTAAGATCTTGTAAATAGCATGACATTATTTTAAAAACTTATGAAAAATGCATTTACAGTGTTCCTTTAAGTGTTTTAACACAGTTTCAGCTGAAATTGCTTTATTCCAAAGCAATTGAATATAGAGTATTTTTATAAGGACCTCTTTGTCTCTCTGCAAATGACTGAGACACAGATACTTTCCAGAAAGAGAACGCACCAGAAAATATCCAACCTTACATTTTACTAGCCATAGTTATCTAGCACCATAAAACGTCAGTTGCTCTGTTCCTGAAGATTATGTTGTAGCTAAAGCAAAACAGCATAATTATCGGTCAGGTAGTGCCTAGAGGCCTTATGCAAGTTTAGGTTTGGTACCATCCAAACACACAGGTTCTATTCAGTATGGTAAAGCCATTCTACAGCCAAAGCAGAGGCAATTCCATAGATCAAAAGCAAAAATGAAGCTAAAATTCAGCAGCACATTCATGCCATCCTCCAGGAAATACAGTATCACATACCTCCTTGTCATACTCCTTGGACAACATAGACAAATAAAATAGATATTGGCCTAAACAAGCTGGTCAGAAGAAACATTGTTATCATTCAGGGCTGTAAGCTTGTCTACATTACAGCTCCAGGAGGAGTGCCTTTAACAGGTGGCTTGAGGCACACTTGGAAGAGCTTCTCTAACCTCCTGGGACACAAAGCTGCATAAAAAAAGGAAATTATTTCCCGGTGTGATAAAATCCAGATAACTTTAAATACTTTTCAGCAGGCATCACGAAAGACAAGATATACACATAACTGCTGGGTCCAGTAGCACTCTCCTAGGCTACACAGGAAGCAAAGCCACCCTGCAATTCCTCTTACAGGGACACCATAATGGAAATAAGCAAGTTTCAAAAATTGGCTAAAACCACTGGCAGTTGCAACAAGAGATGCCATCAGTACTTAACATACTGAAGACATGAAGCAACCTCTTTCACCACCTCCTCTTGCCCCCAACTTGCTCTGATAAGGAAAAGTGGGGTCAGAGAGGAAACAGTAGTACAAAGACACAGGTAAACTCAATTGAGACCAAACCACCACTGTAATAAAGCTTCTTTTCAGGGTAACTCAGTATCCACTGCAGAAAAGAGCTGTATAGATTTCTTCAACAGCAAAGCTGCTCCATGAGTGCCTTTCCTGGGATTATTCTTGCCAGTGGGCCCTGTAACATACTGTGAGCCTTGTGAGACTATGACTCAAGCAGTCTTCCTGAAGGTAAGCACCATAAGCAAAGCTTTATGGAGTAAAAGAAACCAAATGAAACTAAACACATAAACTGTGACAGGCAGGATAGTAGAGTAAATTATTTGGCTTCTTCTCTGTTTCAGCTACAGTCATCATTCATGCTACTTTGTACTTAAAAAAGGTCTGAAGCTACCAGCACTCATACAAATTCAATGTCCCTCCATCAGGCAAATTCTGGTCTCTTAAGAAATCAAGATGCAGTAATAAGTCATAAGCAGTATAAACACGTTTTTTTCTGAGGGAAAAGTGGAAAGAAGAGTCTCATGATACACACAGCGTTTAAGAATTTACATATTTCTGCACAGATCCAAAATAACTATGCATGAGCAAGCACTGCTGGACTTGTACAGACCAGCAACAGGACTTTCCACATGGATATTACATAATGCTATCACAGCCAAAAAAAATACCACGGTGCCATTAAGTACCATGACACCTAAATCTATAGTACATAAACTCAGTGGTGCTTCAGGGTAACAGATTGCTCTCTCCTTACTCACCAACCACTTTCCTCTCCAATACTGATCTCACTGAGTGGCTCGAGCCTGTCCACAATGGACTCCACTCTTTTCATGGACACAGTAGCCCATCATGATGCCAGAATCCCTCACCTCTTCTTTTCTGAGGGCCCAACAAATCCATGTCCAATGCCATGCAATTCTTCTCTTCCATTTTGCTGGAGGAAGGGAAGAATGGCACAACTGAGGGCAAGAAGAGCGAACTCAATCTGTTCCCTGGCACATCCCACGCTACTGCTAGCACAGGAGAGAGGAGCACAGGAGAAGAAGCTGAACAAAGAGGCACAATGGAGCTGTATGATGCACAAAGGGACACACTGGGGGTGCATGGCAGCAAAATAATCAAAGTGGCATGGTTGTACCATCATCTAATATTTTCAGCATTGTTTGCAATCACGTTTATTTCGAATTGCATTGCCACGGTGCCTGCATTTCAACCACTGCTTACCCAAACCTCACTAATTCACATCATCCAGGGCAGGCACTGAATCACTTCTGGAGACAAAAAGGTTCGTAGAGGCAGGGCCACTGGTATCAATCCCTCACAGAACTCCAATTAATACAGCTGAGGTGATGCATCTTGCAGGACTGGGGTGTTGTCTGACTATAGTAACACCAAGACATCCAAGGAGCCTGTGACTGGGGACTAACTATTTTTGATGTGACAAGGTTTAGGATTCTAGAGGTAAATGTGGCAGTAACCAGAAACAACATTTAACTCCGCTGATACAGCTTCCATAATAAACAGTTTCAGAAAAACACAAGAGAAAAGAGAATTTAAAAAAAAGTTAAATACATTAAAATGGCATAACCATTTTTCTTTACCTTGCATAAGAACTATCCCAAATATTGTCACATAAGTCAACAACAAATCTCTTTTTGCTACATTACTGATGTAGTTCTGACAGTCGGGCATTTGTTCTTCGAAAGACTTACACGTGCAATTAAAATTAAGCATGCAAGCAGTCCCACTGGGTACTGACGTAAGGTTCATGCCTTCTCTTGAACAGTCATTTTACAACTAGCTTTTTAGCATGCAATATTTGTGTTCACTTTGTTTGTAAGACAATAATTTTAAAATAACTTATACATTCTGGGTAGTACGGTCAACCAGTACATGCCCCATGGATAAAAGTTCACACATAACACACAAAAAAACAATCACATTAGAAACAGAGATATTCCACAGTATTTCAAAATCAACTCCTGTATCATTATTATACAGTTCATACAATTATTGAAGTTTATTCATGTGCTATCCATAGCAAAGACAAAGTTTAATGGTGTTCAAGTGCTTCCATGCTAAGACACTGTGTTTATAGTTTTCTAGGTTTTGATTTATCTATCAAAATTATTTGAGTTTGGAATTTTTATTAATGCAATTTTAAACTGTTTTGAATGTAGTTTAGTGGTTATGAAACATAAAGTTTAAAAATATTATATATACTAGCTCCCACTATAAATGTCAGTTTCTGACTTTAAGTTGAACAGACAAAGTAGCACAGTAGAAAAGGCAAAATCAGCTACAGAAAGAAGTCTCATTGAGACATACCTTAGAACCTCCCCCAGAAAATATGTTTATATTTTACCAAGCAGTGGAACTTTAAAAAGACAGCAAGTCACACTTTGCACATGCATGAGACAACAGCTATGCCCAGAACTGTGTAGCAGAATAGGGATCAAGGGTAACTGACATTCACTCAACACAAACATTTAATTTTGCTGTAAAATACACACCAGGTGAATGGCAAGGGGCATTAGCTAGACTATGTAAATTCTCTTTAGAACTATCTGGCTAAAGGGCAGAAAAACAACATTGTGATTGCATTGTTAAACACTCAAAATGAAGAAATAAGCAGGACACACTATGTAAAACATCAGAGCTTTGTACGTGAATTACAATAAAAATGTTCCATATAGCCTCTTTTTTTGCACAATGCTGAAAAAGAAGCCAGTACCTAGGATGGTAATTTAGTTACCAATGGGGTAAAAAACTACTGGGAAGTCTCACCTCTGGTTTTTACTGGCAATTTGTGCAAATATAATCTACAGCAGAGTTTTCCCATAACAGTTTCAGAAAATGTTTTCAAAGTTTAAGAAAATATACTGATGCACAATACACATTGTTTAAAATGTTGTTTAAGTTGCAAACATTGAGCTATATACAATGAAGGAAATTAAATGGGGCTGTAGTGCCCATTTCTTGACACCTGAGTGCTTAACTATGCAGCCTTAACAATATCCTATTTGGGTTTTCCTTTTGAGAGACTGAATTCCTAGAGTCTGCTTAAAATGTCAACATTTGAAATCTTGCAAGCAAAGACCAATTACACTCAATCCCAAAGACTCATATGCCTAAAAGGGTATAATTAAAAAATTAAAGGAAGCGGTCATGCAGGATACTGGCAAGGAAAAAGTACTAAAGAAATTTTAGAAAAAGCATTTAACTCACCAGTCCATTGTTTGGCTGAGGTGAAAAAGGCAAACATTACTGAGATGCATCAGTGAGGAAGTTAGAACACAAATCAAGGCCCGTGCCTGCAAGCACACGTGAATAACTTCAGGCCCAGAAGCTCCTTCCACGGCAAAGTTATTCATATGTGTGCTTGCAGAACCTAAGCTCAGATGTTACCCTCAAAGTACAAAATGCTACTTACATTTTGCTACTGACCTCAATAAAAATAGAAATTCACCTGTGTGTAACTGTTTCAACTGAAGAAGACAAAAAACCTCCTCAAAGTCTCACAAGGTAATGTAATAATTAATCCATTCTAGCTGCCCACAGTTCTAGTTTGTTTGTTTGTTTATTTTTAACATCAGTCTCTTAGAACATGTTTAGGCTTACAACCAGAAGCCCTCCTTGGAAGCTATGTGAGGACTGTACACCCTAGGGTACAAAGTGCTGTATATCTGCCTTGCAGTGCACCAAGAATGCTTATGACATAAGGATTAAGCCATAATTCTTTTTATTGGGTGTCTCTCTGCCAAGCCTGATGTAACCCGAAATATATAATATTCAATTAAGTGTCTCTTAAAGCGCTGAGTCTTTCCAACATATGATTGTGTAGATTTTGGGGATCTGAACTGTGTAAGAAATCTAGCTCAAAGAAAAACAGGACCATGCAAATGTGCAGCATGGAGCACATGTCTACCCAATCAGACAAACACTAACGACATATACAGTATTTTTCAAGTATATGTAACTAGTATAGGTTGAAATGGACTGCAGATTACAAACCACTGCTTGGAGAAGAGAAAATAAGTAAAAGGTTCAAAAATTCAGAGAATGGAAGACTTTTAAGTCTTTAAACACCAATAGTTTGGTAAGATGTCACCGATACGCTGTGTATATGGACCAGTGGGCAATCAAAAATTTTTAAAAAGGCTAGACAGGGCAGCTGAGATTCACAAATAGTGAACACAAGATTTGGGGATGACTGTTCCAATATACGCTAGCAATGAGAAATCAAATATTGCTCAATCCATTAAAACAGCGTGCAGTTCAGATAACCTAAGTTCTTACTGAGAAAGGTGCGGACCAAAGCAGCTCTGTCATAGACTACAAAAAAAAGAACCACACAACTCCGGCCACCCTGAACCATGTGCTGCTTTGAGTTGTTTAGGAAAGCTTTGTTTTCTGATGTTTCCTCAACGTAAGTTTCATCACTGACTTCAATGAAAGAAGGACATGGAGTCATTTCTTTTTAAAGTGTCAATATTCAAATATGAAACCTAATGAAAGTAGTAAATTTTGAAACACCAACACTACATCTAATTTTATCTGCCCTTCGATATGGACTTGATTCAGCCAATGGCTAATTTTTCTTCTGGGATGGGAGTAGGTGATTAAATAAAGTATTTCAATTTGTTTATCGTTCTGATCAGCAAAAAAAGTAGGTATCAACCTGACAAGAGAGCACTGACAAGTGAAAATGGTAGGAAATTATAACCAAATGTGAAAACAGAAGGTAAAAATAGGTACATGGAGAAAATGGGAGAAAGAGCAAAAAAGGACCATCGCAGTAAGGCCTGCAAGCAGGACAGGGCCAGCAACTGTGCCCACTCCGGGACCCGCCAGCCGCCGTCCCAAGAACCCGCTGCATCGTCTCGTCCAAACAGGTGTGTGTGTCCGCATGTTTAACATGTGTGTACATGTATCTTTATATGCATCTGTACATTGTGTAAGAAGGTGCACGGCGGGGCTCTCACTGAAGCACTACTGGGCCCAACTGCGCTTGGCGGAGCCGCGGCCGGGCCAAGGCACGGGTGCCCGGCGGGGCAGTGCGGGTCTGTGCCGGGGAGAGAGACACCGGCACCGGCACCGACACCGGCAACGACACCGGCACCGGCACTGGCCCGGCGGCACCGGCCCGGCGGCACCGGCCTCGGGAGGCGCCGCGCAGTGTCATTCACATCGATGATGCACTGCAAGCGGAGCGCAGGCCCGCTGCTCCCGGCGCGGGCAGGTGCGGATCCTCGCCGCGCTGGCACCCAGCCCCACCGGTCGGGGGCCGCCCGCTGCCCACTCCCCGCTCCCCCGGGGCCGGCGGCGAGCGGCCGCCGAGCCGCGAGGAGGACGAGGAGGTGGAGGCGCCATCGCCGGGTTTCTTCAAGGACAGGCCCGAGGTCAAGCCCGGCAATCGTACCGCCGCGGCCCCTTCCCCGCCGCCGCCCGCCGCCTGCCCGCCCGCCGGCGGCGGTGCCTTACCTTGGCAGCCATGCTGTGCCCGGCGCGGCCACCCCTTCCCGTCCCTTCCCTTCCTCCGCTCCCCTCCCTTCCGACCGCGGCACGCAGCTTCCCCGCCTGCGCACCAGCCCGCCAGCGCCGGCCGTCACCGCTCGCTCTCACAGGCAAGGACGGGGCGCCGCCCCCGCCCGGCCCCGCCGCGGCCCCGTGATCGCCCGGCACGGTCCGGACCGGCCCCGCGGGCCCCGCGCCTGGGGCCGGGCGAGGCGGCGGGACATGCGGCCTCGGGCATCGGCGGAACGCCGGCGTTGCGGGGCGAGCACCGTCTCATCTCTGTGAAGGGCCTGATTGCCCTCCACAGGAACCCTCCGGGTTCCTCCACGGTTACGGCTGGTGGCCCAGCGGGCGCAGGGGGACTCCGAGCTCTTGGGGGCCCTGCGGCCTCTCCTCCCGCTGGAGACGGTGACCATGTCACCAGTTGGTGACTCGCGCTGCTGACCCCAGGCAATGCCCTCGGCGCGTTCAGAGGACACCGGGGCAAGCAGCAGAACGATGCCAACACCTTCAAACCCTGCTGTCCTGCCCAGCGCTGTTTTCTACCCTCAAGACAGGCTCCTGTTCGAGGGATATTTCATCCAGTTTCAGCATCCCCAGGCATCATTCTGGGATGTCCCAAGAACGAACTGTGCCTTTAACCAAATTTTGTCAATGCTGTGCTAGTTTCTAGGTCAGCATGATCGTGTCACACAAGCAGCCCCGCTGCAGTCCAGGGCTGTTCCCGAGATGACCACAGGCGTGGCACGCTCAGCCTCCCCCGCGGTTTGCAGACTGCCTAAGGCAGCCTGCCCGGGCGTGTTCGGCAGTGCACCATTTGGGAAGCAGGCATGTGGCTGCCTCCAGGGCAATCGCCAGGCTGCCAGTGCCTGCTCTGGCTGGTCTTGGGGCTTCTGGGGGGATTTTAGGATAGACTGGGATTGGTGGTGGAGGCAGGGAGCGTGCCACTTGCGCGTAATTAACAGGTTGCGTGCAACAACAGCTCCAGGGCAAGTTTTCGAGTTAATAATGATGTATCAAGTAAGTCATAGCTTTGAGGTAGATATTTTAGCGCTTTTCCTTAAACTGAGTTTTGTAAAGATGCTAAAAAGGTAAAGGATCTCAAAGACATCTATTACATTATAAACCGAAACCATGTAACTCTTTAATTGCTTTTAGTTGTCTTAGACCGAGACAGTAGGGGAATAATAAGGATTCCTAAATGCATCTTCACGGTAGAGAAATTATAAGGATTCATAAACACATCTGTACTTGCCCACTATAAATCTGTGAAGAATATCTCTTTTTATGTTTTCAGTCAAACGAGTTACCACTTTCTGTGTTTCAGCGAACTTCTCCCCTGTGCCCCTTGGAAGTTTCTTCCATCACCTGTGAGACCCAGCAACATATACACCCCCCTTCTCAGCAGTCTCCCAGGCTCACCTTCATGTAAAAACCTCCCACTTGCCAGATTCTCTTCCTTTTCTACCTGCCCCACATATGTGAGCCCATTCCATGAGCTTACCTGTTCTGTGAGACAGCACAACCTTTCTCTTCTTACTGCATCTCCCTGACCTAGAAAATAGCAGTTAGATCAAAGCAGACTTGAAGCCTTCTTCCAACCACACTTCTTCAAATAAACACAAAAAACAGACTATGTAGTGCTTATCTGCAAACTAGATAAGTAAATACTGTCACCTTGTCATGAATGGATAATAGCAGTCCATTTATAAACAATAGAAAACAATCTTCGATTATTTTAATGATACCACTAAGAAGAGAAAAATTAGATAGAGAAAATAGCATAACAATTGTCTTAGAATACAAATACAACATCCTGTGTATATTCATAAGTCAGGATATTTAGATGTGAGGCTGAAAGTTGGTCCTATTGAGCTTTATTTTTGTGAGAACAGGCTTCAATGGGATTTTTTTCCATTTAAGACTGCTAAGAAAATTACTAGAATTCTCATGTTGTACTGCCACATGGTCTTGAGCCAATTGCCAAGGAAAAACACTTGTCAAAAAACTGCCTATGTTTCAAGTAGACTGGTAGTGAAATTCAGTGAGGTGAGTGAAAAAGGATGACCCTGGAAAGCCTTATTCAACTGCTCCCTAAATGCAACAGCACCTGAGCTCTTTTAACACTTAGAATCATAGAATCATGGAGTGGTTTGGTTTGGAAAGGATCTCTGAAGGTCATCTAGTCCCAGCCTTCTGCAATGAACAGGATATCTTCAACCGGACCAGTTTACTCAGTTTATTCAAGATCAGGTTGGATGGGTAGGTGCCCCATCCAACCTGGTCTTGAATATTTCTGGGGATGAGGCATCTACCACCTCTTTGGGCAACATGTTCCAGTGTTTCACCACGCTCACAGTAAAAAATGTCCTTTCCTTAATCTAGTCTCAATCTGCTTCTTTTCCCATCCTTCAAGAGCTCCAGGCACCTCAAGACCTGAGCATGCCTTCAGCACTGCCTTGGTCCTGACAAGACTGGAAAGTCACTGCCTTGCTTACAGGAAAACCTGAGTTTGGCCTCACAGGTCTCTGATCATGACCAACATGCACGCACAGGACCAAGTTCCTTATCTTCATAGAAAAGGCAGTGAAGGCTAATGATCACATTTTAGATGGCAAGCAGTATGACTGGAGTGGATTACAGCACTCTCCTTGGCCACATAATCAACTTGTTTTCAAAGTCCACTGTTGACTGAGGTTAGGTTCAGGCCCATGTGTCATACTCGTTTCAGTATGTTTTAACCACAAAGCCTTAGACTGCTCTGGGGAAGAGAGGGGGAACATGTTTCATTCTTTCTAGTGAAGACATGTTATTGTAAAGAGGAGAATCCAACATTAGCTAGACTGGAGAGAAACATGACTTTTATACAGTAAAATGTGATAGGATGAGGGTGAAGTTGTGAGTCAGTTTTCATTACAAGCATACAAGTATTATTTAGAGAAGTTAGGACACTGTGTCTCTCCAGCCAATGTTTTTTCTGTGTTTTACATGTAGTACTCACAAAACAGAGCACACAGTGATTTCAGGGCTCCCTTTTACAATGAAAACCTCGAGTTAGCTCCGTCTTGTGCTCTCTTCTGATAGGGCATCTTGAATTTGTTTGTACACGTGGGAATGAGTTTTGCAGGAAGAGCTGTAGCTTGTTTCCAAAAGAAGCCAAAACCAAGTATCTGGACACTGTCCTTGAGGTGAAAAATTAGGCTTTGATAGTTTTCATGTAGAAGACAGAATGAGAGTTGATACACTACTTGATGTTTTAACTGTTAGGGTATTGTATAGCAGGGCAACGCATCTCAATAGACACATATGATCTTTGCTGAGCTTATTAACAATTACCCTGGAGAGACCAATGGCCTGGGGCTCACGATTTTTTAGACTTGCTAAACGACTGATAAAGGATTAACATTTAACTATTGCCGAGTGCAAGGCAGAGCTCGGTGTGCTGGCTATTTTGGATCTTGTTCATTACCCTTTCTATTACTACTTCCATTACTCTTTCTGTGATTTCTCTTACAATGTTCTGGATTTTGTATGGCCAGACAAGATGCCTAAAATGTAGGCATTGCACTATGTAGCTTAAAGGCAAATAAATATCTTCTGGGATCTAGAAGGATCTGAGTGCATCTGGGGAGGTCTGGAGAGGACTAGATCTGGAAAAATCAGATCTGGACAGATCTGGATTACTGACTACCTTGGTGAAAGGCTGAGATAAAGCAAAGACTGATCCAAGGCCCTCAAGATCTGTGCTGCTATCCAAATTACTGAGCTGTTTTCCTCAGTATACCTTCTCTCTGCCTCATAACATATAAACTATCTTCCACATGGCTTGTTCCATGTTATACTGTATGTTCAGCAACATGGATATTTTGCTGTGTGCTAACTTACCACAAAACTGGCACCAAGTACATCTTCCTACAAGTACAGCTGGTAGTCAAAATAAATGAGGGGCCTCAATCCTAGTGGGAGAGAGCTGGATATTAAAAAGAAATGAGCATAAGGTTTTCCTGAGCCAATCTTGTTTCTTAAAACTCTTTATTGACCTCTCTCTTTCAGTGAAGTATTAAGGAAAGGCACAAAGCAGTATCCCCTTCCTTAGGTCAAGGGTTTGGCGTGGATTTTTTGTTCTTTCTGTGGGTTTTTTTGTGTTGTTTTGTTCTTAATAACGGATGTTTGGCTGATGTGAGTTAGCACATCAGTTTTAGTGACTCTTAGCCAAGAATTTGTGCTTGCACAGTAGGCCTAACCCTGAGAATTTCTCTAATAAAATATGACTCACTGTGAATGAATCATTCACAGTTCTTCTGTTGGCAGGATATTCATTTCAGGTCACGATTTCCTCAAATATATTTGCTGGTTTTCTGGTTATTTTATAGCATTGTCTAATGATTGTCAATATTTCCTTTTTTGCTGTTGTTCTTTTAAGTTGCACATATTCTTAATTTAAATCCTGTTGTTTATTTGTGATTTTTGAGAAGGTCAGCCAAACATGATCTTATTCCTTTTCTTAAATCAAGATTTTCGGGTACTTTTACATGCATGTCTAGAATTCATTGTCTGTCAGTGTTTCTGCCAGTGAAAAAACAAACCGGTCATTTAAATAGTTCAAGGAAAAGTGAATATAAAAGCAGCATGTAGAAATATGAATAATTCATTAAAAATCCATACAAATGGTAGTATATTTTTATGGCTTTTCCCATCTTTCTTCTCTCAGTGTGAGTATTACATCTACCAGGAGAGTGGAACTCACAAAGTTGGAATGAGACAGCTATGATTCTGTCTTACAGCTGATAATGGAATTTACACAGACATTGCTGTAAAAATAAAACAGCTGAAAACACTTTACCAGAGCTATGTTTTATAAGTGCATCCGAAATAACTAAAGAAACGTTGATGCTGATGATGAGTAGGGGATTAATTCTTCTCTTGGTGTAAATCAGCATAGGTGGTAGATTTGTGCTGATTTACATTGGTAAAGCCCAAAAGGTAGAGGGGATACAGGACAAACGAAAGATGCTATATTTATTTCATAAGTGAAAAATACTTCACAACTCCGGCACATCATTGGCATGAATAAGTTATGAAAAATCTTCACAGCCAAAAGAACATAATCATCCTTCATGTATAACAGATTTGTTTATTCTGTAAAGATTCATTTCAGTTGATTAATTATCAGTATCTGCTGATGGTGGAGGTAACAAGCCATCTCTGATGAGAGAATCATTTTAGGACATGCTCAGAATATTTTATCACCTAGCACAAGTTGTGTATGCTTAGAATATTTATCATACCGTGTACTAATAGTATCACATTTTATAAGCTAAGTACTGAATGTAAATTATATTACAGATATGGGAGTTATCTATATTTTCCTTGTTTTTTTTTTTTTAAAAGAGGGATATAAAAAAATAAAACACAGTAACAGTTGTGCTTGCATGTCAAGTGCTGAACTGTGCTGCTGCATTTAATCATTGTTATTCTGGACCGGTAAAAATTTGCATAAGTGCAAATGGCAGCCCCTAACAATATCATCGGAATTGTTTCACCATACACCGAATCCAGCCAGTACCAGGCACTTTGCACACTCACTAGCCATTATTCACAGATGGAAGGTAACAAGATGGAGGTTTATCGAGAGGTAAATTACCTTCTTTTTTCTGAAATTTTATTTATTACCTAAACTAAATTGCAACTCCAAGTTAAAATACCAAAAGAGGGATTAGATCATCTCAATACTGAAGCATTTATGAAGAGGGAAAAAATTATAATAAATCTGTCAATCACTGAAAAATAAAAAGCAAAGATCAGATTTTTAATACAGTATATTAATTTGCTATTTATCGAGTTAACCTTAGTCACCAAAATACCTAGAATATAGAGTATTATCCCTAACAAGATAGGTTGAAATCTGTTACTAAATCCATTGAATAGACACACTACTTTAATCAGACTTTACTCACAGAATAGACTAGGCATCATTTAGCAACATTTGTAGGCCTTTAAAGTGTACATATGAATGTCTGCATACGCTGAATTTGCATTGTGCGCAAGAGGACAGCTGGATTTTTATTAGCCAAGACTTTGCAGAAAGTAACAGAACCTCTGCAGAGTTTTGTACGAAGCACTGAGTTTCTCTTAGCTTCAACAAACTTACATGTTTGAAAATATAAATATTTGGTCGTCTTGCAACTCAATGCTTTCTTTCATTCTCCAGCCAAAAGCCGTCATTTTTTTATTTTCCATGGAGATAAAACATTTATTAATTATTAATACACATTTCCAAAGGACCCACTGTAAACTACTCTTTTTCCACAAGCTGAAGGAAAATGGTCTGGCTCAAAGTCCTTTAAAGCCAACTGGAGCTTTTCCATTAGTTTCAGTGCTTTGCTTAAAGTTGAAGACTATCACCCACCTTGGTATTTACAGCTCTCTGTTATCAGTGTATGCCAGGTTTTGGTATTTGTTTTGTTAAAACAAGATGGATCAAGGCAAAGGTTCAAAAGGTTTTTAATTACTTACAAGATTGGATCCACTGATAGCAGGCGTGTTTACCTAGGGAAGATGGTAACTTTTAATTATTTGGAGTACTTTTTTAAAATTTTGTTACCGAGAAATTCAGGTCACACTGCTTTTGTCTGCATCTGGTCAAAAATCAGCTGGCATCCAGTTTCAGTCAGGTCTGAGACAAAAGTAGCACTCTCAGAGGTATTGTATTCATCCATATTTTGTAAAGAACAGCAGCCTGATAAAGAATAAAGACTTCTTATTTCTTCCACTGAAGAACTGACTACACTGTGAATTTATTTCTTGATTTCAAAGAATCCCTATCTAAAGAGGCACTAGGAAAGCCTAACTACAGGGGAAGACATCAGCCTGGCTACTTATCTCTTTAAGCTCCAGAAGAAGCCACAGGAGATCAGACTTTCTAGGTTGCTCTGCTCACATAGCTGCTTGCTTGGTAGATTGTTTCTCTGCACTTTTCTCTTTTCATTTCATTTTGCTGTTATTTTCAGCTTGGCTAGAACTAGCCTTGGTGAGGTGGGAATAAACCATCTGGATCTGCGGTTTCATGAAGCAGGCATGATATTTCTCAGGATGAGTTGTATGATCAGTGGTGACTCAGTAAAAATGAGCTGTGCAGCTTTTGTGTTTGGTATCTCAGAGCTTTTCCAGCCAGATGTCCACACTTTACATATCAGAAGGAGATTTTCAGGGCTTTCGAGTAAGTTCCTAAAAGTTCAACTGAGACAGATGTTTTACTTGTTTAGTCCACTATTTCTGTAGTTAGCAAGATTTGAACAACAGATACAGAAAATCCCCTGCTATGCTCACTGAAATCAGTAGGAAAATTCCCATCTGGGATTATGATTTATCCTCTATTAGATTTTGTGGGTGGATAGAGGTGTATGAGGCAGAAAAGGATTCGTCTTTTTTCTCCTTTTTCCACTGCTTCTACTACAGCAACAGAGCTAATCACAAGTGAGTCAGCAAAGTGTCCTTTTCCAGGGAGAGAAAGGAAAACTTGCACAGGGGAAAAAAGTGTTCATCTCTGCTGTGGTGAGGAGAACCACTTTGTCATGTACTGCTTCTTGTTTATATTAATATAGAGTGACTTAAAGTGCACGTCATTGAAATGTTCATCACCTGGTGAGGGAATCCATTATCTTAGCATTCTGCAGGAGCATCAGAGGAATAGTCATAAAATTCTCTCAAGGCCTGTGTACTTTACTCTTTTTCTAGAATATCCCTATCAGTGCAGAGCATATGCAATCACTGTGAGGCTCATTAGTAGATCCAGCCAGATAACTCAAATAATTTATGTGTGTATTTATTGAGAGAATACATGCAACTTTTGCTCCCAAGATTTGATTACCCTTCTTGAATTTTCAGCCACAAATCAGATGCTAAGGTGATAACCAGCACTGAAGATGTACAGATTGGTTGTTCTTCTGGCACTTTTTTTAGTATGGATTTGCTCGCTTTCCTTTTGCCTCTTGGAAACTGGGCTTTATGACATCCATACACAAGTTGAATCTGAAAACCATGTGGAACTTCAGAAGAGTATTGGTGACTGCTTAGTATTAGGGCTTATTGGGGGAACTATGTCTTAAAGAGACTCCCAAAAGGGAGGCTCCCAAAGGAGCCCACTAATATTGTTGTATTGTTCAGAAATTGATGTAGAATAGCATTTTGCAGCTGGAACTCTTATAGTGGATGAGACACATCTGTCAGACTTCTTTGACTCTGGGTGACTGCAAAACGCAATACTTATTTCCCACTCTGTCAGTCTTGTATTGATTCCCAGATATGTCCCAAAGCATATAGTGGAGATTTTGGTTTTGGTTTATTTGCTCTTAAAAGCTAAGCAAAATAACAGCCTACTCTGTATTTCCTTGTTGTACTTGATATCAAGTAGGAGATCTATATCCTGCAAAACTTGGGCACGAGTAGAAATTACTTTCAGCTCTAGAGCACGTTTTCCTCTTAATTCTGGAAGGCCTGAGATTGCTGACCTGCAGTGCCTGTTGCAGAGCCAGTTGTTCAGTACATTTTTGGACAAAAGCTGAGATGAGTTCTGATCAGTTTTTGTGGAATTGTCTACCTAACTTTGCATTGGCTCATTCTAAGTGAAACTTAGCAAATCGTACCTTTTGAGAGTCTTGTTAGTCCCAGTCAGAGCTTTATCTCTGGAGTAAAGAAAATAGTCCATGAGTGATAATGCAGAAGCAAGCTCAGTCTAAGCATCTAAGATGCCACTTCCAGTTTCAGGGAGGAACTTTAGATGCTTAGGTCAAGTATCATAATAGCTGAGCTTTCAGATTCCTTTCAGGCAGTTCTTCTATATTCTTGTTACTAAAATCAAAGATACTCACTTTGGTGCCAGGGAGTTTGAAATGCTTACGTCAATCATTAACATGAACCATTTATTCTGACCACAGCTACATGGTTTAAGTTGATATATGGAATCTGTTAATCATTACTCGTCAGCTACTTGCTGCATATCAGAAGGTGATTCCAAAAGCTCCTGCCAGCTTTTCAGAGGTCAGTACCTCGGGTTCTCTTTGCTTAACTAACCTGCATCCAGCTTTTGTAAGGGATCCTGAAATGCCTAGTCAGGTGTTTTTTGTAACCTGTGACACCTGAAGAGAAATCCTAATTTCTCTGCGTCAGATCCATGAAAAGATAGTGAAACAGTTGGGAATGTTATTCCAAAGCTGTTTTTTCTTGGCTTTTCTTCACTGGAGTCAGGAGGTACTGCAGTCCTAGAGAAGCCACCATGTATGGTTCTGCAAGTCTCAGGGCCAGGAACTGGAATTGCCTCAGAGGACTTGATCCAGCAGGGACTTTGGACACTGAACAAATTTTTGCACAGTGTGGCTTGCAGCTGGGTACATGACAGACAGTGAAAGCATCAGAAATACCTGCAGAAATGCTGGTGCCTCTCAGTTGCTTGGTGTCTGCTGATTTTATTTATTACTAACTCATTATGGTCTGGTGCAGAAAATATCTTGGTCTTTCCCCAGAAGCTACTCCTCATGAACCTCCTTATCTGGCCAATTGCCTTTCTCTTCATGGTCCCCCTTTCATTCTTTCTGCCACTGAGCAGCCTTGTTCAGTCTGACTTTTTTCTAATCTCGGTGCTTGGAGCCTCGTCCATCTTCAGTTCACCAGTTTTCCTTTCCTTTCCTAGCCCAGTGCTTGAAGTCCTTTGCTATTCTGTTTAAGATTTTTCAATGTCTCCTCTTCCTCAGCCTCGGTTTTCTTACCTCAAACTCTGCTTCTGTTACCCGGCACATCAGTTCTGACTTGTTTCTCTTGTGCCTTAATGGAGCCATTTTATCCTCTTTAGTGCAGTGAAGCAGAAAAATTCCCTAACTGTAGTTTGGATCTAAAGTGTTGCATTATTCAGCATCAAAGAGTAGCCATTCTGTGGGAATGTGGGGAGCCAACATCCTTCAGTTGCTGACTCAATGTAGAACAAATATTTAAAGAATTTTGGTACCAACCCTGAGCAAACCATTACTGCGAATCTTCAGGCTTTTCCAAATTTTCCAAAGTTTTCATCTTGTCCGAATTAGATCATTTTACTGGCATGCAGTAACAAAAAAGCGCATCCCTAATACAAGCATTAGCTCTCTATTAGTTTTCATCCATCTGTTCCAGAATAGGGTGAATGCCACAGCTAACTCTCTGAGAAGACATTTGGCATTGGAAAGACATTCTTTGCCTGTCATTCTTCAGAATGACTGCATCAGTTTTGCTCAAACTTTCAAAAAAATGTTACTGTGAGCCAGCCAGCTCCATGGAATATTATGGCCCAGAGTGATGGGTTAATCTGTGGGTGATTGAAAATAAAATCTTATAATAGAAAATGCTGAAAAACCTTTATATTTTTTGTCGAGTTGTATGATGAATAAGTTATTCTTGTAATCTCATTTTTTTTCTTTATTGCATTCTTTTCTTTTTTTGAGACATAGGATGTAAGTAGGTACAGTTAGAAATAGTAGAACAACAGAAAAATAAGTGTGATTGCTTGCTGTATTGAAGTGTTAGGTGAAAGATTCCACTTGCTTTGAAGAAAAGGGCAGGTTATGAAAAAAATAGCTCAGACTAAATGCACTATTTTTTGTCAGAATTAAAATGCTTTGTATGTTCAGTCTTCTAGAAAGGTAAATGACTGCACAGAATGTATGTAGAAAGTCTTGACAGTCCTTGAAACAATCATTGATCAGACACTGTAAAGCCTCAAACAGAGGTATGCTGGTCCTTAGAGAATGACAGAAAATTACAACAGATTAAGAATATTTACTTTGGCAAGACAGAACTAAAGTTTCTGGAGAAAAATGCTTTTTGACACTGTTGTAGAAATAATCGTGTAACAGTAAAAAGCACTCCAACTAGAAATGGGATTTATACAAACCACTGATTTCTTTGTTGTCTTTTGCTTCAGCTAGTACCCAATTTTACTCCTGTAACTATTCTTTAATTTAGAACTAATCGCAGCTGTAGGCTGAAAATGGGTTACAAATTCATATTTGCAAATGCAAAAGAAATATCGATTCTACACTACTGGAGAAAATAGAAACATTTACTTGAATACAATTTTTGATGTAAAAGTTAGGATCCCAGCTTTAAAAACAAAATCTTAAAAATTACAGACATTATTTCAACACTCATGGTTTGGCAGTGTTCTGTAGAAATACGTTGTTTCTTAATAATTTTCTCAGGGATTTCATTCCTCATGATGATCAGTGTCTTATGGAAGAGTGTGGTGCACACCTGAATTTGGAAGTTAGTGTTAATAAAGATCACAGATCTCACCTTTAGGTTTGCACAGTTCTTTTGCAGAATAAGTAAAAAATAATAGACTGCATTTACTGTCTGCACCATTCATTTTTAGTGGAAAGTGGGGTTCTAATGTGCTGCAGTGTATTCTTACAGTTCTTCAGAATGGAAGGTACTTACATATAATTGCTTTCATCTGATGCCCGGAAGAAATTCTGACTTCAGGCTGCAGTAGTCATGCTGGTGTAGCTGGAAGTTGAGGGAAAAGGTTTTTAATAGATGTGCAATAAAAAACTGGTTAATGGCTACTGCTGTTGAAGTACAAAGTTAGGCTAAGAATAAACCAAAGGCTGAACTCAAAGGTTTAATTTTTTAATTATAGATTAATTAATTATAAATTCTTAATGTTCACTACTTCTCAAGAAACAAACCAAAACAATGCTCTAGTTTTATTCTAAAGGTGTCATTAACTGTAAATCCTGTTTCTCACTGAAGCAAAGCGAATACAAAAAATAATCTTCTGTTACAGAGATGTATTGGTAGTTCTGAGAAATTCAGTTTATCTTCGATGTATCCCATTTTGTAAAGGACCACCTTTCAAGCTGAAGAATATTCCTGAAGACTTGTCATTTTCTTATTAATGTTTTTTTGCAATCCTTTCTGCACTGCTATGACATTTTTAAGCTGCAGATCTTCAGTGTTGTTTTCCAAGGGAAGTTATTTCCATTGCCTGAGCAAGTGAACTGTGCAAAACAGGCCACGAAGCACGAAAAGGAGAACGAGTGTCTGAAGGAAAACAACCACAACTATGAGCAACAATTGCAATGAATGAACCAGGGGAGTCTGAGGTTTTGCAGCTCTCTCAAACTAGCCTTTAGAAAGCAAAAGTAGATTCAGGTCACAAACATGTTTACTCATTGGGACAGTTTTGTGATGTGTATTTTCCTTAAGGCCCCAGGCAGGCAATTTCTGCGAAGGGGTGTATGACAGCATAAGCCATGGCTTAGAATTCAGATTTCAACTAAGGAAACCCACAGCAAGATTTAGTTAAAGAAACGAATCATGTTTTCCAGAGTAGATCTAATGGCCTTGATTCACGTGAGTGAAAATCCTTCTGAAGTCAACAGCATTATTTGCTGGAGTGGTGAAGACTCTAAGGAAAAATGATCCATTGATCCAAACTGTGTATATAGTCTATAGCTTTAGGTAAAGCTGATATTTGCTGACATTGTATGTTCTGGCATTTGTAGTAATTGGCCACTGGCTACGGAATGCAGTCACAGAGGTGTCCTCTTCTTCATTTACGTCTGTGGTCATTCCCTCATAGTCGTAGCTGATTCAGGAAACAATTTACAAAAACTGCCTCTTCAACTGAATAACCATGAACTCTAGCATCTCTCTGATTACTTGCTGTGAGCTTTGCTTAGACAAATCCACATTCATTTGTCTGCTTGTCTAAAAACTCTCTTCTATAAATCCTAGAATGTGAACATAGCAAAGAGTATTTAAGTCATTTTCACCCTGTTCAGTTTCTCACTTGTTTCTTTAGTCCAGCTAGAATGTATTCAGGTGATAAAAATGTCAACATTTTCCTTGGAAACTGCTAATAAATCCTGCGATTAGGAGAATATTCAAAATGTTACACCTAAATTTTCTTTTGTTTATGCCTGCATTTCTTTTGCCTGTTTCCGGCTCTGGCGAGCTGAAACATGTCATCCATAGGGATTCCTTCTTGAGGTAGAACAAGGGGGAAGAAAATATGTGCATGAAGGGAATGGTGAGGAAATCCCTTCAGAAGTTTATGTACTTGACTCTTAGTGGCTGCAGAAAAAAGTACTGAGTGTAAGCAGGAGGAATGTATTTCAATATTCTGATGCTTCCACTCTCTCCGTACAGGCTCACACACTTTGTCAGCTTAAAAGAAAAGCAGAAAATTGTTGTGAAAAGGTACCTGCTCCTTTTAGCTCCTACCATTCACTCAGAGTCTTTAGGCTGCTTTCAGTATCCTACTATACACATGAAAGTCACCAGGAGAAAACAGAAAGCAGGAGCAAACAGCATGGTAAGTTATTAAGAATAAAGGCAGCTAATAGTCTTTATTATGTAATGGAATTATAGCAGTAAACAACGATGGCATTTCTGACACAGTTGCACTTAGTGGGTGTCTGATGGTGGATATCATATTTGATTTCCATCAAGTTAATCTCAAAACATTGTTCAAGCAAAAGCAAGCAAGAGTCAAAGGGCTGAAGGACAGCAAACAGAAGAATCTGAGGGGATACTGAAAACAACTGAAGGTATCTGCTTCATGAAGAAGATGGTATTTATGTTGTAAGAAAAGGATTGCTCAAAAAAAAAATTAGCTTAGTAGTCTTGGCTCTCTCAAAAATTCACAAGCAGACTGACTTTCAAAGAAATTGAAAGGTATTAAGTCTAAAACTACAAAAAGAGATGCACTTTTTGCACCTTTTCCACTGCACATAATTACATTTTTGAAGACACCACTACAAAATGCTGCTGCATTAAGGTACTCAAGACCAAACAGATTATTATTTTTTGTTATGAATACTAAGAATCCCATTCTGTTACATTTGCTAGAATAAAACTATGTTGAGTCCACAAATTGTGTTTGAATTTTAGAAAATGCTGCTGGAGCTGAGAAAAGATAACTTTGCTGATTTTCTCTTTCGAAGTTTTGGGGGTTTTGTAACTTAGAATTGTGTTCTGTGGGTAATTTTTATTATGCTTTGAAAGAATGACTACTTTTGAGTAATAAGAATGCTATATTGCCTGAGATGGAAAGACTCTATTGCTGTGCATACATCCTGAAATAAGAAACTCCTTTTTTATATTGCTTCATCATTTTTCACTTCTTTTGAATGCTTTGTTCATCAGATATTTACCTCTTTAGATTTGAGTCTGGTTACAAACTCAAGCATTACTTCAAAAGAGCTTCTAACTTTCTGTTCTCTTTGGTTCTACTTTTTCCTAAAGCCCATGGGTTTCTAATATTTGGGTACTCCAGTCTAGGTCTTCAGCCGTTCTCTGTTACTGCGATGCCTGAGATGGCCACCTAAAAACAGAGACTAGACAAGAATAAGGTAATAAAGGTAGGTATTTATTTGAAGGGCCTTCAAAGGTACACCCTGGGCAGGCCAAAGGCTACACTCAAGATGGACCCCGGGTCATGAGTTCTTCACACTTTTATAAGTTTGGTCTGTTTGCATATCAGGATTCATTCTCCAATTACAACCCCAGTTAATGATGTAACTACCCCAAGTTTGCCCTCCTCTTCAGAGGCCTTAGTTTACATATTTTGGGCCTAGTACAATCTGGGTGTCCTTAGAGAGCAAGCTTGGAGAGGCTTGTTATGTCTAACCAGCATGAGCAAACAGCAGCTAACAGGCCGCAAGAAACTTCAGAGTTACACACTAGGCGGTACAGGACTTGAAAAATATAAAGTTAAAACCTAAGGCATCAATTGCTGTTACCCTTTATTAATTTTATGTTAGTATCAGTGACTCCAGCAGAAATTGGACCTTTGCTGTGTTAGATGTGTTATAATCAATAAGTAGGATTTTTTAAATTTATTTATTTGTTTCTATAGAAGGCAAAATTGTAAATTTAATTTATAAGTTAAAATTTTGTCCTTGCAAAAAAATACTAGAAATCTGTTTGTTGTTTTCTTTGTCTTTGAAAATCACTTCAGAATAATTCCTGTAGAGTGTCTGGCCCTTTGGTCACGGTTTTGATTCAATCCATATTGGGTTTGACCACACCGATGAGACGGGGATGTTGAACTGCTACAGCCTCAGCACTGGAAAATATAGTTGTATTTCTTCTGATGCCAGAGCTGACTTGTTCAGAGCAAGCAGGGAACTCTCTGCTGTGTAAGAATAACCTTTACAGTGATATAAAAGAGACTTAATTCCGTGAAATTATAAATAGGTGGCTTTTAGCTGTGTTCAGTAATGAGGAACTGCTGTGATATGCCCTTTTCAGGCACACTTTGGGCCTTCTATCATCACACCAGACAATCGCCTGTAGCCATGTGTCTGTGCAGTCCCAGTTTGGCTCATTGCCTCCCTGGCCTCAAGAATCCTCAGCTTCTGCTTTTTGCAATTTATAAGGAGCACTCTGTTTTCAATGGTGCTCAGCTCTATGAAATGTCGGGCTGATTTCACAGCCTGGTCCAGCTAGCCAGACCCACGCAATCCCTTTCTTACAACATCAAATCTTGAAGGCAATGGCAAAATGGTCTCCACTGTGGCCAGAAGAACCCGTTTATGTTATGCACTGAGGTCTGCAGAGGTCATTCAGGATCAGATCTCTATATAGAAATGACAGAGCTTTTTATAAACATCAAAAGAAAGAATGAAAGTTTCCACAAAAGCCCAGAAGCCACTTTCACTGGGAGCTAACAAAAGGTATATTATATATCTGTCATCTTAATGGGTTTACTATTTTGGACACGAGGATGAAAATTATGCAGTTCTTCCATTTTCCCTTTTTCTAGACTTGCATTGGTTACAATGTGGTAACCAGTAGACCAGAGCCTTTTCTGTATAAAGTGGTGAACATTCAAAGACCTACCACATGAAGTCCCAGTCCTGCAATCAGACACAGAGAAAGCTTCCCATGCATCCAGAGGCCCACTACCAGCCAACAGAAACAGCAAAGATCACTTTTGAAGGTGTAAGCTCAGAAACTGAGACAGATTTACTTTGATGTTTTCATCCCACTGAAATGCAGACATAATTTATATTTTTTATCAATCTCTTTAATTGTTAATATTTTTAATTATCTAAAATGTGCAAAAGCTCCTGAAGGGTAACATAAGAGAAGTGATATGAAAATGCATTTTAATTCCTAATACAGAGAATTATAATTACGTGATTCTATGATATTTTTTTCCTTCCCTTATGTTTTCCAGAATGTGCTATAAAAATAAAAACTTACCACTGTCTCCTGGCATGTGGTAACATGGTACTGGCTTTCTTTATTTTTCTTTTCCGGCCAATTCAAAGTCACTATTTTGAAAAATCAAAGTCTTTTTATTTATCTTCCTCTGGATCACTTTGTCCAGAGTAAGTGTCCAATATCAACAAAGAAGAAACGTAATAACTTAGCATGTCCCTTTGTTCCCTCTGTGAAAAACGGCGGTGCTATACATCTTTGGTCCCACTGGCTGCATGGCTTTCAGACATCAGCATTTTGGGATTAACTTTCTCAAATACAGTTTGTATTTATACAGACTAATTTATGTGTAACAGAGGATTCTTCTGGTAAAACAAGTAGGGCTCCTGAAGAAACCAGCATATCCTTTCCTACAGAAAGCTGGAAACGGGAGCTAGTGGTGACCTTTTTTATCAGTGTTAGCTTATAGAAAACAACATAAAACTAAATCTAACTATTTGTTGTTATTGATATCTTCCTGCTGGCAAGGTGTGGAAAATCCTGTCATTTCAGAACTAGGTCATTTGAGACAGTTAGCAAATATTCATATATTATGATAAGTAACTTCAAAAAATAAGTTATGCTATGACCAGTGAAGATGGTGGTGTATAAATGTCATATCTTGCCATATATGTTACAGAACGATGTTACACACCGTGTGACCCCGTATAAGATGAGACGTTTTTCTTCATGTCAAGTGCCTGACAGGTTTAATCCTGGTTCTAGTGGCTGCTCACATTACTGAGATATCCTCAGACCAGAGTTTTGGGAGGGCTGGTGTGATGTGGTACATGTGCCCTTTCTCACATATAGGTGCTAGCCCCAAAGAACTTCCAGTTTCAAAAGGTCTTAATTTGCTGTCATGGAGAGGACTTGAAATTCAAACACTTGATTAAGTCATTAGCAATTATACAGTAAGAGGTTTAGTAGTAATCGTAACGTACAAATAAGCCTTTAGGCTTTAAGTATATGTTGTTTTTACTATACTGTAACTAGTTTACCATTATGTTTCCCTGTGACAGATTGTTTTCTTCCCTGTGGAACACAGCCATTGCTAATATTTCCATTATGCTAATATTCTAAGGGCCAATTATTGATATTGACATCACAACCTTTTCAAAAAAAAGTACCATTCATGAGTCCATGCCATTCATTTTCCTAGAATGAGTTAATTTTTTTTACCATTAGCATGTCAATTACTTGAGTCTCCATAGATTACCCAGTTCCTGTGGATACTGCTGCCTGTCACTGCTGCTGAACACTGATTGCTATTCAAGAGCCTGTCATACCAGAGAATATTTTTGTAAAACCAAACTGGTTTGCTCCAGACACACAAGACCTAGGAATTCAGATGGCCAACCCCAGTCTCCAAGAACTAAACAAACCACACAGCTGAGCTCAGATATGGAAAACCCAGCAAACCAAACATCCAACTCAGTATACACAGCGAGCCAAAAAGTGTCCCAGATACAGAGCCAGGACTGCCAGCTGAGAGTGCCTATTGCTAAACAGGAGAACATGCAGGCAGGAATTGCTTAAGTGAGCAAAAATTAGGCAAGAATATTCAAGCTGAAGCAGAGTTTAGCACAGCACTGATGTCATCTGAGTGACCAGCTCTGCAAAGGATTGTATATTGTCAAGGAGGTGCTTCTTTTGCCCTCAGTGATCATGGAGCAGGAGTTCTGCGGAAGGTGTGCAAAGAAATTGGGGTGAGGGTAGCAAGAAGTCCCAGGTGGAGACATCCCCGGGTGTGTGGCAGTGTGCTCACAAAGAGCTTCTCTTGGTTGCAGCACCAACAACTCACAGGAACAGTTAAGTTTACCAGTGTCCTCACCTACCTGGTCTGAAGCTGAGCTCCAGGATCATCTCACAGTGTTTTCTGGCATTGATGGTCACCTGGGGCTAGAAATCTTGGGGAGCAAATGAAGAATGAGATGTGTGAGTGGCTGCAGAGGGAGGAGGGGAGAGAGCTGCTTTAATCGCTGCCTGCTACCTTGAAAAGCCTTTGAAGGGAATGGTTGCAAGGATTAAAAGCTAATGTGATAATTTTAACAAATTACGTTTTTGAAAAGAATAACAGGAATAAGTTTCAAGCAGAAATACCTATGAGACTGTGAAAAAATTACCAAAGAAAAAATGGTTCCCAAAACTTCCTTAAGAGTTATTTTAAACTAAATTGGACAAGTAAACAGGGAGGAAATTATGCATAAAATAATGAAAGTAGTTTCTTACTTAGTGAAAAAACTACCTAGAAAAAAAAACAAACCCAACTTTAAGTACATAGGAGTGGAAAGAAATATTCCAGTTTTAAGAACTTGTTTGTGTCAGAAGTCAGTGTCTCTTTACGTAAGGAGGATATGTGCAATGTTTAGATTCGTATTCTTTCTGCAGATTCTGCAGACCAGCAATGAGACATTTTGCAAAATATAGTCATTTCTTAAAAACTACAGAATTATTTATACTGTGACCGGCACATAACTTTGCACAAATATCTGTCACATAGCACAAAAAATGTGCTGTCTTGTCAGATGTTGGAATACTGTTGAGGAGCCTTTTTTCTTACATATAGCATGATTGCTCTACTTTTTTGACAAATTTGTTTTAATAGCTTAAGGAAAAAGGCAACAACCATGTCCAAATTCCTTTAGAATTTCAGAGAAGGACCCGAATATTAAGGTATATGTTTCATGGCAAGTCCAGCACTTCCCATTGTGTAATTTTAATTCTTAACACATCCTGGGGCTGTTCTGCATTTAAAAATATTTCTAATGTAATATAAAACTAACTGGATAGAATTCAACCAAAACTAATCTAGTATAGATTTCCATTAGTGCCTAGGAGCTACACAGTTTTTTTAATACACTCAGCTAGCGTATCAGCTCAGATAGCAGGGAAGCACCTCTGAGCCCCTTTCACCAATGAAAAGCTGAGATCCAGAGATACCACAAGTAATGTAGCCAAAATATGTAAGTCACATCTTCTAAAGCAGGTTATGCATCCAAAGAACAAGCCTCAGAACTGTATGGACTGTCAGCTTCTGATAAAATGATTGGAAGTTAGGCCTGGGAATATCTGAATATCATAGTCTTATTAATTGAAAGTCACTGATACTGTCACGTACAAACCCAGAATGAGAAGGAAACAGGTACCTCGTTCCTGTAGTCAAAGCACTGGACCTTTCATTAGCATTTATTTTCCATATATGTTGCTGAAGGACGGTTGTGTGCTTTGGAATGGCTTCACGTGTTTCACAGTACCTTATGCCTCTAAAGCATTTTAACAAAAAATAAAAATGCAGGCCCATATGTTCCTTCAGTGCCTCTGAGGTTAAGCTGTAGTTGAGCAGGAATTGGCAGGATTGCAGTCTTGGTCACAGGTACTTAAAACCTCCCTAAGTTCCATTTTAATCACATAAGCTCTTTTCTAGATCAAGACTTAATGTACAAAGCCCTCTCAGAAATTTCATCTTAAGAGAATGTCCTGAGGTCATATAGAAAGCCTATAAGAGAAGGAATTGAAATTAGGTGATATCCTCAGATAATACTCTCTGAATATCCTCCCAAAATTTTTGATTTTATGTTGTAATAAGCTAATGGTGATTTTTGCTGCTCTAAAATATATCAGAAAATCATTAGGAAGCTACCTATTTTCAGAGAAAATGAAAGGTGCCTTTCAAAAAGGGGTAGATATTTACATCCAAAGGCTTTTTTTTTCCATAGGTGTGGCGGGAAAATGCATAATTCTCAATCATATAGGCCGTATTTGCCTGAAAATCATGGTTAGAAGGTCAGAGGGCATCAGGAGTGGAATTGGGATGTCTCAGCATGGGATACAACTGTGGCAACTGTGAATGAAAGGGGAGGTGAGAGGACTATCTGCAGCTGACAGCAGTGTTAAAATGGGTGATGACTTCCATGGTGCACACAGCAAAGGGAGTATAGAGCAACCTTGCTCCGGAACAGGGGGCATGGCTGAACACAGAGAATGAGCAAAGTCCCTCGCCATAATTACAGAATGTATAAAATGGGGTTTATGTCTCCTTTCAACTAAACTAATACAGCATGTTACAAATTCATAGATTAGGTAGTCCTTCCTTCACTGCAGAGAGTATAGAAATGGCACTTTATGATTTTTTGGTAAGCAAGTTGACTATGATATCTGTGACTCTGCTGATGTAAATTGTTCTTTCCTTAGTTAGACCAATGAAACGTGGCAGTTACAATGCTTGAAGATTTCCCTTTTCTTTCTAAATAATCTGTGTTTATGAAAATAGCCACACCATCAGTATGGTTAGTCATCCCACGTAACACCAGAAAATTAGACTCCATTGATTGCATTGTTCTGTCTGCATAAAGCTGGTTAGTCTTCTAGTTGAAATTGTTTCTAAAACTTATCATTTGATGCAGTATGTTCAGTTAATGCAGGGTATGTTGTTACTGTATTTAGGGTTTGCCAAACCTTCATGAGGTTCAGATAAAAGCTGATACCAAGTAATAAAAATATCTAAGTGCAAAAATAGAAGAAAAAAAGAAAGTTGCAGCAGTTTGGTTTAAACAAACAGGGGAAATAATTTATTTTCATATATTCCATTAAATAAAGCTTCTCAAAGTTACTTTAAAATGTAGCCTGTGGATTTTATAACTTTAATCTTTGTTAGTCACATCCTTTTCTTTCTAGTCCTGCGTATGAAGTCATAAACACTCTTTTATTACAGAGGGGAAAAAAGTAAAAAATTGTGCAGTTAAAGAGGTCTTTGCATGCTTGTTTACTCTCAGATCTCTGGAAAGCAGTTTTTAAAATAAAGCAGAAAAGATGGCTGTCTGACATGCAAGGAAGATTTATCATTCTTGAAATACATTTTAATGAATGTGAAGGGTTTTAAACTCTCTCTGTCTCTGACTGTACAGCTTGCTATTCCCTTTGAAAGCAGTTTAATTTCTGTTAGCATGCAGACACTGCTGAGACTCTGAGACTGCTAAAACAAAAAAAGCCTAATTTTATAAGAAAATCTGTTCCAGTATCTTAATTTTGCTTTTATTAGTCGCTTATTGCTTGAGATCACAGGTCAATAGACTCAGGGACCAAAGCAAAGGCACTTTGCTCCACGCTTCGCCTGCTAGACTATTTGAAACTTCAAAAAGTTGCATGCTGAACACATCAAAGATTGGTTGGGGTTTTTTAATACAGTAAAGGTATATAATAGAGCTTTTGTGTTTTCTCCTAAAAGTTAATAAGCGTCTTGAACTTTTAACATAAAATCCTGACATTAATCCAGTTGGGCAAATTGAGTAAATCCCATGTTTTGACATGAAACAGTCTCTTGTTCTCATCAGCTGGAAGTGAATATCCTGGTCTAGGAATCTGAAAATGTCAGAGCAGTTTATGCCTCTGGAAAGGTATCCAGTCAGGAAATATCATCAATAAAGAAAAAGAGTGGATTAATTTTGTGATATACTTGGGTTTATCATTCCACCTTGCTTTCAGATGTCCAGTAGTTCATGCAATGTGCATCGCAAACTGTAAATTTCTACCTGCAGCATCAGACAGGGTAGGTAGGAATGACAGAGAGTATCCTGTCACCCTGTCTCAGGTTTGATTGTGGCACTTTATTATCCAGCTGACATGACACATCGCCATGATACAGCATGTACATGGTGTCATTGAGCAAATGTGAAGAGACTTTCCCGAGAGACTGTGGAAACGCCACAGCTCCATCTCTGCTGATCCTCTGTTCCTCCTCCTGGCGACTGCAGATGTGGGTAGGTGAAAGCTTGAAAGATGGTGAAAGATGAGGTTCATGTGGACAGGTTGCAGTGGAAAGGGGACAGAGGAAATAATTAAAACTAGCAGTGTAAGAACTAGCAATGCAGCAGAGGTACCTCTGCTTCAGCCTTTGCAAGCCTTTTAGTTAGAGGGGGAAAGTTAACAAATGCTTCATGCCAAAGTTCACAGATACTGTGTGCCTGACCTTCCCATACTTCCTTGGCAGTGCTAGAGGGCAATGCTAGAGTTGCAAGAAACTCAGAATTGCTGACCCTTTTATGTGCCATCTCATGAGCCATCCTTAACAAGCAAAAATGAGAGAGAAACTACCTTAGACACCAACTATCCTGTAAGAGCTTATTGCAAGGACTTGTGCATCTTCCTTTGAAGCAGCTGGTACTAATCACTACTGCAGAGGAAACCAGCTGATCCCATATGGCCATTCTGCAATTACCAGCTACTGTACATATTGGGATTGCAAATGTTATACAACATGTGCCCACGTGCTAGAAATTTTCCAAGCGTACATTCAAATGTTCACATCTCCGGTACAGTCAGTATTAAGTATGTCTAAAAGCAAACATCTAGGAGAAACTGAACTGGAAATTTGGCAAGAAAAGCAGCTGCCAAAAGTGAGGTTGTGTCCTTTTTCTCTCTGTAAACAGAAATGTGGTCCTCCACAAATGCCTTGTCAACTCTCACCTCCAGGTTACATCCCAAAAGCTC
Source organism: Falcunculus frontatus (assembly GCA_013398115.1). Lineage (NCBI taxonomy): Eukaryota > Metazoa > Chordata > Aves > Passeriformes > Falcunculus > Falcunculus frontatus. Next base: position 253,053 of record VZRV01007964.1, on the reverse strand, counting down.
TGTTGTGCTTCTCACCTTCACCAGTTTTGAGCTTTAGCAGATTTCTCTTGCAGCAGGTAGAAATGTATTTTTATGACCCCAAGAAGAACTCTGTGACACATGCACAGATGTTCAGAGAGAATTTGATTGACATTGTTGGCAGATTTTACAGAAATTTGTGTTTCATGGCACTGCTACCACAGATATTCACTGCTTCATTGTGGCCTCCACATGTAGATTTTCCTCTGAATTGTTTCATTTAAATAATTCCCAACTATCAAAAGAGGGGGGGAAAGAAGCAAAACAGAGGGACAAAGAAGCAAAGAAAAAAGAAAACACGGTATAGTGATAAAAGATAAATGAAGCATGGGCTTGGCAGTGAAACAGTTAATTAGGAAGAAGTTACCAAAAAAAACCTCTGAAGTTACTGTGAGCTCAAGAATGGCTTCTTTCTGAAGGATGAAATTAAGTTGTGTTAGACCATCACTTTGATTTTACCGATCTAACTAAGGAAGATGTGTTATTATTTTCATAGTAGGGGTTGATCTACTGAATTACACGTTGCTGATCTGTCACTCAAAATGATAACACAGACAAGGGATCTTCTTTGATCTCAAGACAGTTGAGGTTTCAGACAGGAGTCCACCAGGAAGATAAAGTTAATTTTTCAGACCTTGAATCTCAGAACATCCGTGACTAAGGGAGGAAGATATTACAGAGTATATTTTTAAGTCATCAGTGAAGGCCATTGATTTGCCTTCTAACAGCTATTACGATAAGAATCTGGTAAATCTTAGAAGCCAGTTGCCAGCTGCATTATTACCATTACATCTCAGTTTAACTTAATTTACCAACAGTTTAAAAATAAAACAGTTAATTCTTTACATAGGTTGGGCTGGCCAGATCTTCAGCTCGTTTATATCAAGCTCTCTCCTTTAAGTTCACTGTAGTTATTCTGCTTTTCAACATCTGAGAACTCAGTCCTCTAACTGTACAACATTGCAAAAGATACTTGAAAATATAGGGGCTTATTCAAAATTAGAAGTAAACCATTTTTCCACAAATATTTGGATGATAAAGAGTAAATGAGATCATCTGGAAATGAGGCAGCAGATTTACCGAAGCAGGCAGTTGGCTAATGTAGGCTTGGATCCTCATTCAAAGCGTCAGGACTCACTATGTAGTTTTCTGTTCCGGTGGCATTTGCAAGCAAATATTTATGTGAGAGCCTCTTGAAGTGTGAATGTACTACTGACAGCACATTAAAAAAAATATAGAAACTACCTGAACTCTTGACAGCTGGGTTTCTTCAGCTAAGTCTGCAAAATATTTTTAACCTCTGGCATCTTAACCATCAATTAGAGTTTCATAATGTAAATAGCAAACAATGGAAGAAGGGTGCAGCCCCACACAGGATGTGTAAACCTGTTTGTTCCCTGACCACAGACATGTCTGTTTACCTACTAGGACAAATTAGTAATTGCAAGTGTGTACAACCACTCACATTTTCATATAAGTCTTTACAATTGCAATATACAAACAGGTTTTCCTTAGCCCGGTACTTACTCATGGAGACCCCCAGTCACAGTCTGACTCCCAAACCTGAGCAGCTGGGGCTAAGTCAACAAAAAATCAGGGTTTCTATTCACTTCCTGTAAATGATAGGACATCAGTGCTTGGAGAAAAGGGACATCTCCAAAACAAAGAGGAGCATCTGTAGCTGGTGCAATGGAGGTGTGGAAGAGGAAAGGGCAGCAGAGGGGTGTGCGCTGTGCGTGGGGCTGTCACACCAGCTGGGGCTCTTAGCAGCATCTCTGCCCAGTCCACCTTTTCTCTGAGGTGGGCACTAATGGTTGCTGTGAAGCAAAAGGGATTCTACCTAAAGGTCACTTTTCAGAAACAGGGAAGAGAGGAAATCTGTGCAGAAAACCCATGCAAGAAAAACTGAAAAATATTAAAATTAATTATAAAAGCATGATAGTAGAATGATGATGCATATTTCTGCGTCCTTATTTTTTCCTGTCACTCTTCTACCCCAAGAATAGAAGGACATAATATTTTGAATCAGAGTTACCAGCTTGTGTTCGAGCAAATTAACAAATATATTCTTTTAGTTCTAAAATATACATTGCTAAGGCATTGCTGCTGAAATTCAGTGCGAGAAAGCAAAAGCTCTGCAAGAGCACAGAAGTAGATTTTTCATGCCAACCATGCCTTGGCTATCCCAAAGTGTGCAGACCTTTCAAACAGACAAATGCCAAGTTCCTTAAGTTCCCATTCATTTTCTGTTATATTTTTACGGTTTTTTTGGTAACTCTTGTCTTGAAATAAGCATCAGGCTGAGCTCTGCACTTTGCAGTCCTGATCTCATACCTCGTCAGCTCAAACTTCTCCCTCCCAGCCCTATCGTCCCTGAGTGGATAATTCTCCTCTCTATCTTCTCCGGTCTCTTGTGCTTTCAATAGCTGAACCCAAATCCTTTACCTGAATTCTCACTCATCCCATTAAAAGTGATTTAAATATAGTTCAGGTGCAGAAATATTCATTCTTGGGGAGATTACCAAACATCACTCCTGCTGCTCTGAGACAGCCAGAGGGTATGAGCCCACATCACTAGGGCTATGGACCACGGACTTTTTCCGTTTCATATTTCTGCAAAATAAAGAGCCCTTCACACATGTTGGAGAAAACTCTTAATAAGCAGAGGCAAAACATGTTTTGTTTTTCTCTCAAAGGAGTTCAGTCTTGAATGTACTAAGACAACATTCCCATTTCTTCTGAGTTTTTAAGAGGGATAAAAGGCAGTATTTACAGCTTTTGCCATGGGGCCAGTATAAGACATGAAATAAATAAACAGTTTCTGGTGGGTGATGATGCCTGGATGGATCCAGTCCATGGATGGGGTCAACCAACCAAAGAGCTTCTTTACCAGTGCCCTGTTTTCTGGAAGCCAAAAGCCATCATCCAGGTGGGGGGTCGTGTTCCAAGGTGAGCAAGGGCAGACAGGCAGAGTGTGAGGACAAGGTGTAGCATCCCTGGGAAGGTGTTCTGGCTGCACGACTCCAACAGCATCCCCTGCCAGCTCACTCACAGAGTGGCCTTGGCCGCAGATTCACAGGGGTTATTTAGGTGCATTTCTGTCTGGGGTAAAGATGTTATGGTGACAAAATAAACAAACTTTGCTTTGGTAATGATGTAAAGAGGAAATAGGAAAAAGCAGGACAAAATAGTAAATGTTGCTTTAGCAGAGGGATGAAATAGAGCGCAGAGTGCTCCACCTTGCACGGCAAATGTCCTTCATCATCCCAAAAAGTAAATAATCTCCCCTTTTTAGTTTCTTGTCCCACACTCTGAGCAAAAAAAAGATATTTGGGCCTGTTATGTCACATAATAGTGCACAACTCACCAATAAAATTGAGTATGATTGGAAAATACAGTTGCTGGGATTTTCAAAACCACTCAATTTTTGTCATTGGTGTTATCTTATCATGCCAGTGAGAATTTTAATTTTAATGAGAAGGACTCCCCATTACTTCTGTAGAAGAACCATTAAACCAGAAGTGAATATATCGGCAAATCCCAGCTACTAACACTCCATCCCCATTAATTTTTTATTTAGCAGGGAAGGCACATAAACCCCTCTGCCAAAACTGCCTAATCATTTTTCTCTGATCATTTGGCTAATTTCTTTTGGAAGACTACCTAGATTTATGTTGATGGTTAAGGGAGACTTTTGTGTTCTTTGCATTCAAGCAGAGGCAAGGCTTAGAGCCCATGTAATTACTTCCATTACTACATTAAATAAGGAAAAACATTGCAATAAATGGGATCTAAAACTCTCTACGTCTTGATTCATCTCCAGAATGAAGGATGATGTTTGACCTCTGTATTTGTACCAAATGTCTTTCATAACAAAAGCAGCTGTTTCCTATGTGCATAATTGCTGTATCCTGTTTTAACTCACTATGGCCAAGAAGAATTGATTGAGCTAAATCCTCAAACAACAAGAAATTTTTATTTTCTGTGCTGTTTAGCATCATCTTTAGAAATGAATTTTGAAGATCTATGTTATCATTTGATTTTTTAAAGTACTTAAAATCCGTGATAAAATTGTAAGAATTAGTGGCATTAGCCCTCTTTTAATGTGAAGACTTCTGTGCTAACATATTGAAAATTTATACTACTACAAAGAAGCTAAGCTTTTAGTTCTCCCACTGTCCAATTTTGCTTTTGAGCACTTTAAAGTTTGATCTTAAATTTAATACTTTTTACAGTTCTTCTTTTCCTAATAGATTACACCAAGCTCGAGTTAAATTACTTTTGGTCTTTATATACATCTTGGATATATGCTGGGATATATTGCTGGGATTTGAGAATAGAGACATAAAAAATGGTGTGATGCAGCAGTCCCATCTTCTTGCTTCACCTGCCATACCTTCTCAAGACTTGTAATGAAATCTGATGAGATGCTTCCTTTGATTCAACACAGCAGCGCAGTAGGGGTGATCTTCCTGAGTACTATTTGTTGACTGTCCTACAATATGTCCTTTTTTCTAGGCACTATTCCCAGCCCTGAGGTTCTCCTGTTGCTCTTGCATCTCCTCCTGAGCACTCCTGAACTTCAGAGCACGTTGCAAATATATGGTTTTTGTTCAACTGCTGAGTTTGTAGCCTGCTGATTAATAAGATTTTCTATCAGTTGTAGCAGTGCAAAAAGATCTCGTACAGTCAGAGAGGCTAATTCCTCTTTTCTTCCTTTCACAACCTGCAGGCAATCAATAGATAAGCTTGGACAGAGAGAAATCCTAATTTCAAGTGCAGAAAGACTCAGCAGTATAAGCCTGCTAGCACTGCAAAGGCCTGGTGACAAAACAAGAGACAGAACAATGATACTGCAAAGGAGACTGGTGGGGAGGCTGAGAAGAACAGATGAGAGAAAGATGAGAAGAAGAGGTCCTGCATTGTGGTGGGCAACAGAGTTCTCCAGCAAGGATCCTGCTCAGGGATACAGGGAGCTGTGTTCATCCTCCAGCAAGAAGCCTCTAACACTGGCAGGGCTCCTGAAGGGAAGAGGTGTGAGGACAGGGGCAGAGCTGAGCGCCCTCCACGTGTGCCAGGCTATCATAGCTGGTTCACGCAGGGATTTGGTAGAACAGGAGGAGGCTGCAGTTTTCAAGGACTTCGAAGCAGGTCAGACATCATCACACTAAGCTTGTTAAACTGTTCAGCTCATGGGAAGCGGTGCAATGATGGGGCACTTCCCTACAGGAATGTTCCTTCTAAGTGACACCGGCATGTGGCCCCAGCTGTAACAGGGTGTGTGCTCCCAAGCCAAGCACCATTTCCCCATGCAAGTCCCCTGGTGCATAACCTCTGCAGTCATACACAGGGAGATGTCATCCTCTGAGGGCCCCTTGGGAAGCTGCTTAGTGAGCCCAGAAATTTGGAGTGGGGTTTGAGCCAGTGCTATTCACTTATTCCAGGAGGAGCCTTGAGACTTTTGAATAACACATTTGTTGCTTCCTACAATGGCTGGCAGTGCAATACAACTGAATACATGAATAGAATTATACTTGATGAAATATGATATGACTTCTCATCTCTGAATTGATATACTGTCCTTCTGAGCGGGTCTCTGCATTTTTATATTCCCAGAACAGTGTTTAGATGTTACATTGACAGACACTTTTGAAATATTTCCTGCTAAATCACGGTTGGGAGTCATGGCACTGTGGCTCTACTTAATAAAGTGCGTGTTTTTATTCATGAGAGCCTATTGTTGAGATTAGCCAATTTTTAAATACTTTTCTGCCACAAGATCTACTGACCAAAAATTTTCTTCTGAAAAATCTTGTGACCCTCACACATCACCTCAAAAGGATTCTACTTACTCTGGAAAATCTCATATCTTCTATTTGTGTGCCCAGTTGGTGGTATAGGAAGTGGCAATAGGATTTCAAAACATCTTTTCTCAAAGATACCTTCTATGGCCCTACAAGGCAGTGGCATGGCCCTGCTCTGAGAGGTGACAGTTGGAGAATCAAGGCTGCTCTGGAAATTACTGATTTAGGATGCTACCACCAAGCTTTGTATTCCAGTAGAAGGCTGAAGAAGACAAGTAACACCAAGATCCTTTGGATGCCATGCCAGAAACTTGCTTGAGGAGCAATGTCTGCATCCACTTTGAAATAAAGCTTTTCAGTTGCATTTCTGGCTAATAATAACAGGAATTAACAGCGCACACTTTCATCTGGAGCAGTCCTGAAAAGACTTGTTCAAATATTGGTGAAATATAACCACGCATACCACTTAAATACAGCTGACAGTTTTCCTCCAGAAGCACTATATGAGACTCTGTAGGAAAGGAAAAGAGATGACCTCCCATTTTGGAAGCAAAGGATTAATCATTTGAGGTAGGAAGGGTGTCATTAACCAGTTTGGGAAATGTCCAAGGCTGTACGCAGCAAGTCACCACACAGAGGCAAACAGTGGCAAATGAGGAGCAGGAAGAAGAAAGAGGAAGAAAAAAGAAACTGCTGGCTGAAATATGGACTCAAATCATTATTTTCAAAATAATAAACCAGTGATCAATTCAGTACACAGGAGATGGAAGGATTTGACATGGAGAAGAGAACAAATACTGGCTTGTGGACATAAAGCCAAGTCCTAGCTTGCATTCTAAGAAAAATCTTATGTAAGCTGAGCTCAGCATCTACAGGACTTCAAGCTATTCCAGGGAAAACCAATCTCTCTGTGCACATACAAACCCTTTCTTTACTCAAACACCCAAAAATGCAGTCATCATGCTCTTGTCAGGAAAATGTGGTGCTGCTGCTGGGGTAGCTAGCAAAACCTTTATCCCCTGTGACACATCAGCTGCATATTAACTGTCTTTATATTTTCATACATCTGAGTCAAATTCATTAAATCATACAGTCACTGAGACTGTGTGTGAGCTATTCCTGTTTAACGAATCCCACAGTCAGGCAGTTGTGCGCATGGGCAATGGCAGAATGCCACTGCATTCCCACAAAGGGAAAAGCAGCTATTTTAAAATGTGAGAGATTAAAAACTCCGCATTGTAATTTTTGGTAGCATTTTTATTTATAAAATTTTCAAGTACAATGAGTGTAAAATAATAAGCCATATTGGAAAAAACCTGATTAAATAATCTGAAACCCTTCTAAAATAAATATCTTCATGTATGTATACACAGACATGCTCACACATATATAATATAAATGTATAAATAAAAGCATAGCTACATCTCACATTAAAGGCATCTGTGGCAAAGACTCTGGCTTCCTTTGAAGTCCTTAGTCACTTGGCAAAATATTTTTCAGGTACCTGCAATGTAATAAAGGTGTTTTCTAAACAGAAGGAATAACTTTACAAAGCCCATAATGGCACAGCAAATAGGCAACTCATCCAAGTATATTGAATAGCCAAAGAGAAATGTAATATCTCTGACATGAAGAAGTTCAGCTCACAGTTTGGAAATCCCCTCACTGAGTTAGAGAGGTAGAATGTTTTTTAAGGCCACCATTTCTCTTTCAGAGTCAATACGGCTGCGGTGAAGCGTGTAACTCAAATGTGTTCCTGAAATATCCCGGAGTGTAAAAACAGGAGGCTGGATGAGTGGCTGCAGTGTTTACTCAGGGCAGTGCTGAACCAGCACTAACCCAAGCTGTGAGTGTACCAGTGTGTGCTGTTTGCAGCCGAGTGTACAAGGACCTTCAGTCCTGCATGGGGCAGCACCAGGCAGTGAGGTCTCTCTGTTAATGAGAAGCTCATATAATTACATTTTATAGGAGATAACTAGCAAGAGAAATCTTAATATGCCTTGAAAAATGGACTTTGGCTGACTATGAGTAGAAATAGTGAGTTTTTCTATTTTGGTGGCCATGCAACATCAATGAGTTTTCATTTTCATGTGCAGTTGAATATAGGCTTAGGCAACACTGCAGGGCTGTGTCCAGGGTAGGGCACCCACTGGAGGCAAGTACTCTACGTCTCTTTGTCCTACTACTGCCACCTAGGGCAGGATTCAGGTGCTTAAACCCGGTGCCAGGGAAATGCCTTGAGGTAACCAAGAGATTTGCCTAAGACTAGGAAAATCATGGAGGAAATCTGCAGAAAGTTTCTGGTAGTAATCATTGTCTCTACTGGGCCAAAGGAGCTCATTGCAATTGAGGGAAGGGGGAACTTGGGGCAGAAACCTAATTTTGGAGAGAGCTTGCAACTAGTTTGTTCCTATCCCTTGCAATGCCACTGTCTGACTGCTTTCTGCTCTGCGGGACTCTGCAGTCAGTATGTGCTGGTGTGTCCCTCAGCAGCCCCCAATTCAAGGCCTCAAGCACTTCCTTCTGGTGGAACCAAAGGATCTAGCCAGAGACAAGCAGAGTCCAGACTTGCCCAAAAACATGCCGTCAGCTATTTGAGAAAAGAAGGGAGGTAGTTTCCAGAGTTTATCGAGGGGAGGTGAGCCCTTCTGCAGATAAGACTTAGGTCATCTTGCAGCAGATAACTATTGCTGAGAGCCAAAAATAAACAGCTTCTTTCAGTCGTAAAAACTCTTGATGCACTGGGATTCCAATGTGGGATTGATGCCCTGTGGTGGCAGAAAGCCCTCTTCCTGGTGGTGACAGGGTGGTGGCACATCTCTGTGGTCCATCCAGCAGAGGGGAAGCCTGAGTTCCCTGAGCGTACCACAGAAAGTGAAGAAAAATGCTCTGTCTGGGAGCAAAGACTCAGTGTAAGGGCATGGAGGTGTCGGTTCGGATATGTCCCAGGAGATGTGTACTCGTGGGTGGAGGTGGCTCTAGCAGGGAGGCCCGGAGCCGTAGGATCAGGGAGCGTGTGGAGGCACTGCGGGCTCAGTGTGAGTGCAGGGATGCACAGTAGCATTAATCAGTGAGGATAATCTCTGCCTCCTGTGCTTCTCTCTGTGTGGGGCTGGTTTTATGATCTTGCTGAGGTGTTACATAACTGGGGAATATGTCCTTAACTGTGCTCTGGGGATCCAGAAGAGCATGGCTTCAGACATAAGCCTCTTTCCCTTATAATCAGTGCTGCAGCCAATTTTTGTTTGCATGGAGGTTGAGACTAAGCTCCTGTGTAAATTTAATCTAGCAGGGTGCTGTTTAGCTCATCCTGTGTGGGAAAGCCTACAAGTTTGAATGGACGTGGTGAATTCCCTGATAATAATTTCTAAAAAAACCCCAAAGTTAAGTGCAGCAGCTGTTCCCAGAGCAATAAGAACTGAGATGCTAGCAGGTATCTGCCAAGAACAAATTCGGAATAATAATTAGTGAGTAGAGAGAATGCTCATCATAGAAATAACTTGGACATGCAGAAGAAATATGGCCTTCATGTAACATTTCTGCATAAAGAAAATTTTTTAGAAAATCGAATTTATCATTGGGAGAATACTACAACACTCTTGCAAATTATGGGAATAAAATTATTCTCTTGGCATAGTAATGGACATATATTTCTATAAGGGTGTATCTTAATTTGAAATATTTTAAATTGAAACCCCCGAGTCCACTGGCTACAACAGTGCTGTGATCTGTGTGAGGTGCACTTTATGACAAAAAACACCCCTGTGTGGGAAGGACTAGTTAAAACACTCAGTTACATATTCCACCAGATCTGTGACTAAATGAGATATCCATGTTGACATGCAGAAACTGCTTTCCCAGGCAAATGTGCTCCCGTGCACTTTCTATCAGCAGCCAAAAAATGGGGAACCGAAGCAGAATCAGATTATGAGTGTGAAGTTCAGTAAGCAACCCCAAGAGCATGGGGTGAGTCAATATGCCTGTGAAATGTGATTATCTCTGATACTGCCTGTGCTGCCTCTACTCCACTGCCTCTGATACTCACTCTAACCCAGAACCACCTCATTCCCAAAACTGCAACTCAAGGAGTTCACAGCTGACAGAAGGATTGCTGTGGACTAAAAATAGAAAAGTAGGACAAATACTTCATGCTGCCTTTCAGCTTCAACAGGTGCTCCAGCCAGTGCTGGAGGGAAGTATGGCCAGAAGGTACTGTGATGCAGGAGAATGTACTTTCGGTAGGATATCCTTTTGAAAGAGGTCAGCATGAGTAAGCTTATTTGAATAAAAGTCTTGTTTCTGAACGAAGCCTCTGACAGCCTTCTTGGCCTGGAGTAAGAGCAAAGAACTTCCGGAAAATATTTTTCCCTAGAAGCAAAATCTAATCTCTTTGAAAGCCAGGGCTCCACAAGAAGAAAGAGATAACCTAGAAGATGGTATAAGCCATATCAGATCACAGCAATTGTTCTGAATTATTTAACATTAAAGGGACCACCAGGTTTAAGCCCTGTATGAAAGTGTAGTAAATAATGTAACCAGTCTCAAAAACATTACTTCTGTTGATGTGGTGCCTTAACATGTGCACAGTAGTTCCCAGACAAATAAAACTGATATAGTTTTAGCCTGGAGGAGTTGTTTCTATTAGGCAGAGCACACAGCATTAAATCTTGAGTCAGTAGGGGGCTGGGAGAGACAGAGGTCTCGACAGACTCAGGAAGTAGTGGTAGCATTATTCCCCCTATCTAGCACAATCAGCTGTGCCCTCCAAAATAATAATCCAGGAAATTTGTCAGGCTATAGGACATCTGAGGCTGTCTGCATAACTCCCATTTCAGAGAAAATAAAATAGCGAAGTATCCCTATGGCTGCAAAGCTGGTAGGTCAAACCGATGGAGTACAGCAAACAGAGGATTTTTAAATGAAGAGGAGCTAACGCTTTGGGCGGGGAATCAAAAATGTAAGCAATTTATTTTCTTTTATTCCTATTAAGCAAAATCCCAATGAAACACAATTTTCCAATACATAAAGCAGTCTCCAATACATTTTCCTGAAAAACACACCCCTCAATGTTTTTTATTGCCTAAAATCTCATAGAATTCTTTACAAGACTTAAGGGTACATTACTGTCTAAAGGAAGGCTGAAGAAAAAAGTTATTTTATTTTAAAAGAAAAGCAAAACCTTCTAAATGGATTTAACATTCTAGTCATGACAGAGTATCCAACGAGATGGGGCTCTTGTTTGGGGAATAAAAAAATCTGCATATAAAACCAGAAGAAAAGGGGAGGTTTTCTAAGAAAGTAATTTGTGAAAAATATGTGTCAAGCAAGTATTCTTAAAAATATACTTAGATGCTCTCTATTTCTCCTCAGAATGTGGTTTAAGTAGCGTGTTTTTTCCTGCACAATGCTTTCACACAAAGCTTTCATCTGTGCATATTGCTAGCTATACCAAAATACAAATATATTGAAATAGCTGCAAGGGTAAAAATATACACCAGAAAACAAGGGGTAAATAAAGAAGTTTCAGCTATGTCAACATTATCTGAAGCTCAACTATTGTGCACACAAAAATTTGCTAAACAGAATCCCACTTAAAAAAAATTGAGCAACTCAAGGTTAAAAAAAGCAGCTCAGGTAAACGTCTGAAGAACCTAAATTGTCCTTACAGACATTCCATGCAATCAGCATACTATTAAAACATTTTAGTACCAATCACTCCTGCTTCAGTGACTTTGTTTTTTAAAGATATTGTCCTTTAATAAAATGATTCACCTTCCTGGTGTACTTACTCTGACATAAGTGTTATTTTCCCTCCATGTTTAGCAATACAGAATTGTAAACAAGTAACAAATACATCTTTCTTTATTCCTCAAATATAACCACCCCAGGAAGCTGGTTTATGAAGCCCTTCACTACAAAAATGACAATTAAATTCTACTACAAAATAACCTCTTTGAAATCTAATGGTATCTTAATAGTCTGGGAAGGGAAGTAACAGAAGCTCAATTGTTTTAGGAGAAAAACCCACCCACAAAGTCTTATTTTTAGTGAACCTATTTTTAGCATTCTAAAATTAGCATTAGAATAACAAAGTAGTAAACCAAGGTCCTAGACTACTTCATTATCTGAGTTATTAGCCTGACAGCCTAAGTGACTCGATTAAACATCAATGACAGAAGAGATGAAGAGTTTAAAGGTCAATAAATACGGTGATAGGAATCCTTCAAAATAACCTTTTGCTACAGACTTCTGGGGTTTAAATGCTGACAAACTAATTATTCCTCTTCCCTAATTTAGCAAGCAGCTCTTGATCAGCTGGTCAGTGAACAGCTGATCCCAATTGCTCATTTTTAAGTTCGCAGAGGTCTAACCCAACCTAAATTAAACTTGTAAACAGCAGAAATGAATGCCAGATCCCACGCAGTTGTTGTTCTTAATTGTACTGTTGTTGGGGAAAAATCTATTCCCAAGTTTTAAAACTAATTATGCCATTGAGCCAAATTCTCATTCACAGCCACATGGGAATGAGCCACCTCACTCATGTCCATCCAGGTGGATGAGTCTTGGGAGTATGAAGCTTTAATATGGAAAGTGTCAAAGGAAACAGGCTCTAACATTCTCAGTTGCCTTCTTAACCTCTTAATCTTTCATAACCTCTGTTTTCCCCATTGAGTGAGGATCTCAACAATTACCCTGAAAGATATAATCTAAATCCTCTAAGAATTCAGAGGACTGCAGGTAGAAGAGGGCAGATAAAGGTAGGTCCACTGCCACCATGGTCAAGGTATAACACGTTCACTGGCCAGGTAGGAAACGCTTATCCTCACGGCATCCTGCTTCGGCTGTGGTGTACCAAAGAAACGGCCAGGGTGGAAGAAATCTCCCAGTCCCCTCGTTCCTTTCCTGTCAGGGAAGGATTTGAAAAAAATCTTAAAGCTTTCATGGGAAGCATGAAGCTCCTTCAGTTCCTCACTAGCCTGTTATTAACACTGTTTGTCTCCTATTCCTGCCATTAATGACCTTGCAACTACCAGTATCAAAAAGCAGTGTATTTTTTCATATGGGTATATGTCCTGTGGTGGCTTTTCAATAGCTCTGCTGGCCATTTATGCTAGCTGCCCCTCTTTTATATAAAGGGAATTTGAGATTATGTTTGCATAAAAATACAGGTAAGAAGTAGAAAATGCATCAGTCATAAAAACAAAATGAGCCACATGTAAAAAAAAGAATTTACGTAAATTTCTCTGAAGCTGTAAGGCTACATGAGGGTTGGTAAGCACAGGGGAAATAGGAAAGCAAAGAATATACTGTGCAGAGCAGGACAGGGCATTGAAGCATAGACAGAAGTAAAGGGATCCTGGGGATGCAAGAATAAAGCAGTGCAGGAGATAACAAAAAATAGAGCAAACACTGGACAAAAAGGCTCTGGAAGGATAGAGATAGCAAAACTTTCACCCCAGTTTCAGCCAGTATTATTCTGTCTCTTTCTGCAGTTTCTCTTCAAATGTTTCCAGTGTTTTGTCAGATCCTGGCTGCTTTATGGCCCACTTCCACCATGCCTGTAGGTGGTGGCTTAGATGGAAGAGCTTCCAGCTGAGTACTGCAAGAGAGAATCAGGCTAGAAAATGGCATATGTGCATGATAAGAAGACTCCAAGGAACAGACCAGCCCAAATAAAAGAAAAAAATTGGGGGTTAGTTTCACTGAAAAGGCTGGAGGGCTTCACTGGGACTGCTGAAAAATTACATCTGAGTGGAGAAAGCATTACACTAGGTTTTGACGGCTTTATGATCAAAAGTTTATTGATAAACTGCACTCCATCATCAGGAATTTTTCCTTCTATTAGTTAAAACATGTATCAGTTAGATTCGCATGCTGTAAAATTAATATATGGCTGGAAATTAGTGGGTTTTCCACATTTTTCAACTGACTTTTAAACTGAAATTAAAAGTCTGGCTCTCCGATATCACATGTATTTGTTCTAAAATCTAGACAGCAACAATCTAGTGCTTGGAGGTGAGTGTGTGTCTAAGCATTTTCTTAGATACTATAGACTCAACCTCTATGCCGTGAAAGGAGCACAGAGACGTCTGAGCGCTCACAGGTGGCAATATTTCTCTACTCATAACCAGTGAGTCCCAAAGGATGAGAAAGCAAAATTTGCCTGGTATAGGAGACATCAAACACAGAAAACCAGAAATGTGGCAGTAAATTGGAGCAATACTTCTGATCTCCCCACCCTTTCCTCCCGGCTATGGACAGCTGATGATGCTCCTTCTGCACAGCTGGACTGCAGCTCTTTGTCTGGATTTGGTTGTTAGTTCACATTGACTCTGTCCATACTAATAAATTAAATAGCCCTGAAGAATGTTTCCAGGCACTAGAAATCAATCATTCACCCTTTAATATTGTCTGGGGGGTACTGACAGTTTAATAGCATGGACACAAGCCATCCCATGCCAGCCAGCCTCAGAACCAGAAGAGCCCTGGGCACATTGACACTGCCCCTTGCCCCCCGTTGTCAGGTTGAAACCAAACTTGTCATAGTCCTGGTGTGGAGTCGGAGGACAGAGGTTGTCCCAGCCCTTCCTGTTGAACCGTGCTTCTGCAGATCAAGCCCATGCTATCTGGAGTTATTTGAGCCATTGCAGTGGTGTCCTATTTACCCAAATTGGGACATTAAGGGCCAAAACTGGTGCCAGGAGGTCACGGAAGCCCCCAGCTCCTCAGTAACAGGTACCAGCTCCCCAACCTCTTAATGTCTCACAGCACTTGCAGCCCCATTCACACATGTATTTACTACTGCATTAGCATGAAGAGACTGTTCTGCACACGGAATGTCTCAGTGGGATGTCCTTGGCATTCAGGAAGGACGAGCCAGGAATGAGGAGCCACAGCTGAAATGGCTGCACTCCACTGCCTGCAGCTGCTCCCTGTGTCCTGCTTCATCTCTAAACCTCAGATCCAGCTTTTTAGGAAACTGAAATGATCCCATAGTAGCGTAAGAGAATTATAACGTCTCATGCAGAATGTAAGAAAAACTGCATACACTGGTGGAATTACCAGTTTACTAGGGAATATTTGATAGAGGTCCTCCTTAGTTCTCGTACAAGGAAAATTCTGCTTTGTTGATTGTCCTAAACCCCAGTGAAACTCTGGTCAACAAGCCTACCTAATCAGATGAAAATATATTAATAAGAAGCCCTCTCTGAACATAAAGGTCATTCTACTCATCTTTTGGAGTGTTCAGACATGCAGATGTGCAAATCTACTTTATCAGAAAGAATTTTTGTCCACGCTTAGCTGCCCCATAGAGAGGGAAGTAAGACAGTGACCCTTGCTATCAGAGCTGCCTCTTCTTTCCACGTAACCTGGTGCTCTTGTGTTCAGATCAGAATCCAGCTCACTCTCACATAGGCTTGACCCCGATATCGCAGCTTCTTAGGTACAGGATATGAGTCAGCAATCTGTAGCAGCATCATTTTAGTGCTGTCTATTTGTTTGGCTGAAAGATCAACAGCTGTTTTATTTCTTTCCTCTCCTAGACCATTCAGCCACTGCTGTGATTCCTATAAGTGCATTATCATAACTTTCACAGTGCAGAGGGAGCAACAGCTTTCCCCCAACTGACATCTCCTTCCACCTTGATGTATGTTAAATACATGGCCAGAGGAGACTGCCCCCAGCAAAAAGATATTTCTAATCTCCATTTCTAATCTCAGATGCCTAAACTTTATCCCCAGACACTTTATAAAATGATTTGGTTTAACTGAAAATTGAGATGGGAGCAGCAGCATTGGCAGAAGCTTAACTCCCATTGATACTGTAATTACTTTTACTGATCATTTCATTCACACGTGGTCTGCCCTCAAAGACAGAAGTGCTATTCACCTGGCAAAGATGGGAAAAGTGGAGCAGGTATCAGCATCATTTTCAGAAAGAAGCTGTATGAGAAAAATCTCAGCTGATTCAACTAAACCTAGCAAGCCAGATAAACATGGTGAGTAAAACTAATCACTGATACTAACTTCTGTCAGTTTTGCAAAGAGAAAAGAATACTTTTTTCAGTGCCGTAACCACTCAACATTGTAAATCACAAGTCTTTAAGGAGTTAAAAAAAAATTTTATAAAAGAGACCTCCCCATACACAGATTTTATCAGAAATAATATCACCTGGGGAGTCATAGGCCAAGTTTAAAAAGAATCAGGTCCACTGCAGAAGAGTAGTGCACCATTTTATTCTTCTATAGTGTTTTTGGAAGTTGGTATTTTGTAGGCAACAAACTCCATTATTGTTTTGACAACATATGGACATTCAAAGTGTAGGCACTGTTGCATTATTTAAAATAGTAAATTGACTCTTATTTTTTGGCTTGAAGGGGAATTTCCAGCCAAACTCTAATTGAGGTCTCACTGAGAATCAGTTAATCAAACTCTGTGTTTTGCCTGCTGGAAGAGCATGAAAATTTTCAAGCAAAATATTGCCTCATTCTCAAGCCTGGATGTAAAAAAAAATATTCAGTTTAGCTGTCTTTAATAAAACAAATCTCTGTCCATTTTCTTCAAAAGCTGTTGCAAAGGAGCATATGCAGCTGTACTAAGAGTGACTAAAATTTTATTTGACAACCGATAGGGTAATTAGTAAATTAAAGCTTTTTTGTTTTGATGTCCAATTTATTCGAGTAACATCAGGACTTTCACTCTAAACTAACTCTTTTTTTCTAAATTCTTCACCCGTTGGATTTTATTCTTTTAAGTTTATTCCTCTGGAACGCAGCTCTGCTTCCTCCTGGTGCAGAAGACCAGCAGATGTTAATCAGATCTCAGTGGGTTTTTTTAATTTCTTAAAGAAATCTTGTATTTGTCAGTTTGCTTAACAGTAAAGACTTCAATGCAAACCTTGACTACAATATGTCAAGGGAAAGTCTACTTATGGAGGAAGTAAAGTTACATAATCTTATTTTCAATTACATTTCATTTAGGGCATATTCTCATCATCACCCACTATTAAATACAAAGATTCTTGACAAGGAACTCCTTGAGGAAAACATGTCATGTTTAAGGATATATAGCACACATGCTTTGTAAAGAGCCAGAAACCTTGTTTAAAAAATCCTAACAGCTCAGTGCTTTAATTATTCTGGGAGGAGCCTCTGCAAATCTGACCCATATAGCTCCCACTAGGGAAAGTCTGGTGATTACAGCTGGGGTACAATCCCCTTGTCAGTGTGCCGTGCTTTCATGCCATGTGTTAGTGGCATCTTTAGGGTGGACATTCACAAGGCAAATTTCCTGCTAAGAGATGCACATGTTATATTCAAGGTTAAAGGAAGGTAAAGGTCACTTCAGAAAATCCACGTTTCTGATGTTTAAATGTTATGGTCTAATTTAGTCTCTGGTGTAGGGCAGGGAGCTATTGCTAAGATGAACTTTATGCAGTTTATTTTTGCTTTACAGAAATTCATCCTTGCACATGAGGCAATGCAAAACTGTGTTAAAGGGACCTCTGTAAGAGCTGTCACCTTATTATTAAAAAGAAATTTGGGTTCCTTGAAGGAAGTGTGATTGCAGAAAATGCCTGCCCAAAGCTGGGCACACACGTGACTGCTGGATGGGTCACACTGTTATCATAGCCAGGTTGGTGTCACATCTTCTGCAGAACAGGAGCCTTGAGAAAGAATGTCTGGTAAAGGAAATTCAGCCATCTCCCTCTGTGCTCTGCTGAGGTAGCCAGTGCAGGGGCACCTGGTCCAGGGGGAAGGTAGTGGAACAGACAGCTTTAAAGCCAAACTGAAATGTGTATAAATTAAGCAAGATTTTAAAGCACTTTGGACTAAATTATTCTCTAGTACAAGCTTGTTGGTGTTTGTGGAGTTACGCCCTGGATGAATCGGGTTCTCCGGCATGAGAGATGGATACTGCCTTACTTTAAATAGAGCATGAGCTATTTGCAATTGAGCCAGGCTTGTTTCCTTATGGAAAAAAATTTCCTTGCAACCTTTGTACCCCATGATTTCGTGTCCTTATAAATGGGCTGACTGAACGAGACAAAAAGTAGCAGGGTACCATGCTGTGTGTGCATGACAGGCAGACTTATTTAAAAGTCCTAACTTATGAGCTGGTTTTTTCCAAGGCCATAGATTTTCATTAGCTATTTGCTGTGTTAATAAGAGACAACCACAGCAACAAGTGGTACAAATGTTTGCTTTGAAACACAGAGCACCTCTTAAACCAACAGAACTGGCAATAAATGGTGTGTGTATATTCGCTCATTTGGCAAAGGTAGAAGTTCAAATTATGTCTTACAGCCAGTTGACATATACCTGACCAAATTCATCCCTAGGGCAACTCCACCAGCTTCAGAGGGGCTACTCAGGGAATGAAATTGCAATTTTTCTCTTAACACCACTTCATTCCGAACATATTTATTTTTTCATGGGCTATTCAATATGGTCCAGCTGATACACCACAGAAACAGGCTGCAAAGACCTATATATTGTTTCTGGTTCTCCCTTTGTGCCTCTGTCACAACTACTATTTCCAATGTGTGGCTATTTGCTCTACACGCTTTTTGCGGAGCAAGAACTGTTTCTTATCTTTATACTGCACCAAAAAAAGTAAGGCTTTTGCTTCCTTAAAGACTTTTTAAAAAGTCATGAAAATGCAAGACATTAACATCTGAAGAATAATAAGTTAGCCTGAGGAATGGACTAATTCTGCTGACCATTCTGCTGACCAATCTAGTCTCCGCATCTGCATGGCATCAGAGGATACGGATGAGACCAGTAGGTAACTTCCCAATTCTTTTCTGGTTTTACCTTCTTGCTTCAAAAAATTGGACACATCTCAGCAAGCATGGCAAAGTCCCATCTGGCTAAACCCTCCCTCATTCATTTTTTCATGTTGGCTCAGACAGAAAATACACACGTATAAACCTGAATACACAAATATAACCTTACTGTGGAGTCCCAGGAGGACATTTAGTTATGTGTTACCATTTTCTTTGACCATATTTTGCTGGGAGTCAGTACATAATACAGCTGCTTATGAGCAATGAGCGATTTGGTGAGATAAGGCTGTTAGGAGATGGCTACTGAGAGCCCAGTGGGAGGAGAGGCCTCTCTGCACCTCTGCAGATGTGCTGAGATCAGTGGATCTCCCCATCAGACAGAGTGGTAAAGGGTAGCAGGAGTTGGATGATTTTTCTTGTTCACCTATCCTGCAGAACATGTCAAGGACATATGCTGGTGATCCAGCCAGAAAGTACAGACCTGCCTGTGAAACCACTGCCACCAGCTGCAGATGTCACCTGAAACTGGAAAATCTGGTACTTAAGGATGTAATCAACACAACCACGGAGACAATAAAATTTTGACCAAGAAACACCCTTCTTTTCTGGGAAGAGCTGCAGCACCATTCTTTATCTGTAGGTGCTTTATATATTGGAATATAAAAAGGCTTTGTCTGTTGGAATATATAAAGTTGGGCTCTTGCATGGAGATGGGTCATTTCTTTGTGCCACACACTCTGTAGCTAATGCTACAGCTCTACATCTTGCCTGCATGATATTTCTCAAATTTGGCCCTTTGAGTGTGATTGGTGAAGACAAAACCACTAAATTCAATGAAAGCAGTCTGAAAACTAGAAGTAATTTGTGGATTTTAAAATTTAACATTTAAAATTAAATTTTAAAAAACTGCTTTCAAAATTGTATCATTTATTCAATTTCTATTACGATTTAATGCATAAAAGCACAAAGAAAAATGAAATTCTCATTCTGTTATATATTCAGTCCTGTATGTTCAGTATATGTAGTCTGCATGGTCCTTCTTTCATCCTGGTGTCATGCTACTCAGTCCAGCATGCTGTGAATCCACTTTGATTTTTTTTATTGAGATTTTCTGGTTTTGTATCTTCAGAATTGACATTGTCGTGCTGAATTTCTGCCTATTTCCCATCCCTGTGGGGCTGCAGAGTTCAAGTCCTCCCATACCTCCCTGTTCTGCAGTTCCTGGGGACTGCCCCAGCCATGTCAAAGCTTATTTGCCCTAGCTGAACTGCCTGAGAGGCGAGGGACTGTTCAGGCTGATACACTTGTGCTTTAAAATCCAGGGTAATAAGGAGAGGAAATGTATGTCTTGAAGCTGTCTGCTGGCCATATCCTATGTGAGTTCTCCCTTCAAAAATTATTATGCTCCTTTTTAGAATTAATTCCAAATAAAACACGTTGGCGGATGCAGTTTCTGAAACACTGGTAGCTGAGTTTTCACGTTAGTCATGTGGATATGCTACTGACAACAGAGACTTTTGCATAACCTGCTGCAAATATATGACAGACAGCTTGTCAGGAAATGCTCGGTATAGGCAATGATTTGGGACTAATTTCATGGATGTTTTCCAGTTTCTATTTTCTCCCCCTGATCCTCCTTTCTCTTTCTCTGAACAAGAGGGCTCCTGAAATTTCCTGCTTAACATCTTTCACTTTGAATAAAAGATATGCTAAACATACCCCCTGCAGCTGGTCCTGCTGAAATTGCTCCTCTGGAGGGACCAACAGATGATGCTGGTGGATTTGAGAAGGTCCAGGTGGGAGGATTTAGCCCCCGGCACAGCCCACACTGAAGCCTGCAACCTGAAACACCCCCTCCACCTCTGCTCCCCACCTTCCCCTCGCACACGCGTGTGCGCGCGCGTACACACAGGCAGAGGCAGGCGGAGACTTTAAATGAACCCAGATGGCTGGCACACAGGGAGTAGGCATCCTGGAAAAGTGCCCCAGGGTGCTCTGGTTGCTGTCATCTTATTCTACAACCCAAGTGCCTTCAAGATGTCTGTGTTGTTTCTTAATCGGAGATCACTCCCGTTTGGGCTCTTAGCCCCTTCCTGTTGGGAAATGTCAGTGAGGCATCAGAGAGATACACAAAGATTTATTTGACTCAAATCAACCATTCCCTTAACGCAGAGGTTATAGATTATTATCCTTAATAAAGACCATATTGTAATAAAACCCAAATCAGATCCCATCTGAGAGACTGTACTTTCCCTTCTCCCATGTGTGTACTGTTGTTTGATTGAGTAATTTGGTTCTTGTGCAAAAGAAATTAATTGTCTAAGAGTAATATAAAATGTTGATGAAAAGTGTGAATGTGATGAATTCTGATAACCAGTTTCAATTACTTTTTTCTTCTTTATTTTTTTCTGTTTTGGTCATACTGAACACATGTTTCTCTATTTCTCTATAAAAACATGCAAACAATTACCTGGCTTTGGAGACATAATTACAAAGAGGTTCATCTCTGAAAGGTTATTATTGATTTATAGAGTTCTTTAGTTTAATGGAAGACAGAGAGGAATAAAAAGAAACTCTACCTTCCCCACAA
The DNA here is from genome assembly GCA_013398115.1 of Falcunculus frontatus. Taxonomy (NCBI): domain Eukaryota; kingdom Metazoa; phylum Chordata; class Aves; order Passeriformes; genus Falcunculus; species Falcunculus frontatus. The sequence goes on along the minus strand of VZRV01007964.1, from coordinate 231,851 downwards.
ATAATAGATGAGCAAGAAGGGTAATGTAAGATTTAGAAGTAATTTTTATAAGATACATAAGCCACTTGTTTTGGAGCGGTGTTTCTTGTACATGCACAGAGTCATTCAGAAACCATAACACAGCAAGGCTAATACAGGCATCTTCTCCTGTGATTCAGCATGAGACATTCTGACAGGCTGTGATAGCCATCTATCACAGGGCTAGATGATAGTGTTATCTGCAGACAACACTAAAGACAAAGTCTATGGGATAATTGGTAACACCAGACCTGGCGCTGAATTTTAAAGGAGAGGAACATGTGCATCTAAGAAGAGTCAACCTGTGATTAGCAACTAGCAGCCAGAGACTTTGGAGTGATTTGTTGGGGTTTTTTTTTAAATAGGTGCAAATTTATAAATAAAAGTATGTAAGAGGATAGAGCCTGGTTTCGGTACACCTGACCTTCCTTCATCTCAGGGAAACATCTCAGTGGCACAGGAGGGAGTGAGACTGTGCCCTCACAGAGGACACTACCTCCAGCAGTTGGGGGTTTGGGCTCTTTTTCATGTGATTTTTTTGTGGGACTTGTGTCTGCTTTCAATGCCATGAGCTCTTCAGGGCAAGGAGTGCCATTTTGTCTGGCACACACCCATGACCAGCAGGCTGTGGTAGGGCACTGGTGGCATCTCCTAGCGGCTTGATGGAGGGAGCTGGATGATGCTCCAGCAGTGCAACCTGCTTTCTGGCTGGGCTTGGGTACTCATTAATCAGCAAGTCCTGCTGAGAGAGAGATGTGGGTGCTACAGCCAACAGCAAACCTGATTCCCTCTTTACTGTAAGTATTGAGACAAAACAAAGGCTTATTTACCTGTGTGCAGCAACTTAGATTTGCTTTTAAACCCACAACCCGGAACAAACGTTGTATTTATGGTATTGCAAAATTATTCACCATTAGCAACTGTTAATGCTGTACAGGATTCATCCATTTGGATTTAAGCAAAACATCTCTGATTCTCATTCAGATAACATCCTGTGCTTTCCCCTTCCTGGTTCCAGCTCTCAGGTATGCACCCCACCACGGCTTTGGGGCTTTGAGGTGGGAGCTTTCTCGTGCCCTGAGAGCCCTTGTGGAGAGCACGCTTCTGTTGGCTCTGCTTTCTAATTAGCATTACCTGAATCTGATAAAACAGCTTGTAAACAAATGCAGTCTGAAGCAATTTTAATAGAGAAACAGATAAAATCAATAGTGCATCATGTGTGCTGTGGTTGTAATTGCTCTTGATGGCCATTCAGCTTGCCTTGTTGTTGTTTTTCTGTCTACAACATGGAGATTTTCAGAATAATGGTCTTTTGTTCGGCAGCATTGCAGAGGGAGTCAAGAGCTCCCACCTAGCTGCTCTGGGCAGCTCCAATACAGCCCCAGTATGGTCATGTGAGCTCTGCTGGCACCCCAAAATAGTAGGATGGGGCTAGATGGATACGCTCTATTTGACTTCGTTAAATCATTTTTATTGTGGGTTTGGGTTGCCCTCTGGAAAGATTTTCTGTGACTGCTCTAGATGAACACCTTCCAGCATTCTGTACAACCGTAGGTGTAGAGACCTTTCACACTGTCCTTTTCTCCGAGTGCACATGTTTAAGATCCCTGGGTCTAACCCCCTACGTAGATACCGTTTGTTTTATTGTTCTCAGCAGAACACAAACCTTACTACTTTATACCTTTTGACAACAGTAAGCAACTGCTGCTCCTGAACATTATCATAATTTAACTTTGGGGTTTGCAATGTAGAAAATAAGAAACGGAGGATTATGTTTCATTTTACATCCAATCTTATAATGAGCCATGATATCCTCTTGGAGATTTTGCCATATGAGAAAATAAGACAAGCAACAGGTTTGCTGAAGAATTCTTTTCCCTTATGTGTCTATGTTGAATTACTGCTTCACACCTGATTATACTCATTTAGTTCTGATTCTCAGAGGTATTGGGATTCCAGATCCTTCTCATAAACTAGAAGCCAACTGAAGTCATGGTCCATGAATAGTATTTAAGAACTTTGAAAACTCTGGGAATCTATCCCATTGTCAATAAAATAGACAGTTAATTTTGTGTCCTGTAGTTCATAAGATTCAGCTGTAAGGAAGCAAATTTAGAAAACTTAATTGTCCTCAGTAATTCCTAAGATTTTTTTTTTTTGCCAGTTGCACCTTCAGCAGTGGTGAAAGTATCAATTACACTGTCCAGCAACAGAAATGGCAATAGGTACTTTCTTTTTAAAGCAGCCAGAAAGCCTCTGATGGTATCTATACCTCAGTACCATGGCACACTTCCCAAGGTATGGAAACCTGAGACTCACCCTAATTCTGTATCTCCAGCTCAGCCTAGGCAAGCCAGCCCGTATCTCCCTGTCCCCTCAGCTTTGATATGCAAATATTCTGCAGACAGACCTTGCACATCTTGGTCTGTGAGCTCAGTCACATCCTATGTCAGTAAAAAAGTCCTGTTTGTTACTATCCTATACTATCCTACTATACTAAACCAGGGAAAATACAGTTGATGGAATGAATGTCTACAGAATCCCTCAGAGGGAAAAGTTACTAACCTCTGAGTGGCCCACAGGGTCCTATTTACTCCAACTAGAGCTGAGCTGTGTTTCCTTTTATTGTACAGCCTTAATAGTGATCATTGATCAGCACGGCCAATGTTATTTAATTTTGTTTAGGGCTCATTTTCAGATGTGATTGCAGTTACTGTTTTGCAACTTACCCATTTTGCATCTCATGATAATAGAGAAGAGTGGCACAAAGGATGTGAGTGGTGACACTGTGCAGCTGATGCAGTAAAGTGAATTAACAGCTAATAGCTGGCAGATAGCAGCAGATCAGTTGATTAAACAGATGGCAGAAAGTTTGACGTTTGCCATCCACAAACTCAGAATATTGCACTCATCTGTTTTCTAGGAAATACTTCAGGAAACAAAAGTACTCTTTATGGCTTCAGTCTGCTAGAAAAGCAAACATGAGAAGGAGGTGACCTGCTTCCCTCCAGAGAAATGAAGAGCTGGTGCTTAGGAAGGGAACAGGAGAAAAAGCCATATTCCCAAGATGACATTTCTGTCAATAAAGGAGAAGCTGCAGGATCAGCCCCAACATCCAGAAGAGGCAGCTTCTTCCTGGTCCTTCATCTAGCGACTGGGTGCTCTAAACTGCAGAAGGAGTTATATAGCTGAAAAGAATGACTCAACTATTTAACTCCTTCCTTAAATGGAAACCGTTCAAATGCTTCCTTCATTTGTCTGTCCCAGCGGTGTATGAGAAAAATGGCTTGTGGGCTCTGCCTGGTGCCACAGAGATGAGAGGACGCACATGGCTCGCTGCTTCTCTCTAAGGATCTCTTTGTTCTTCCCAGTCCCTGGGGCACATGTTCCATGTGAGGCAATGACAGTTTTTGTTATCACACAGACGTATCAGTTTCAGTGACAATCAGTCCCTTTTCAAAAAAACATTATTTCTCATGATTGTCTCCCTCTTGGAAAATGTGGCCTTTAAAGCCAAAGTGGGGGGGAAGAAGAATGAAGGGGAGACAACAAATGTCCTGGCGACACAGAAGTTGAATGGTGTGTTATGGGACAATCGGTCAATCGGCTTGAAAGGATATAAATCAATATATGTGCATGCAGAAAAGAGACACTGGACCTTACATTGTGAAAGAAAGTGGGACCGTTTTGTCCTGCCTGTGTAGGTTTAGCAGATACTGAAAAGGAAACTGCTCATACGAGAGGCATAAAGAGAGGGAAGAAGGCGGAGGAGAGGGGGAAGGGGGAAAGGGGGGAAGAAGGTGAGGGGCTTGCTAATAACTACATGTTTTTTCCTTCCTTCCTAACTCAGTGGTACATGTGACCTCATGAAGCCAATAAGTTATGAGCATCTGATGTAAAAGTTCCCCCCCAAAATGCTCCTTTAGCAAAGACCGCTGGGTAAACCATGTCATGGTTAATTTCTGCAAATGCCTTGATTTAAGGCAGGCACAGGACCTGAAATTCACACCAGCTCTTTGTGTGCTGGAGTCACGCAGATACCAGGCTTGGTGAGAAGAAACTGCATACTTCCTATTTTATTTCACCACTACTCGACCTGCTTTTCCTCAGACTTAAAATCATTTGCCAGGTCAAAATAAACTCTTCAGTATCCCAATGTGAAAAATGTACCTAACAATTCAACCCTTGTAAGTTGGGAATTGGAAGAGAAAGTGCAGTGGAGTCTAATTAAATTATATAATAAGCAGCTTAACTTGTGGTTTCACTTTGGTTTCTGTTATTCTTATTATCATAAGCACTGTAGCTGGCAAAGAGCTATTGAAATATGCATAGCAGAAATGACCAAACTGGAGATGTTTGGGTTTCACAGGAGCTTGACTGTCATAGGTTGGTTTTGCAAAGTTGAATCCAGAAGGGAGGTCAGGCTAATTCCAATTTAATTCAAAATTTTCCTCAGAGGTAGCAATGAGTTCTATATTTGACCTATCTTTATTAAAGAAAAAAAATCAAAGGAGATCTGGATTTGCAAATCCTCACCTGTCAGGTCCTGGTTTACAAAATGAAAACCAGTGCTGGCTTAGATTTGGGTGAAGTTGAGTATATAATCCTGGCTTTAACTTTCTCTCATTTACAAGTTTGTTGATATTGCCCAGAAGATGGCACTTCAAAGATGAGATGGTGCTCCTGGCACCCCAGCAGTATTGTAACATGGTCAGCCCACCCCACCTCTCCGAGTGACCAAAGATTGCCCTTTGTTTAAGCCTACTCTAGTGCCAGGCATACAGCTACAGGAGCCAGATAAGCAAAGCTGCTGATGAAGTGGGTGAGAGAGTGCCCAGATAAGCTGCCACCAGGGAGGGTGACAACTTTCAGAGGTCAGCAGCTGCTGGGAGGGGACACTCCAACATCTTAAGCCAGTACCATTTTTTGAGTAGTAATTTATGGTCTGTCTAGCATATATATGTTGGCTGAGATTTACACCGTGCTTTACTGTAATTGTCAGTAAAGCTGTCTAGTGTTTACATAGCGGTGGGTTCCTTCAGAAGCAAGTGCTCGTAAATTTGGCTAATCATAACAGAGATCTTTCCAAAAGTTTGCTATACATCTCATCCTGCTATGGAAACAGGTTGCATTGCCCACTGAAATCTGAATCTGGATCTAGGACTTCGGTTTGGCAACATTTCTAGTTTTGAAGACTGTCTCATGCAAGAGTCAAGTAAGAATAATTTCAGTCTGTTTAGTGGTCTGTAAATCCAAGCGCCCCAAGTACCAATGAATCACTCTGTTCTCTGCCCCAGGGGTTTGACTATTACAAACAATGACTGAAGTCATCAGCAAAAGATGAGGTCACAGGCTGAAAGAGGAAAATATGCTTTTTCATTTCTAGAATAAAAAAATTGAATGCATTGTCTGAAAATGTCAGTGCATGAACTAGGCTAAATGGAAGCAGACTAAGTTGGGCTCTGACATCTAATGCTTCCTCCTCCACTCCTATTTTGTTTAATTTGACAGCTACTTACCAAGATACACAAGCTGAAAAATTTGGAATAAGCTGCTAAGGAAGACGTTTACCACATTTTCTATCTTCTTTCTTGGCACTGGAAAACCTAAGGACTGAAGGTAGGGATGAGAAGGGAGAGCCCTGGACTCCAACTCGGACATTGCCCGTTTGCCACTGCAAACAAGGCACTTAAACCCTCTGCCAAGGCCTTTCTGTAGCAGTTACGTGCCTCGCAGTGGTGAGGTGTTGCCTAATGAACGATTACTGCCTGGGAAGTGCAGTGAGAGTCACAGAGCCAGCACTGAGCATGGGGTGAGCTGCCAAACAATGTAGGGGTTCATCAAAGGTTGATGATCTCCAGAGCATGCCGAGGAAAAACTATTTATCATACACAATTGGTGATTCTCAGTCTCAGGCAACCTCACAGTTCCTCAGGGGTCATTAAGAGAAAATACTTTGTGTCTTATTTATTTTTGTATTCATATATGTATTCAGAGTTACATATCTGTTTNTATATATAAAGACAATCAATCTAGTCAAGATAAACCACTTTAAAAGACTTTCCATAAACCATCAAGTAAAAACATGAACATTGCAGGCACTACAGAGCAGGAGTGACTTTAGGTAACTTTCAATAACAACGGGATTTCTTCTCCACTTGGCAAATCAAATACGACCCTTGGATCTTAAATCCCCAGAGAATACAAAAAATGTCATCTTGTACGTAAACGCACTGTTTTCCAAAACTTTCTATTATGGTTCAAGGCCAATAGAGTTTAAAAAAACCTCTTCTGTTTAATATATCATTTCCCAATGCTGTGTGCATTAAGTGCTTTTACTTTAGTCTTTGTCCTATAAATAGAAAAAATGCAGCCTTACTTGCCAAGCTGCCACAGAAGATGTAGTGTTAGAGATCAGTCTGAACCAAACCTCAGATGAAACTTTGGTCCCAGTGAAGTGACTGTGTGTGTTTTCTCAGTGGCTTTAATAAAGCCTGCCCCTTCATTGTCTTGCTCAATCCTTAACTTTGAAACATGGTCGAGATTCGTATCAGTGGCTGATGGGACATCATTACCTCCTGTAAATCCAAAGGCATAAAAAACAAGCACTAATCAAACACATCCTGGGCTTAATATTTCATCAGTAAAACTGCCTCTAACATACTTTCAATTGATGACAATTTTCACTTCAATGCCAAGGGTTTGAACTTGTTCTCTGTTACACACTTTTTGTCACATACAGCAGTAAATGTAGGTGTCAAAGCAAAATTCGGATTTACAAAGAACGTATGACCTCCTCTGTTATTCTGTCTAATGATGTAAAAAAATAAACAAACAGAAGAAGCCAGTAGTCCCAAAGTAGTTTGTTTCACCCATGTTTAAGCACTGAGAATTTTCCATTGCCTCCTTTAGATGGAAGATCCTACTGCCACGTTCTTGTTCCTGAGATTTTGGTACACGCTTTCAAAAACTGTAAAGGTACATTCCTCATTTCTTGCTAAAATGATGCAATTGGGGTAGAACAACTGCTGCTTTGTTTGGGAATAGCAATTCTCAGCCTTAAATTCCTTAAAGAAAAAGAATTCAAATACAGAGCCATGACATTTGCCTTTAAAAGGAGAAAAGGATGTTTTTCACTTCCTCTCCATTTTTTTCCTTTAATATCCAGCAATATTTGAAATCTGGCAGAGAGGGAGATAAAGGGAAGAAGAGCATTTCTGCATAGAATAGAAATTCCAGCAATAAGTTAAAGTACCTCCAGGCACAATTTCATTCAAACATCCATCCTCTGTGTGCATGAAGGCAGTTAACCTGTGTACTCCTGATAATGCTCTGCTTGCTAAAGCTAGTGGAAATCTTTTACGCAAACTGTTTCCCTGACTAAAACTGTCAAAGGCAAAAATATTTTGCAGAAATTTCTGACCTTTGATGAGAATTTCTTTTCAAATATGAGAGAAAAATTAATCTTTCTATCCTCTAAAAACACAGCACTTCAATTTCCCAGAAGGATGACTTTTTATAAGAGCTTTCATTTCATGGTGTAACAAAAAAGATTTAACAATATTAAAATAAAATCAAGTTATATATTATTAAATTTTAGAAACTTAAATACTGGAACATGCATATCAATCAACTATTTCCATTTCAGAGAAATGCTTTGGGGTTTATTCCAGAATGATCACTTTTTACACTTTGACATTTCACCTCAAAATTAAAAATCTTGCTTTCTTGTTCCCCCCCCCCCCCCCCAAAAAAAAAAAAACCCCTTTGTATCTCTGTCTGTTTACCCTGTGCGTTTAGGACCTAGATATGCAGTTTTAAAAGGTGCATCAGCAGTTGAAGTGTGATTGAAGAATATAGCCACAATTTGTTTGGGCAACCGTGTCAGCAGTAGAAAAGTCAGCCTTTGGGAACAGTAATATTTCTTTAGGTTTACCATGTAGATGGAAACACGGGCAAAAAAGTGTTTGGTTTGTCTCAGCCTTCTTCAATGTTCTGTGAAAGATTTCTGAAAGATTTCAAAATCTGAAAGATTCTGAAAAACAAAACAAAACAAAACAGAAAAAAGAGCCAAAATGTTCCCTTTTGTATCTCCACTGAGCCAACACCCTTTCATCAGAGGTGAATTGGCCCATTCTCCCCAGTTGCTATAACTCTTTAACCTTAGTGCATATACTAAACCTTAGACTGATTTAGTATTTAAATGATATACAGTAACCATCCTGTTAAATGTAAATTAAATGCACACTTATTCTTTAAGACAATTTAAAGTGTCACCTTTATAGCTATAAGGCTGTGACATTTCATGAACTCACAGCCACATCTTCCAACTGATAATGCCAAGCTGAACTGACTGGGCTAAATTCAGCTGTGGGGTAACCAAATGCAATGTTCTTGCTGTCAAAGGAGTTATACCCTTTTACACCAAGGCTGATTCCAGGCTTTCACTATCTACACTTAAACCTAGCATAATTTGTTTAAAAAAGTAGCTGAGAATAGTAACATTTCAACTGTTATTCACAATATAGACATGATGTTCCCCAGAAACCTATGTTGGCTAAGCTCCTTCAACTATTTAATTTATGCTGGGTAAAGGATCCAGCCCTAGCTGGAAAGCAAAGACAAAAACACTTCACCTAAACTGAATTGTTCTTGGGGAACTAAGTGAAATCATAGACACTGATGAAACAATTAATAGCAGTTAATATGTTCCAGTATGAGCTAAAATCACAAAGCAAAGGCATGGGGTTCAAGAAGACCTTTTTGACAAGAGATGATGGTCCTTCAGGATGCTTCTGAGCAAGACTGAGCGTGAAGCATTGTCAGGATGTTGGGAATCTGGACACAAGATCCCAGATTTCCAGATATTTAAGTGTTCAAATATGCAAATTGGTATTTAGGGCTGTTACCTTTCTTGGTGTGTCTGAACGGGAGAAGTGCCTATAAATATTGTTTGGCTACAGGATGCCTGTGGAAATCAGACTTGATGGTAATTGGGGTAAGCACAAAACTAGCATTGGAATCAACTGTGATGTGAATAAAATACTACCATAAGCAGTCTATTCTCTCTGGAGGTCATCCAGTGCTAGGCACAGCCCTCTCCCTCAGCAGCTCTCCCTACACGGCTTCTTCTCTACCACACCTTCCTTGATCACAGCATCTCCTTGGAGTAATCAGAAGCTCTCCTTATGTTTTCCTCCAGTAACGCTTCCATTTCAAAATGGATGGTATAACTGGCCTTCTTAATTAGTACGGAGTACATAGAATTTATCTGAAATGCCTTCTGTACCAGCATCAGAAGTTAGAATGCATTATGAAGTTTTATTGTGTGTTTTTCCCTTCACCTTGGACTCCTTAGACTGAGAAAAAAAGTGCTTTTCAATGTCGAGTGTTTTAAATAAAATGCATTCTTTGTTGTCAACATGTAGAGCTTGTAAATTGACAAATTCATCATCCTATTATAATCCCTGCACCTGTTCCAGTTTGCAGTCTGCGGTGTGTTTTAGCTCATGTATGGTGAGTGCATCTGCTTAACAGGGACAGTTAACTGGCAGAATTTGTTTATAAACCCAGTGAAGAGCTAAATGAGGTAAACTGCATTATCTTACATGTTAATTGTATTTCACTGCAGACAAACATTTATTAAAGATGCAGACGGCACACCATACATTCTAATTGTGTTTGCATCCATTTCTGGTTTTATCCTGGTTTCCAGAATTTCTGTTTCAACATCATATTTAAGGGATTCAAGATGCAGCCTGAGATATCCCTAGAAAAGACACTCATAACAGTGCCCAATAAGTGTGCACGCAGGCACACATGGAGGAGCCGGGCAAGTAATTTGCAGGAACAGTTTATTAGAAGGATGCTGCCATGTTCTCCTGCCTGGCAAATGTCACTGAATAGAAGCAAATTTCTGGGAATCTGACCATTGCTTTGAAATGACATTACAAATATCTTCTGGCTGCAGTTTGAAGTTTCCTTGGTGGCAGGTGTAGAGCTCCTTGAGGTCCCTGGCTCTCCATCCTCACTCCCATCACCTCCTTCCCATACTTCAACATTATAGCAGGAGCAGGGATCACACAATACCTAAGACAGACCCACAGGTCCCATCTCATGAAAGAATTTTGGCACACCCGAAACATACTTTTTCTCAAACTTGTTATGATTTGAACAAGACGGCACAGGGGCTCAGGAGGTGGAGGACCAGTGTTGCTTGGCAATTTAGGAGCTGAGGTAGAGCTACTCTTATCATATCCACATCAGTGGAAAGGGTCAGTACAAAATGGATAAAACCCTAACCCAAGCAACCCTAGATCAGGCAACGAACTAAATTCAGACCGCTGAGACCTTGTCCAGCAACGTAGCCAAAAGAACCTCCTCCTCACCTTGCTCTCTCTTTCTGCATGGTTATTATCTGATATGTTATTATCTGACCCTGAGCTTGCTTTTATAGGAGAAGGATGGTTGGTCCTTCAGCACAGGAGAAATCCCTCCTCTCATGTCCTCCAGTCCTCACTACCTGAGACCTTTCTAGAGTCAAACTGACTTGTAGCTTTGGTCCAGTAATGGGACCAAAATGTTGAAATATTGTCGGAAGACAACTGCTCATTTTGGAGGTTCTACAGACAGAATGGACTTGCTGCAGAGGTGTTAAAAACAAAGGGGACTTGGGGGTAGTGGTAGTGCCCTTCAGATACATAGTTGTTGCAAAACACCATTCGCTGGCTTCCTACTGCACGCTGGGGTCTGAGAGACTGAAAGTCAGAGACAGGAAAAAGGTTTACCTTTTAAGCTAAGCAGATGTGAGATGGAGATGCAAAAAATGGGGAGCTCCTGGTGCCACAGCTCCTGAGACAGTTTCCTGAGGAGCCAGCACTCTGCTGTTCCTGCCAGGATGGCGCTGGATCCCACCAACATGCCTTGCATTCCTGGGTGCTGCCCTATTGTAAAAAAATTAAAAACATGGCAATTTCAGAACCTGGGCAGCCCCCCAGCACTGCCAGAGAAGATACATCTGGTCTCGGTTTGTTGACTTTCCTTGGGAATGATTCCAAATTAAAAGGAGATGGGGAAATCTTTGAAATATTGAGTTCCCTGCCCTAGTCAGTGTGTTTTGTAGGCATGCAAATGTCTCTTTCAGCAGCAAAGCAGCCACTGTATCCTCACTCAAGGTGCACTCAGGACTCACCTGCTGGTGACTGAGCACTCAGATCGTTTCTGAAGATGAGGCCAAGTCCTGGCACTAGAAGTCAAGTGTAAGAACAAAGCTCAGACCTCTGCAAAAGCTTAAATACGGATCTGGATTTACAGCAACCCCAGGGAAATTAGAGAAAAACAACTTTACTGGAGCAAGAAGGCTGCAGAGAATGAAACAGAGGCTCTGGCCAGAGAGAAGAGGAATGAAAAATAAATCTTCCAGGCTGAGGAACTACATAGCATGTGGCTCTCATCCTGCTTTTTGCTCCATATGCAAAGAGGCTGCAGAATTAGATTCCCTAATCCAAATGCTTTAAGACTGATTCTCTAATTTCCCTTGGAAATTCATTAGGTTTTTTTAAAATGAGTGGTAAGTCTGCTTGCATTTTTTGGTTATGGGAAGATTAAATGAAGGAAATCTTTGCCTAGAATAATCATCGTTACTTAACCTAAATTTATTCCATTCCTCTGAAACTTTGAAAAAGTGCAGCTCTTTGGTTGCTGAAGTTACACTGAAGTAAAACTCAACAACTTGCTAAAATATTGCCATATGAGTAGAAATATTCAGCTCTGAGGAACTGATGTGGTGGAGGAATAAAAGGTTGTTTGTTAGTGCTGGCTGGCACTGGGTTTTAAGCAATACCAACAAGCTTGCCAACAAGAAGCCGATAACAAGGCTTTCTGAATATCTTCCAAAGCTTCACAGAAATACTTGCTTGCATAATGTTTTACACTTAAGCTCTTAAAAGTTCACCAGAGAAAAGTGACTTTAAATCTGTGCGAGGACCCCACACACAGATGTATGCACACAAAGCACGAAGAAAAGTGACATTGAGCAAGAAAATGTTAAAATTTAAGATGTGCGGATTGAAGGTAAACAATAAGATAAATGTTTCTGCTCTGCATTCTAATTTCTACCCTCCAGCACACAAATGGCTTAACATCTTAGTTGGATTTAAGCTCCTGGCTGACCTACACTTATGTTTTAGCTATTTCTCAGTGTCTTAAACCAAGGGAGAACTTAAAGAATGAACTTGAAGCACTCTTTCCCTTCCCTTCCATCCTTCTTTCCTTCCTTCCTGGTGGTACAGTTTTAACTCAGATCTAAGAAATTTTTTGTTTCTGTGTGTCAGGCTTCTGGCACTTGCCAGCATAAAACTTGAGGCAAGCAACTCTCTACATGGTGCTCCTGATGCCTTTCAGTCTTGAACTATAACATCTCTTCTTGCTCTAGTCTGAGCTCTCCAGGGCAGGACTATGTCCCCAAAAATTGTGTGTATGAAAATTAAAAGGCAATTTTGGGAGGTGGGACCAGAACAAGAGCTATAGTCCTACAACATTACTTTGAACCTGATTCTCTAGAAGTAAAAAGCTACTGTAAGCAGCATTCCTTCAAATTAAACTATCATGGGCAAAATCCTACTTCCTAAAATGTTTTATCAAAATGTGGAGTGAAATCCTGGCCCTGTTGTGTCAGTAACAGATCTCCCATTGTTTTAATCAGCTGCTTTATTCCATGTGGGAATAATCTATTTTATCCCTGCATGGCATTTCCGAACTGCATACAGTTCAGTACACGCACAGTAAATCTGAATCAGTGTGGCTGCCAGTTGATAACATTCCCAGATGCCTGGAAATCCCAGATAAACATGGACAATTTTAGAATTTAGAAATTCTGAAATTCTGCCAAGACAAAATTTCTGGAAAGAAAGGGAAGAAATGCTTGGAAAGCCCTGGTATATAATGATGTACCTTTATACAGGTCAGTATTGTCTTATGGAAGACACAGAGCCTTTGACTTTATACCTGCTTTTGATTTGTACACAACTGAAATAGATTACGGTTTTTTAAAGTCATGGCAGAAGTGTGGTGTACTGCAAAATGTCCACATGTGCCCTGTCAAGTAATGAAACTCCCTGATTCCAGATGGTCCTCAAGCCCGTGAAGCAGCACCAACCATGTCCAACTTAAGGGGCACCCCACCTACACCTTTTGTTGTTCTCCGTAAGGAATGTGGTAAGAGGCATTCCAAGGTAAAGGAAGGAGCTGCACAGCAAGCATCTTGTTTTGAGACCCAGAGCCCAGTGATGTGGGGCTGCTCTACTGTTCCTGCTAACAGTCAACTGTTTCAGCTGGAGCACACACTGTCCTGGAAGCACAGGAAAATCTCCTCTTCCTTTCTACTAAAGGGAATAACCTTGAAATGCTGAAGATTTTTGTCTGCTCAAGGGCAAGTTTCATGTGTAGTACTCATGGGAGTGAAAAACAGAGTAATACAGGTTAGTTTGAGGCAGCAATGCCATATCAGACTGCTGAAAGCAGGGAGAGCTGTTTCTTCAAGGCACACAAATTCAATTTTTCCTCCCCACGTGAGGCTAGTCCTTCTAGCTGCTCATCAAATGACTTGAGAAATTGAATGACCTGATCACAGTCATGCTACTCTTGAGCTTGAAGTGGCTCAGGACAGATTCCAGCATCTCTGAAAGCTGACCTGTAGGACAGAAATTATTTCTGTGAACCACATGTAGAAGCACTAGTGGGAATGCAAAATGAATTTAGGTGTCTGAATTTCTTTCGGTAATAGCTGCTGCCCTGGAAGTGAGGCAAGAAATGTTAATGTGCCTGTTCTAGAGCTGTTCCCCAATTATGTCCAGAGACAGGTGTGAAAACAGACTTTGAAAGAAGCAGCTGGAGCATTGCAATGTCTTTTGTCTGATAAAGGTGAAGGAAAAACAAAGATTTTCCACCTACACTCTGCAGAAATCAATGAGGAAGGAATTTCATGGGAGAGAGGGAAAGCGGGACCCAAACACATCAATGTCCTTCAAAAGCACTGTTCAAAGTGGGAGTCATTGCTGATCCTGGAGCAGTGCCCAGGTACTGTCATCCTCAGCGCCTGAGCAGGGGTTTGTCTTTGGCAGTCAGCACCAGTTCCAAGGTCTGCAGTGGGGAGAGCACACTCCATGTGTGAGAGAGCACACCTCACTCCCTGGCCCTGGGCCTGATTTCCACCTCTCGCACAGAGTTGTGGGCAGTGCAGTCACAAAACCCCCACTAGAAAGTGAGGGAAGAAAGGGACCATAAGCAGAAGAAATGGATGAACTTCACTTTCTACATCTGGTTTTTATTGAGGGAGCTGTTACCGTGAGTAAAGTCAGCTGAGACATCCCAAGTGATTGCAGCTTGAATTTTTAAGCCAGGCTATAAATATCTGGGTTTTTTTAAACAGTGATTATTGTTTATGTTTTATTCCTATTTACTCTCCTTTGACTTAGTAGCATGGGGAGGTTTGTATCACTTCAGTGTGTCAGTTGGAAGCAGCCATCAGCTACATTACAGATAACCTCTAATGGATTACGCAGTTCAGGATTGTGCTGTCCGTCTCCTCTCTGCGTTGTGACCCCAGGTGGCTCAGAAGTACTTTGGGTCAAACTTATTATGTACTATTCCCTATCCCAATAAACAAGTAGTGTGTTGTCACATTTGAAGTGCTGCGTATTTTTCTAGTAATTATGCCTTATTATATATTTACTATTCAGAAAATGCAGGTGTGGGCTGTTGAACTGGGACCAATGAGAATTCGCCGAACTGGCAGCAATTGCTTGGTGAGTCATGTTTCACTGTCTGTTGGTTTTATAACTGTTTTCACTACTAATTTAGCTCTGCGATGCAATATGCAATTAGTCCTATTATGGAAGCAGCTGTATTCAGTTTTACAATGGCACTTTCCCCTTTGGCTTGTACCAGAGCCTGTTGTGGTTCTGCTGATTTGATGACTGAAGTTGTGAAGTGGTATCTGGATGAGCCACAGCAAGCCATGAGCCTCATACAAATATGATTCTTGCTCATACACCACTGCTCTAATGCTATTTCTTACAGCCCAATTAGAAATGCGGTCACAGAGAAAAGCTGTTTCTTGCTACAGTAAGTAGTACTGTCATGCAGCGATTTGTTGCCATGCTGGTATCACCTCTGTAGTCTTGCAGCTTGTTATAAATAACATTTGGTAGCCAGAATGTGAAAAAGAAATTAAGCTTCTGTTTGGAAATAAGCTTCTGCTTGGAAATGAGCATTTCCAGGCTTCAAAAATGAGTTTCCAACCTGTAGCCCCTGGATAGCGGCCACAGGAATGAAGTAGGGCCATGGGGGAATGGTGGCTGGGGTGGACACCGGGGGATTTTGATGAGCCCATGAAGCCTCAGCTTGTCATGATAGTTACAGCAGCAGACCAGGATTTTTCAGGCTCACTGAATCCTCCCGGGGTCCATGCCCAACCCTGAAACACCTAATGCCACTGTCATGGTTGGTCCCTACACCCAGCACTTGGATAACAGGCATGATAACAGCCACTCTCCAAAATTACACAAGAGAACAGCTGAGAAGTAAATACAAATATCAATTACACTAATTAGCTGCCTTTACTGTCAACAAGGACATTACGGAAATCAAATACATATTGCTTATTAGTTTAATGTGTACTAGAGCTACTCTGTTAAAAAGAGCAGGGTCTTGAAAAATCGCTGAGAACATTCACTACATTTTTTCTGCTGTGTTATTACCCATTTTCACACCCATACACATGTTCTGGTTTTGTTGTGTGTCACACAAAATGGTAATTTGGTGGTGAAAAAATGAGAAATCATGACATTTCACATGTGTTTTCAGTAAAACAACAATTTTCTTCCTAAAGGGCCCCAGTTTTCTTCCTCAGAAATAGGGCTATTTACAATGAAAATGTTCCTGTTGTGGTGGAATAATGACACAAAGAAAGGCATCAGGCTGAATACTGTGAAGAGAAGTTAAAATGCCTCTATTTCCAGTGCTTTGAATGCCAGGTGAGGTGAATTGAAGCCTCTAAACCACCACCTGGGAAAGCAGTGCTCACCAGCAGCAGAGCTGGCCCCAGCAGAGCCCATTCGCACCCGGATTGTTTCTGACCACTGTTGCCTGCAGTTATCATTCTGGTCAGACTATTACAGTAGAAACTATTTTGCGGGAACTTTTTGCTATGAGAAACAAATAAAGTCTCTGCCCTGCAGAGAATAGCCATTTGGGAGAGCTGGACTGATGGAGAGTTGGTAGTTTGCCCAGAGCTTATCATTTTCTATCCAGAGGCTGGCTTTATGCTAGAGCAAACAGCTGGAGTTGTGCACTGTATTTCATTGCAAGCATGTAAAACAATAATGAACTTTATGGTTCTATAAAGATTTAGAAAATTATTCCCAGGTCTAAAGTTTAATTGTTTAATGTCACCAAATGACTTTGCAATAACTGAGTACTGTGGAGTGGCAGAAGTTAATCACTCGACTGAAGTGAATTAAGATTTTCTAAAGCTACATTTATCACTGTAATTTCTGGCTAATTTCATTTTCCATTCATAAAATATGATTTCAGTTTCTGTATCTCTATGAGCTGTGGAGAAGGAACGTGCCTGTTTTAGAAGACATGTTTTTGTCAAGCAATGTCAAAGGTGATATACGTACTGATAACAGGAATATGCTAAGCTCATCTTAGCGATGCATTCCACATGCCTCTGCATTTGAGTCCACTAACTCTTTAAGACCTCTAGTTCTTTTAAAGCTCAGTGGGCCAAATTTTTAGGGTTCACTTTGCCTTTCATATTCTGGCCTGCCGTCAGGAAGTGAATACACCAACAGCCTTGCTTGAAACAAGAGTTAGCCAGGATAGGCTTATTTGCTTAAAGCAAATCCTATGAGCCAAAAAAGCCTATTTCTGGTGGCCACTTAATTCCTAGAGTAGGTGACGGATGCCTCAGTACCTGCCTTCTTTGCTTTTGCTTTCAGGTACTCAGAAGAGGATACAGTTTTAATTTTAGACATCTAGTAGTAACCAGAAGTCACATACCATTGAAGAAAGTTGTCAAAGCAATGGCAATAGTCAGTGGAAGGAAAATGGGTGTCTGCCTGGCATGCTTTATCCCAGTTATCTCCACTGGCTATAGTGGGAGCCCTGACAGACATAAAGCAAAACACCTCTCTCTGGCAGGCAGAAGTTAACCCATGAACCTCATGTTTGCTTCTCAGCTTGCACCCCTTGGCACCCCACTGCTGCTCCAGACAACTCATTTTTCTCTTCACCTAGGTCCTCTGAGGGCCTAATTCAGCTGATGTCAGTGATTGGCCACAACATACTCGCTGGACAAGCCCCATATTGAGGGTTGTCCTGAGGAGTTGGAAGTGGCTCTCCATCCCATTCAGAGGTGTCAAGGGCTCAACACTCATTCATCCAGTGAGGGAGTTCTGCTGGGGCCTGGTCTGTCTGAAGGACTCAAGAAGTATCTCCTCAACACAGGGGGAAGCAGGTAGGTAAAGGAAAGGGAGGCAGGAGTACCTGTGCCTCTCCCAGATACACCTTGAGCCTCCTATTGAGGCTATCCTGTCCATAGCCTGGCAGTGTCTGGCAGCTCCCAACCTTGTTTCAGTACTTCACATTAAAAGGTCACTGGGAAATATGCATAATCCGTTCTGCAGATTCCTAATCGCAAACTGTAGGACCTAAAATGTATCCCAGCTTACCATGTCAAGAAACTCAGAAAGGAACCTCTGCTTCCCAAGGACTCTACAGAGTTTTCTCACTATCCCAAGTCAGGCAATTAGTCCTAGGGAGGGATTGGAGTGTCACACACATCCTTCTCTCAAGCAGTCACCCACCTGCCAAGCGCAGCTCTCAACTCGTTGGGCTGGATGTCCACATCACTGCATGGAGATATCCCACTGTTCTTGTGCCAAAAATACTCATGGTAAAGGCAAAAGGGACTGATATCCTTGAGCCAAGAATCCCGGCATCCAACATACACTTTGGAAATTATGGCCTTTGACATTTTTTTCTTGAAGTGAATGTATTAAGAAATTAGGCAGGAAAGAACTGCACCACCCACTCTTCAGTCCAATCTCAAAACAAAGCACTGAACCCTCTCCTCAGCTTTAGAAGTGGCTGGATATCCATATCTCAACTCTTTTTCTTCTAGTGGTATCAATGGACAAAGAAAGAAAAAATGTCTATTCTAAAGGCTAACATCTCTAGTTTCCTGCATACTGGGTCAGTTAAAATGTACCCAAATCAAGGTAGCTTTTTTTAAAAAAGCTTTTTTTTGAAGTTTGGTGTAGTTGTTTTGTTTGGTTTTTTTTAATTTTTGTTTTATTTTTAATTTTTGAAATGAGAGCATCTCTCAACACCCTCTTGCATGATCCCCTTTACTGTGAGGCAGGTAAAACTACTTGCTGGTTTCCATTAGTAGTGAATATGAGTGTGGTTAGCCCCATTATGGTTCATATACAGACAACAGTTTACACTCCTCCCCTACACAGAGCATGCACTCAGATGTTGTACACACATGTAACATGCTGTCCTGGCCCCAAATTGCTTCCAGGTTAGGTCATCACTTCAAGCCCATTTTCTCTGTTGCATTTTATTGGCCTGGTAGAAATTAGCCACTAATCCAGCCTGGTTTTAGCATCTTCTGCACTCATTTGTTCCAATTTTTGTACCCCCTGAACTCTTCGTCTCGCTTGCAATTTATTCCCACACATGGCAGACATGCTTTCTCATGAATTATTTATATAGCTTTGGTAACTTCTGCTTTTCAAATAATGAGAGAAGAAAATGTTTCCAGTGTAGGAGTCATAATAAGGGAGAAATTCAGGCAGGTTGGTGTTCAAGAAGATGGTAAAATGCCCCAAGTTAAAAATAATACATTACTTTTGAAAGGCTGAGGAGACATCACAACGGCCTTTCAAAGCAATCATCTACCTTCAGAAACACTGCTGAGTGGCTAAAATTAGGAATTGATATCTGGCAATGACTACAGAGGCTTTCATTTCCCCACTTTTTCCCAAAGGTTGGGTGGGATAAACTCCCCCACTGTCTAATACACCAATGGCAGCATTGCCACCTACATGCGTGGAGGGAGAAGCTATCCCTTCATCTCCTGGGTTGAAATGACACAGCTTTGCTAACAAAAACAGAATTAATAACATATACTGCAGGAAAATACACTGTGTGACACAGCTTCTGTGATGCTTTGATCATTTATTATACTGAGAAAGAGAGGTAGGCTGTGCTTTCACTTCCAAAACACAGCGAAGTGCACAAAGCAGGGAATACAATGTCTAATAGATACCTCATTTACACAGAAACTTGGTAAGAGTTTAAAAAAATAACTCAGTTTCAGATGTGTTTTGAAAACAGGAAAGACACTGATGGTAATATTGAGGAAGAATATGTTAGCCCAGAGAAGGAGCAAGGAATAAAAGGAAATATTCATTTTACATAGGCTTCATCCCAAGTTTAGATAGGGAGGGTAGAAAACATAACCTCCTGAAGACATTTTATTGTCCACAGTTAGGAGCACAAGGAGCCAGCTACTGCACCTGTCCCATGCTGACAGGCTGTGGCTTTGGGCAGGGTGATGTGTGTTATTGCCCCACCACGGGGGGAGCAGGACACCATTGCCAGCATGAACGGTCCCAGCCAAAGGCTCGTGTGACACACACCTCCTGTCACTGGCTCTGTGAGATTTGATGATGTAGCTCTTGATGCACTTTCTGGTGGGTTGTCATAGCAACGAGGAAATAGGCAGATGAAAACCAACAGCACCAGCCTGCCCCTGCCTGCCCACCCACCTGGAGGGATGGGGGGAAGCAGGGCACAGGGTCTGGCAGATGAGGACGGGGAGGTGACCCCGCCTCTGGGGGCATGGCATCCTCTGCATGAGGGGCTCTGAATCCTGTTGCTCACAGACCCACTGACCTCTCTGTCTTATCCTTCATGTAGGACTAAACTTGATGTTTCTCCACTTCATGGCTGATGCATAAGAAGAAACACTGAAATATCATGACAAAATTTATTCTTCTGAACTTTCAGATGAAATTCTGTATGAATGAGTTGTTTGGTAAATGTGGTGATGGCAGCAAACTAAATAATTGCTCTAAAAGTATAATCCAGTGAGGATTTGAAATCGCTGTTTTATTCACCAGACTACACAAAAAAGTCCATTAAAAATGAAAATTCCTAGTTAAAGATTTTCTTTTTCCCCTTGAAATGCTGTGACATTTTCTTTTCACTGTTCTGCAGCAGAGTTATTTGAGACTTAGTTTGGTATCCCAAGAAAGTGAGAAGTACCAAACTCCTTTTTTTCCTGGAGCCAGCATTTCTTCTACATCATTTCCCAGTCAGGACATATTGCCCAAAGGCTGCCAGTTTTTTAAATGGTCCATGTTGATTTGCCTGTCCCAACCTACTCTTCGCAGATTTTACAGAACACCAGACTGTGATGAACAGGTTTCTTCTCCATTAAAAAGACACATTTTTCCACAGAAAGCGGCTCCTCCCATGTTTTAAGATCCCTCTGCCAAAGAACACCACCCAAATATCTTAACGTGTTTCTTCCTATTGTTGATTTTGGAAACCGTTGGATCCTTCAGCATAAATTCTGTACACTCAAAGAAATCACTTAGATGCAGCAAAGTGTCAGCTTAAAAAGTTTAAGCCCAGCGGAATGATAGAAAAGTAAAAACAGCCCCATAAAAATCGAGGAACCCACTGATTCACTGATTCCAAACTAGACCAACTCATCTAAGGTGAAAATTGACAAGCATTCAGAAAAGAAAAGAAACATTTTATGCTGCTGAAGTTAATTTAAAAAAAAAAAAAAAAGAGTCTGGAGGCCTAACTCCAAGAAAGAAAGAGTGAGTTTTACGGGATTACAGGAAAAGGGAATTGGTGCTGGAACCAAGCCTTCAGTCCTGGATTTGCATCAGTTTTGAGGTGTTCAAAACAAGGCTTGTACAAAAGGTTAGCATAACTGTTCCTTGCTGGGGTTTGGACTAAGTGACCTGAAAGGTCTTTGCCAAAGCTATTATCAATGGTGCTGTGATACCTTTATAAGGCAGCTTTTGTACTCCAATATCTCAAAAATGGTTGTTCTTTTTAGAATGACATTTCACAGCCTGCAAATTCTAAAATGGACTAATGGCTTTGACTTTTGGGGGTAGAAAGATTGGTCTGAAAAGTAAAGGTCTAGCTGGTGCTTGAAACTTTTGAACCTTTATTTGTTGGGAGAGAAATGACTCACACACTTTCCTTATCAATAATGATGGTTCAGAAGATGTCATTAAATTCGATAAGGCCAACGATTTATGAACAACAATTTAAGTAAATGGGCTTTGAGAGAAAGTCTTTGAGCCAGCCCACACCATGGGTGGGCTGACATTAGGTAGGTAGATTCAGTTCTTTGGAGACTCTAGGAATACTCAGATATTCTCTTACAGACAGATCTGAATTTAGAGGTACATCTCTTTATGGATTAGGGTATTTCTATGTGCATTTTTTAATGGAGGCAAAGATATACAGACACAATTTGTTGGCTTGAAAGGGGACACTTCTTTCTGCACAGAAAGGATGTGAAAAGAGGAAGGATGGTGAAACTGAATGTGATTGTGATGTCTTTACTTCTATCTCTAGTGCCATAGGGGCTAATTTGGGGTTTGGCTGCATTTAAGGTCAACCTTAGGCTCTAATACACACCACTTGAGATGACTCCTGAGTCTTTTTTACTCAGCAACTCCCAGGGCACTTCCACAGCACTAATTCTTGAGAACTTCCCTGAAAATACAAAATTGCTCAGTGTCTCAGCCATCACTGTGATGATATTTTTCTCCCACCATTACATTTTAAAAGCTACCAGTTTGCATAAAGGTTGTAAAAAACAAGAGAGACTAAAGAACAATCAGGTGTGAGTCTAGTAAGGGAGCTCAAAAGGTGGTTAACTCTGAGGTTCTCTAGCACTGCACAGTGCAGTGTGCATAAACCCCCCTCAGCAACAGCTAAACACAGCCCCAACGAGCTCATGGTGGCATCTGGCCCAGAACAAATAGCAGCTGTACAAAATTTGTCTGTATTTTTTGTACTGTTCCTTTGACCTGAATATGTGTCTCAGAGAATTTCAGACAGAATCAAAAGCTGTTTTCACTGTCAAGGCAAGCATACCACATGCAGCCTGTGTACCTAATCCTGCATTCCTGCTGCATTCCAGGCACCCACAAAGTCAATGAGAATTTGAGATGCAGAGTGAATACAGGACCAGGTACAGCATTTGAATATTTTAAGGAATGTTCTTGGATTTTTACAGTTGATGTCATGTTTTCTAGCCCATCAATATGGATTAACAATGGTCCGGAGCAGCAGGAACTCATTTCCTATTCATATATGCTAATTGCATGGTGCCGGATAGCAGGGATTTCTTCTTAAACGTGAAGTTTCTTTTTTTCTTTTTTTTCTTGAGCAAATGGAAAATAGAAAGACTGTGGCTATGAAATAAAAAAGTGAAGAGGATTTAACAGAAACACCGAAATATTCGTACTCAAAGGAAGCAAGACCTGAAGTTCTTTCATATATACGTCCCATACATGAAATCCTTCCTTCCTTAATCTGACCCCCAGCTGACTTTGAGGTAAGTCTGTGTGGTGGGTTGACCCTGTCTGGACAGCAGCTGCCCACCAAAGCCACTCTATCACTCCCCTCTTCAGTAGGGCAGAGGAGAGAAAATATAACGAAAGGCTCAGGGGTTGAGATAAGGGTGGGGAGAGATCACCCAGCAGTTATGGCAAAACACACTTGATTTGGGGAAAAAAGTTTAATTTATTACCAATCAAATCAGGGTAGGATAATGAGAAATAAAATCAAATCTTAACACACCTTCCTTCATCTTTCCCTTCTTCTCAGTCTTCACTTTACTCCCAAATTCTTTACCTT
Source organism: Falcunculus frontatus (assembly GCA_013398115.1). Classification (NCBI taxonomy): domain Eukaryota; kingdom Metazoa; phylum Chordata; class Aves; order Passeriformes; genus Falcunculus; species Falcunculus frontatus. Next base: position 208,862 of record VZRV01007964.1, on the reverse strand, counting down.
TTCCTCCCCAGTGGCAGAGGGGAGATAAAGAATGGGGGCTGAGGTCAGTTCAGCACACGCTATCTGTACCACTCCTTTCTCCTCACACTTCTCCCTTGATCCAGGATGGGAACCCTCCCATGGTAGACAGTCCTCCATGATCTTCTTCAACATGATTCCTTCCCACTCATTTTAGTTCTTCATTAACTGCTCCAGCATGGGGTCCCTCTCACAGGGTGCAGTCCACCAGGAACAGACTCTTCCAGGGTGGGTCCCCTAAGGGTCACAGTTCCTGACAGCACCCCTGCTTCAGTATGGGCTCCTCTCTCCTTGAGGCCTCAGGTCCTGCCAGGAGCCCGCACCAGCGTGGGCTTCCCACAAGGTCACAGCCTCCTTTGGGCATCCAGCTGCTCTGGCGGTCATCCAGAGTCTGCGGGTGGATCTCTGCTCCACCATGGATCTCCATGGGCTGCAGGGGGCAGCCTGTCTCATTATGGTCTGCACCATGGGCTGCAGGGGGATCTCAGCTCCAGTGCCTGGAGCAGCTCCTGCCTCTCCTTCTGCACTGACCTGAGTGTCTGCAGGGCTGTTCTGCTCACGTATCCTCACTCCTCTCTTTGGCTGCTGTTGTCCAGCTGTTTTCCCCCTTCTTAAATATATTATCCTTGAGGCACCACCACGGTGGTGAGTCTGTCTTGGAGCTGGCTGGCTTTGGCTCCATCAGGCATAGGGGAAGCTTCTGGCAGCTTCTCACAGAAGCCACCCCTGTCACCCCCTGCTACCAAAACCTTGCCACACAAACCCAATACAGTCTGTTAGTCCCATAATCTATTTTTCTTTCCTCTTTCAACATGTTATTGCATTTTTTTAAACCTCTGTGGAGGTAATTTGTTAATAGTTTCCCAGTTACATACCACTGTAGCGTCTGACATCTTCAAACAATTCATGAAGTAGTACAAAATCCGCTTGCTGTATGAGAGAGAAGTGTATACAAAGTGTTCTTGTCTTTAAATCTTTGAGATTTAAAACATACTTATTTTGCAGAATACTTCATCAAAAGTTATCCTATCTTTGCAATGAAATATTATTATAATGTTTGAGATGCTGGTCCTTTATTTCTGCTGGTCTTTGCTTGCTTCTCATGTGCTAGGCAAGATTGATTTCTGCTGGCTATGGTACAAAATTTTTTGCTGATACCGTCTGTTACTGAGAAAATAGATGGAAGATGGGTTGTTTCTGTTGGCATAGGCTTTCAGCAATGACGTCTTAAAGGCTTTGGAAAAAAGGTGGTCAAATGCTGGAAAAAGCTTTATAGAAAAGCAGTCGATGCCTCAAGCCCGTTAGCGCTAAAGAGGCATTTGGATAATGACCTTAATAACATATTTTAAGGTTTGGTCAGCCCTGAAAGGGTCAGGTAGTTGAAACAGATGGTCATCAGAGATCCCTTCCTACTGAAATATTCTATTCTATTCTATTCTATTCTATTCTATTCTATTCTATTCTATTCTATTCTATTCTATTCCATTCTATTCCATTCTGTTCTACATTATAATGCCTTTTTTTTTGTCCTGTTTTAAATGTCTCCATCCAACCAATCTGCAGACTTAACAACTGGAACTCCAGGGTTCTGTAGACAGATCAGTGTATAATAAAGAATTTACATTTTCAGATAATGCAAACAATAAATCTGGCTTTCTCCCCTAGTTACCAATGTCAGCCAGGAACATCTATCATCATTTTATAGGTCATCACATCATCATATGGATATAGAATCTGTTTTTCACAAGGTCTTTGATTAGATTACTAGTATTAGATTATGAGGGCTTTGCTGATGCTAAAAGCCTATTTACTTATAATTATGAAAATAGTGCCAGCTAGCTGCTACCTCTCTTCACATTTTCTCTGCACGCTCTGAATTCAGGGCACATTCTAATTATTTTTTCTTTCAGGTGACATCTATCACTTTGGTGTCATTCACAGAAGACACTGGAAATTTGGCTGTGGCTCTGACCTGCGTGCATCCCCCATGTAAAATAGAGTTTACAGGAATGGCAATTGCATTCAGCTTCTGAATTCTCAATATATTTAAGGGCAGGCAGAAGGCTTTGTTTGAAAAGCCTGTTGAGACCAGAGGGTCTGGGAAGAAAAGTGGCCTCCTACTTCCCCACAGCTCCAGCACACTGCAGCTCACCCAAGCTGTGACTGGGACATGATGGCCCCTCTGCCACATCCTGCTCCCATGCTGGAGGTGGCAGGGACAGCTCCAGGTTCCTTCTGCACACTCAGAATATCTGCCATGCTGGAAAAATCCCCAGCAGGAGACTGCCATGTATTTTCTGCTTGTGCAGTGTATGAAGTGCTGTTGGCATAGAAGTCAAATCAGGGTAGAAGGCCTGTCACAACCCATGATTTTTAAACTAGGAGAATAAGGGGACAGGCACCTTTTTAATATACATTTTGGTTTATAGACAAAACGAAGGGGAGAAAACAGAGTTTAAAAGGAAGGAAATGTGTTTATCTCCTGCATGAAAATGTCTCTTAGTACAACAACATGGAGAACAATATTACTTTTTTGCTCTGATAAATAATCAGAACAACAATTGTGAGGACAATTGGACTTTGAAGCAAGAATGCGATAAGAATGGCAAATCTACCGCAGCAGCTCAATAGCACCAGCGCCCGGTTGAGGCTCTGTCTGTTTGCAAATGAGCATTTGTGCCTCTCTAGCTACATGTACAGTGTTTATATCTAATCCTGACAATTTCTATTGCACATACTGCATTTCCCTAGATTTAAAGTAACTTCACTTGTAACTTCGGAGAGGTTATTAGGTGTGATTTTCAAAAAACATCAAACTTTTACAGTGAAGTTCACTTGACTGAGAGCAATACTAGCTAGGGATCAGGCACATCAGAAAATCACATCCAGAAATAACAAAACATTTTTGAAGATGCAAAGTGTATTTTTCTATTGACATGATAGTGCCTCTCAGTCTAATTTCTTCACGAACAGTTGGTAGATAAGGTTCATATCATGCCTAAGACATACATATTTATCATATTCAAGCTGCAGAATGGTAATCCAGAGAAAAGCACATGTTTTTTTACTTCTCTAACTCCTTGTTTTTCTTTGCCTTTACTCTATTTGATCAGGTCCAGTCTTACGGCAAATGACCTGTTCTGCTTCAAATATCTGCTACTTCCACTCCCTCCTTAGCAATTATTTAACTTGTTTTGATATCACCAGACCCATCTATTGAAAGTCTTGTCCACAGCCCTGTTTTCCTCTGGCTCTCCATCTTTTCAGCCACTGTTGCTCTTTCAGGGCTTCATTCAGACCATGCAGTTTCCCCCTCTCTCCACCCCAGCAGAATTAGCAGTCCTCTTTCAGAACCCAAACTGAAATAGCGTTCTTATCCTCCAGATCCATTCCAATTAATGCAGTGCTCCCTAAACACTGCATTGTTAAATGCTTGTGTTTCTGGAATGTAAATCTTCCAACTTTGATCTATCTAAAGCCCACACAAATTTTTGGGATAAGGGTACAAATTGCATTGCTTATTTCAGTTGCAGAAATTTCAAATCAAAACATTGATATACAAAATATTAACATCATTTTGGTCACATTACATTCAAAGGCACCTAAATCCTCCTGGAAGTCTGGGAGTCTCAGAGACATACGTCTTTTCCATTCCTTGCCCAGATCTCTGTGAGTCTTTTAGAGATTGGAGGAAATAAAATACATTCCCAGGTCTAATATAAGAACATTTTGGCAGAGGATTTTTAAAATTTTTCTCATGGACTTTTGAGTTGGTGTGTGTGTAAGATTATATTTAAGATTTAGTTGGTCTTTAGCTACTAAAACTTTTTAACTGCACACATTCCTTGTGGTGGATCCCAATCTTATCCAGTATCATCCTTTGGGTCAAGAGGTTCCCCTGGACTCAACCCTGAGCAGTCCTCTGCTTCTCCATTTAGGGGTCAGAGTTTTTTCTCTCACTTGTGGCAGGAAAACACTGTTGCCCCGCTTTTGGCTCATCACAGGTCTTCGTAAGGTTAGTGAAAGTTTTGTGTTTCTGCTGCATGGGCTTGAAGGTCTTGCCCTCTGGCCATAATGAAAAGCATGGCCCTGCAAGAGACTTCTGTTCCTATGCTCTCTGGAGGGAAACCTTTTACTGCAAACTCTTGTGAATCCAGAGTTTGGAGAATATTTCATAGGAGGAGATAACCAGAAACTGAAAATTAAATGTACTACAGACAAATCCTCATCTTCTTTGTACATCGTTTAAAGCCAGTGGCTGCAAACCATATTAACAGCTACTGAAGAATGATTGGGATGGGATGGGATGACTCCTTATTGTTCCCTCTGGAGGAATTTTTTCTTGAGTCTTCATAGTGGTGGATGTGTCAAACCATTATTGACCAGTGTACCTTCCTCCTCAGACCAATGCAATGCCCATGAGAGAAGTGGTTTGTCCTCTCTTCTCAGGTGGGATGGGAAGACAAGAAATGTGACTGATCCCTAAAGTTAAGGCCAATGCACCTAAAGCACTTCAGCTCAGTGCTATTCCTACATCGGCCTTTTCCATTCAGTATTTGGTATTGTGGACGCAAATGCCTCTCAGTGATCTCCTGAATTACAGCAAACTGTGACCTTTAGAAAGTAAAATAGCTTCAAGAAGCAGACAAGAGTTTGGAATCTCCAACTTCAAAGGCTGAACTGTGGCAAGATGAAACAGCCAACTCACAGTGGAGGCAATGGACAGGACGTGTCACTCTGCAGCTACTCACGCAGTTAGGCTGTGTATCACTTTTCTTTGGAAACAAGTGCTCCACCCACCCATCTAGGAGAAAATTAGAAATTATTTTTGGAGACAGAGATGCTTGCTCGACTCTTCCTTCTGTTAAAGAAAGAGTTATCAGTACTCTAGATGAGAAGAACAGCACCAGGAGAGGCTTGCTGCTTCTGCTGGGTTAAGCTTTATTTCATTTACCTGACAACAAAAAAGACTTTCAGTAGAAATAGCTTTTCTTATAAAAATGTTTGATTTTCCCAAAAGGATATTTACATTCACAGGCCAATCAGCCAGTCTGGAATATAATTTTTGCAAATTATTACACCCCTATTCTTAGATGCAAATCCTTTGTTGACCCCAGTGAGGTTTTACATAAAGGAAAGGGGCTCGTTTGAGACTAGTTGTAAGAAAGGAGCAATAAAGTGAAAATACCACACTTGCCATCCAAGTATAAAGTTGTGTAGTCGATAAAGTTTTCAAAGCAGGTGTTTTAGAACATCAGGGCTAGATTTTCAGGTAATGGTTATCCATCTCCATTGTCAGCTGGAATTGCTTGTTCTTGGGACTTCTGGAAAGTAGGGCTTTCATATTTTGTTTTATATATCATACATTTAAGAATTGTTTCCTGGGGAAGCTGAATGTTTTCTAGAAAATGGGAAAAGCTCTAAATCAATTTTAATTTTACTTAAATATCTGTCAAAAAAAAAAAAAGCTGTGTTAAGTCTTTCTTCTCTAAATAACCAAGTTAAGGTTTGCAATCGAAGTTTGGCATCTGAAGTTTAATGCAGTCAAAGTGTACAAGAAAACTTGTACATAATTTAGTAGTCTAATGCATTTGTTTAAAAAGGAAGAGAAGGTTTAATTGAGCATACAACCGTGTCAACTTGTCATTCCTGACAAAGGTAGTGTCTGCAGGCTGGGGTTGCTAAATGTTGCTGTAGCTGTCTGAATAAATCCTGGATTTCCAGGGGAAAGGGACTGATCAGCATTCTTCTGACACCTAAAGGTCCAACGGACAATGGAGGACATTTGAGATTTGCAGTGGGTTCAGGCCTGGAGAAGTGTCGGGGAAAATAATAAACTTTTATGCCTTTGATGGGTTGATACTGGAAGTTACTGGCTTATAAGAATACAGGTAAGAGAAAAGACATCAGTCCAACTTGGTGTTTCAGCTTTGGCCCAGATGATGCAATTGGCTTTCTACTTTTCTGACTCCTGGTGGGGTCCTAGTTAACCTGAGGGCAATAGTTTCCATTGGGCTGCAGAAATCCAACCAAGCAGGACTGGTTGCAAAAATTAGAGCCTCAGTTGTTAAAAACTGAGGATCAGGAGCACTTATTAGACAAAGCACAGCATTCGGGTGAAGAAAGAGAGGGTGCTTGATTTGGTGATGATACAGTTGAATATCTAAACCGCTGTATTATACTTGTCAACATAATTGCAGTTGTTTGTCTGATGATCCTATTAAGTGTTACAATTTCTTTCTCCCAGTTTTTGTTTGTTTATTTGTTTTAGGTAATTTTGGAGTCTGTTTTTTAAGTAGTTACATGTGAATTATAAAGGAAATGGGTAAGAGAAATTATTATCTAAGTTCTATTTTGAAGTGGCTTTTTAGACTGTAAACAGCTATGATGATAGCCTTATACCTTCCTCCTACCTGTTTATGGGCACCAACGGTTCACACTGGTAATCGCAAAGGAAAGAGAAGTACACAGTCTCAGGATACAACACGCATTTCTCAGAAAATTATGTAATAGAGATTGTTGTCCATAGCACAATAGCTCTTCAATCTAAAAATCTGGCCCTGTGGTCTACCTGGAGTGAAAGACTAGACAGAAAAAATCAGCAGAGGAAAGGGGCATGAAGAGTCTTGGGGAGGTAAGGCTGTTTTCTGAGATTGCTCCGTGTAAGTCAGTAGCAGAGGAGGAAAAAGAATGGAATATTTCAGCAGCAGTATCTCCTCTGCTGCCCTCCCTGTCTGTTTCCTTGTTGACATATTTCTAGTTTGTTTATGAACACGGTACCCCAGTGTCAAGCACAAACTAAACATCTGGGGTACCCAGGAGATGACCTAATCTCCAGCTCTGTGACAGCAGAATGCACTTACCAGACATCCTGAGCTCCAGCACCCCTGGGGACAGCAGTAGACTTGGAGATGGTGAGTATAGAGGCAGTTCCATGGACCTGTCCCTGATCTCTGCCTCCAGGAGGGCTGGAGCTGCACTCCTGGTGGTGCAAAGGGAGCAGGAGCAAGAGCTCAGGCTGCACCCTGCAAGATCCTCCTTGAGAGAGCTGGGAAGGAGCATCCTTCTGCTGCTGTGGAGACCCAAGGTGCTCAGCATCTGGCAATGTCCAGAAGGATCTGACATTATCACCAAACAGCAAATAATTAGGAGATGTGTGTGTCAGACTAAATGCTTGAATGCTATATTGCAAATACACACGATATTACACATCATCAGTTAACTTGCAAATGCCATCTAAACTGGGATTTTTTGTCTCTGTTAAGGCATTTGCGTATTTTTTAATACAATCACAAAATGGAACACTAGTAGTTTTTGCTGTCAAATAAATACCTTTTAAGTATAAGGATTTCTTTCTCCCCACCATCACTACTTCATTTATCTTTTGCTTAAATCCTTCCTCTCCAGAAATAATACAAATCAAGCCTCTGGGGCCTGTTTATATAATGGGGATTTGTGTCATTTCCAGACAAATGGCATTTGCTAAGTTTCAGGGAAGCACCTGTATTAATTGTATTTCCTGCTCATGTGCTGCTTTTGTTTGCAATAAAAGAATTCATCTCAGGTGAGTTAACCTTGCTTTTAGAGAGGGCACCTGCAGTTATCTTAGTGCTTATTGTAAATGAAAACACGTTGAGCCTTTAAAGCAGTGAAATAAAGAGGTGCTGACAAGAGGGTATGCCAATAGGATTAGAAGCTTTTCTCACCACTCGTATTATCAGGATGGAGAATTGAGTCACGTTAAATTACAGGGAGAAGAGATATTCCCAGAAGTTCCACAGATTGGAGATTGACTTGCTCCTTTAGTAAACCTGTGGATAGGAGGGGCATCCTGTGCTTGGTGAGATTAGGGGGGAAAAAAACTAAGAAGAGAAAAAGACACCTCCCTTTTAGCCTTAGGCATCTATAATTGACCAAGATTTTTCTGCTTGTGATTTGATCCATCCAAACCCTGTTAGAGGCACTTGCCCCCAGCTGAGACCAAGGCTGAGGTGAATAAGAATTAGGTGACTCACTCATATGTACTATACAAGTATTCACATCTATTAGGATAAATGACATGTCATTCAATTTAAGCACAGGCAACTGGAGATTGTCATATTTTGAAAATGACAACTGTTATTTATTTATTGAGAATATTTATACAGGTTCTTTCTAGGTATAGAGAATGCATTTTTCAGCAGCTCCTGCGACACCAGTGAATCAGGCGATTACACAAATCCCAAAAAGGCAATTCCACAAACAGAGAAACAAAGCCAGTGGGCTACCGACCAACAGGTCTGGGCCACCAGAGTCAAAATCTAGCAAGATCATTATTCAGTTTCTGTGGTCATTTTAAAAAGTGCTCATCATGATGCTGTGATCTCTGCTAGACTAATAAGGTGCTGGAAAAAACACTGTTAGATGGCAGCAGGCAAAAGGATTTAGCCCAGCTTTTAAGAACGGGAAAATTAAGGAAAAACCAGACAGATGCTGGTTTACTGGATTCAAGGGCAGGAGGAGAGGGGAAGGAGAGGCTTGACTTCCCCTGTCCTCATCCCCCTGTATCCTTCTCCCTCCAGCAAGGCTGGCATGGTGCATCCCAAGTCACATGCTATAAACTGGGGTATTTGTCCTTCTTATGCCTGTTTAGATCAGGGCTTTCTGTATCTATTATGAGGCTGTGAGCTGCTTGTTTAAAAAAAAATTGTTAGTGCTGTTCAAATAAGCATTGATTGAAATTATTTCAATCAACATCCTATCTTTTTATTAAGTACAGACTACTACCTATTAAATAGGTAGGTAGGTAAGTAGATAAAGAAGAATCCACATGATTATAAAAAGACAACATTTACAAAGTGATTATGAGTTTCATACTCTTCAACCTGTGAAAAAAAAGACTACCTTTTATATCCAGATGCCCAATCTTCAGGTTGGACCCAGCTCTAAATAACCATTGCAGCTTGATGGAACTCACTCCAAAATGGACACAAACAGCTCCGTTTAGTACTCCTTTTTTTGTTTCTGGATATCTCTATTGTATTCATTTTCTGACATATTTAACTTTCTTCAGAAAATCAAATCAGTAAAAAGATAATATTTCTGAATCCTTGTCTTCTCCATTATATATTATTTGGAAAACTTTCGTTTCCTTCCATGATTCTGGAATCTTTCCTGTGCATTTTAAATGGGAAGCTAGAGCTCACCACATCTTGATAGATACAGCTACTATGCAGTTTTATGTCTGATGGTTCAGTTACACAGTGATATGATTTGTTCCACATTAAAAACTCAGTTTCAGCACAACCTTTCTCTTGTTTGGTCTTCTTTGCACTGTACACTTCAGAGAAGGGCATTGCAGTGGTGTGACTCACCAAGTGCATTCCAGTGGCAGCCAAGGCCTATGAGCTCTTTGGAGGAGAAATAGAGCTTTTACCTTGTAGCATAAAACACTTCTCTACACTGAAAAGGTGCCATCAAACACAGAGGCCAATGTCTTTGGTTGTGTGTTGGCTGAAGTTTGCAACCCAAGTAAATACCCTATACTTCAGAGAATCACAGAAAAATTTGGTTGGGTAGAGACGTTGAAGATCGTCTAGCTCCAAGCTCCCCTGCCATGGGCAGGGATGCCACCGTCTAGATGAGGTTGCTCGAAGCCTCATCCAACCTGTTCTTGAACACTTCCATGCTTCTGCAACTCAAAATCAAAGTTGCAGCCCGTCTAGAAACTAGTTATGAGTTGGGATAAATGTAACCAAATGCCCCTCTTGAGACACTGCCCAGCTTTGAAACATTGGTCCGTCTTAGTGCTTTACATTACTGATTTTCCTGAGGACGTACTTTATAGCATCTGGTAAAACAGATAAAAAGAGCAAACTGAAGAGAACGGACTGAATGAACGTTAGCAGACCTGGTCTGTTATCCCATGTGCTCTTCCAGTCAACTACTTGTGAGAAGGATTGAAGGAAGGATGAGAAAACAAGACATTAGATGACTGAATTATATTTGTACACAGGAGAAAACCTTAGGTACTGACAAGGCCAATCTTCTCCACCTTGCCAGGCACAGGAAGAGGCTCATGAAGAGCTTTGGCCATGCAGTTGACCATGTTTTGAGGAGGACAGGGCTGTGGGCTGATGCAGTGTCTCCCATATCAGGTCCCACAACATGTACTCCATGTGACGTGGTACAAAACATGTCTGTCTTGTCACCCACACACCAGAATGCACAAGCAACCTGCTCTGCCAACTACAAACGGGATTTGCAAAATTTTTAAAATTCCTTTTATTTTCTAAGTCATCTTGTAATGATGTAATGCAAATGTAATCGAGATCCAGAGAGTTGCAATCCACCCAAAGTGAGGTGTTTCTGAAGTCATGGGCAGGCATTTTTATCCATATGAGAAAAATAATAAGTGGAATTAAAGAAACATTCAAAGTTACATTTTATTTCAGAAAGTCAAAGGATTTTATAGAGGGAAAGCCCCACCAGGTTTGGTTTTCCTGAATTTTTCCCTCCCAATATTATGGCCACAGGGGTGCTGAAAGTTTCCCTTGAATTTATTTGAAATTTAAGGGCTTTCCTTTGCCTAACACTATGTTTGTCAGGGAATATTCTAAACACCCAAAAAATCTCATTAGTCACCTCTGCAAAAGGGGCTGTGCGAAGCTGATGTAGGGATACAAGTCCCTTTTTTCCTCTTTTTGTCCCTCAGCCAAAGTCCTTGTGACCCCCAGCGGTGACCTTCACTCATGCTCTGCCTTTGCATGATAATCCATGAGCAGCAAGAGCAGAGAGATCATGGGGAGGACTTTTCTCTCCCATCCATTTCCCATGGACTTTGGCAGTGCATAAGCCGTCTACATGAGGAGTTACAGGATGCATTTGAATTGCATTCATTGCTTAGACCCACAGGTGATGTGCCTTTCTCGAAACAGACCATGAGATACCAAGTTGCAGGAGCAGGCTGCCCTGGTAAACACACTCCTTGGTGGATGTAGGAAGAGAGCAACCTCAGGCACAAACAAAGCAAAAATGGGAGAGAAGTGGAAAAAGATCCATTGTTTGTGACCCTTTTGTATGCCAGAGCCATTCAGGGAAACCAGCCAGGGAAACTGCAGCAGAAGACAGCTTTTCTTGCTGTTCCCAAGGTTTTAGCAAGGATACTGCAATTTGTTAACATTTAGTATGAAAATGTTAGAAATGAACAAATAAATGTTACTGCAGAGATGCTTCTAAATAGCCTACTTAATTGTGCAGATGGTAGAAGTTATACTGGCAGTTAAAGAGAGAGTTCAATTACTCACAGTGTTTACTGAAGATCACTAGCCTTAAATTACAAATAATCAGCTCGCTCAGAAACATCAATTGCAACAACAAAGGTGTTTCAGCTGATGCAGGAGGCTCATGCAGTGTGTGTATGTAAGCCACTTACCTATGCAAATTGAACTGCAGTTCCCTGCCCCATCTTTCATGTTTTGCTCATTTATGACACCTGATCGTTGCTTTTTTGGGGATGTGTTCTCTGCTGGTTTGGGGATGTATTCTCTGCTTTTTTGAGGATGTGTTGTCTGCTTACCCATTTCACCAGGTGATGAAAATGTGCATATATAATTTATAGGTACCAAAATGATGGGCAGTGTCTGTCTCAGATCTCATGCTTCAGGAAAAGTTACATTTGTGGAAGCTTTGGCAAGATTGAGTGTTTAAATCTTCTGTACAACTCCTGGACAGTAATTGCTGAAATGACCTTCAATAAAGAGGAAATGCTTCAAATTTAGCATCCTTTCAGGATATCCTTTCAGGAAGTACTTTTCCTACCAGAAGGTTTTGAGGAAAATGTATTTCTTAGTGTCTTGGAACATTCCTCTTTATTCCATTAGGGGCAATACTTGAACAAAAATATACTTTTTAATATTATTAGTTTCTCAGTAATTCACAGCATCTGCTCTCTGGGTCCCAAATAAACCCACGGCATCCCTACAAATCAGTCATCCCCTTAGCACTGGCATAGTTGTCTGGGTATTAAATTGTGCCCTTCCTACTTGTGGCTCCATGATGTGATTACCTTACATCACCGAATTGTGATAGTATCATGTGTCAATGATGTTTTGGGATAACGTGATATGTCAATGATATTTGATTATCAGAGAAGATAGACAAACTTTTTGCTTTTATACACATCATCCATGTAAATAAAAAGGTGGAACAATCAGGAAAAATTGATATAAAAATATATGTACTAAAGCATTCTTTAACAGAAGATTATTTGTATGAGTTTCAGAGCTTCTTCTAGTGAGTCTTGCTGTGGTCTCTCTGTAGATTCTGTAGTAAAATTTATAACACAGTTAATTAAAAAGTTTATCAGAAGCATCCTAGCTGTGAGTCCTTCAAAGCGCAGCTGATCTTAAAAACTCCTGTTTGGCACAAAGCAACCACCTGTCAATATTTCTATTACCACCCTCCCTGCCTGATCACACTTCAATTGTTTTCCAATAATTATTATAATCATCCACCACAAGGGCAACTAGTTGTTTCAGGGTTTTAGGTGAGAGGCAAAGAATTGAAAAAAACCCCAACAAAACCCAAACACAAAACCGGCCCAGTCATTTGTACACATCTTTCCTCAGGGCAGCTCCTTATTTGAACAGCTGCTGCTGAAACACAAATCAGCCTCAGAGCTAAGCCAAGCCTGGATGGTGTTACGCATCCTGATTTCTGGGGGTAGGGGGTGGTGTTGTTGTTGGTCCTAATTGGAGTCCTGCATATGACCAGCCACTTTCCCTACTGGAAATAATTTCTCGAAATTAAAGGTTGCTGCAGTGTTTCAAGCCTGTCAGAGATCTCTAGCTGGACAGGCTCCTTCAAAAAAAAAGCCCAGTCAGTGTCTCAAATCTTAGCCTTGAGAGACAGGTTTCACTTGATGAAAGGACTGAAAAATCTTTTGCCAGTCAGGGCAATTTTTCTCTGTTAGATTTCATGGGAAGAAAAGATTTCAGCTTTGTTTTTATTTTACAGAAATAAATGGCTTGGATCTATTGTTATTTATGTGGCTTTATTCCCAAAGGAAAAACTGAACCAGTTGAAGTTGTGGCCCTCTCTGTTAACACTGCAAAATTTCTGAAATGTTCAAGATGTGATGGAATCTAGTACAAGGTAACCTAGAAATGCTGAATATTTCTGACCCGGTCTCTTACTATTTAGCACTGATTTCATGCCAATCTTATTTCATTTGAATGACTGGAATTTCACTAAGTCTGTTTCTTTGGGCTGCTCTGAGTTTTGAAGCTATGTTATAAATATTACAAGGAACAAAATTCTGAAAATATGTTGAAATCTATTACAACTTCAGTGGAGCTGGGAATTCACATCTGAGGATAAGAATCCTGTGGGGCAATGTGTTGGCTACTATTATGCCACTAAACCCTGGAAATAACAATAATTCTTTCTGTCTGGGGAAGCCAGTGAGATTGCAATGCTAGTAATAAAAAATATCGTTTTACAACAGAGAAGCAAAATGGCACACACTGGAGTGGGAGGAAGGCAGGCACAGTGACTCTTAGATCCTACAGTGTTTGCACCAAATCTATCAGCTGGAGACAGGGAGATGGGCACCATCACGGGCAGTGTGGGTAAGACTTCAGCCTAAGGGGCAGCCAAGAGCCCGAAAGCGAACAAGCGCTCTGCTGTGCAGGGAACAGCACACTCAGTCATGCAGAGCCTCTGTAAAAAGCAGTAGAGAGCCCTGTCTGCAGAGCTGGGCAGAACTCTTCTTCCTCACAACTCTGAAGAGAAGGGGATCCTGCCAGCCAAGAGATAGCTGAGGAGCCAGGCTGTCAAAAGTCTCCCCTGGAGACAGGATGGAAAAACGATGTCAGTTTTCAGTAAGAGACAAAAAGAGGAGCCACAAGAAAAGGAGGTAATAGAAGAATGCATGCATGAGAGAAATTACAGTGAGAAAGTCTCTTGTCTCTGATAATAACCCAGAAAATAAAACTTTGAATTTTTTAATACGGGAGAGTGCTGAACCAGAAAATACAGAAATGATTGTTCTAGGCAGTGTGCAGTCAGTCTGCAGAGTTCCCCACCATCACCAGGTCCCTGGGATGTTATGATTCCTAAATTTGTATGGATATAAAACATATCAAGAATAACCGAAAGAGAGGAGGATAAAAATAAAGAGAGAACAGATCTCTTGGAGGAGAAATTAGGTCAACAGTTAATTAGCAGAGCAGAGGAGGAGTCTTAATGCAGTGGAGTTCTTCCCAGAAGCCTGTGGAAGGCAATCCCTGAGAGAGCAGCTCTCCTGCCTGGGAAGAGCTGTCAATCTGTTCAGGCTGGAGGATGCTCAGGAACCATGTGCAGGGGCAGCAGCAGCACCCCTCTTGCCACTAGCCTCTCCTCCTGTTCCTGAATCCCACCATCTTCCTCCTGGCTGTCAGGAGCATTTCCACACTAAATACATGTGATGTTTCCATCCTCCCTTCCTGCCTCTAATCTCTGCTGTCCCAGTGAAAAGCGCATCCTCACCGTTGGTGAGATTTAGAATAAGTTTAGTGCTTTGGCTGGAGTTGTCTCCTGTGACAACCTTTTCCTCTTGCAACATATACTTTGCCCTGAGACATAGCAGCAGAACTTTTCAACTGGTCTTTATCATCCCTACCCAGAGCTCAGCCTATTTCTTTAACTTGAATATTGGCAACACAAATGCCTTTCTCCACTTTTTCTCTTCCACCACTTGTATCACATCCTCCTGCTACAGAAGCCCATAAAGTGATTGTGTTTTGTTGATTGACTCCTGCCCTTCATGAGTTACAGGTATCTAAAATCTGTTGCTCCCTCCTTGATATTTGGGAGATCAGCTGAGAGGCCTGGTTGTTAGATGTGTGTATCGCCCATCCAGGTCACTGCAGAAATGATCATCCCAGTTTTCTGAGAGCTCTGAGCCCAAACCAATGAATCCACCAACCACAAACAGCACTTTTTGGAAACTTGTAGCCTGTATAGAGGGCAGCTGGGAGCAGACCACCACTGCCAGTATTTTTAAAACACACCACCACTTGAAATAGTCCCGTGCATGTCAGCTGCAGGTGTATGACTGTCTCCTGGCTTTTACCAAATGTTCTTCTTCGTGCCTTTTATGAGATTAGGCATAAAACATGGGCAGTAGTGGCAGGATATTTTTTGAAAGGAAGCATGCATAAATACCTATATAGAAACATATGCAATTGTTGAGCTCAGGAGCTTCATGGTGGCAAACCTTTGCAGAGCTGACTACAGGAAAAACACTTTCAATCCAGGTCCTGCTGGCAGTGCACAAACAGCACATGTTTATAGCACAAAGTCTATAAATTTTTCATCTGCTCAATTTATGTATGATTTTTTTAAAAATTCATATATTTGAAAAAATACAATTATATAAATATTGTATTTATATTAGTTGACATATGAAATTCAGGTTTCCTTATCTAAATTGTGTAATTTTGCGAAGTGCTGCATTTAGCAGAAGTTGTTTAGGGTTATATCATTAATTTGTGAAGTTAAAGTGCATCTCATGGTAAATAGGTTCCAACCCTTGTTGATTTGCAGCCTACAAATAGGCCATCAAGACGATTTACCATAATCCATTTGTCATTTATCATAATAGCTTATAATTCACTCCTATTGCTGCCACTTTCCTCCTCTGTCATGTTGCACTTCTTCACCTGACCTCTGCTCACCTACTTTTTGCCTACTCTGAGCCATTTCAAAGTTTGTTTGTGCTTTTCTTCTACTCATTTGAGCTCCTGCTAAGCAACACTGCTCTGTTGAGCCATCCTTAGATTGCTCCTTCTATGATCACTCGAAATTGGCTCGTACTTTGTGCTAGTTGTGGTTTAAAATTAGGCAGTGACTCAAGTGCTTTGCTGAACTTGGGCATCCTTCATGTAATTCGGTTTAATGTTTTCCCTGCCTCCCAGGCTCCCCTCACTGCTCTGCGGTGATTAGTACTGCTCTCCTCCGATATAGGCTCTGCCAGCAATGTCAAATTTGCAGTTACATTTCCTGTTGAACTGGTGGGAAAAGGTGTTGTCTGTGGTCTATTCCTGGCTGCCAATGAGCTGTTCCCCACAAACCAAGGGTCAAGAGCTGCCCTAATATAGAGCTGATAAGCCCCTGCTCCAGCAGCTGCAATCTCCGCACTTGTACCACACCATCAAGCACAAATGTACACCTGGCAGCAGGATAATGACACGGAGACACCACTGCAGTTTTCATCAAGATGCGGTTTCAAGGACTGAAACTAATAGCTCTAGCAAAAGCTATCAAAATTATATTAAAAGACACAGTATTGCTCTTTCTACTCAGGTCTTTCATCCAAGGATCCCAGTGCACATTACAAATACCAAGCTGGGCACTTTCCACCAATGCTGTTTCACTCTCCAAGGTTTGTACCTTTAATGCCACCCATCTCTCCTACAGCTCTGATTTCTTTTCTTATCTTTTCCTCTACTCAATTTCTTCCGGAGCTTACATACACTTTCTCTATTCCCGAACCATTTGCAATAAAAATCCAGATTTCTGTCCCTTTCTCTTGGCTTCTTCTCATCCTCCCTGCCCACTGCACACCCTCCACTGCTGTCCATTAACCTCAGCAGTGCTCTGAGCACCACCACTGCTGTTTGCAGATGCAGAGGGAGCATCACTCTTTCCATGTCCTGCCTCATCAAACAATGGAGCCCCTTCCCCTGCTGCAAGTGCTGGTGGTCCCTGCCGCCCTGGCCAGGGAGATCCTGTCCTGCTGGGGGTCAGCAGGGGCCAAATGTCTACACCTACGGGTAAATCACTTTGCCCACTATTAAGGACAAGCAAATTTTCTTGTATAGTGGAGGCACCGAGATGCTCCGTAAGTGGTTCCTATAGCAACTGTATCCAGGTGAAAACTCCTGCAAGAGCTCCCCTTCCCCCTTCCCTCTCCCCACCTCTCCTTTCTTTGCAGTGGTTTTTCATGGCAGGGGGTGAGTGAAAGGGATGATAACCAGGATGATTTAACTGCCTCAGTTGCCCACACGGAACACAAACTAAGTGCTGTTGCTGGGAGCACGTGCCCACAGGATCTCTTGGGCAGCTCACTGGCCAGTGGGATGTCAGTGACCACGAATGATAGACAAGTATGGACTGAGGAAACACCCTCATTTTGTGGAAGGAGTATATCGGATAATTCTTAAGGCACTGCAAAGGTATTTATCTGACACCTTCATTTTATTGTACTTATCATCCAGATCCTGCTCTGTGCCCAGCAGCCCTGACATAAAAATTGCCACCTCTTTCCACAGCAAAATTATAATGGAGTGCTAAGCTAGGGATTTAAAAAGGTCTCCTGAGTGCAAGAAAGGAAATTCTACAGATTAAGTTGCTACAGCATCCAAAAGGGGAAAATGCAGATATCACCTCCCTGCTGTTAAGGAAGGACGAGGCTGTGCCTGTGCGGAGAGCTTCACCCAGGACTTCCATTCAGCCCTAAAGATGGGGGAATGGCCACACACTGAGGTCTCTTTTCGGGTCTGCTGTGCCCATCCTATCAGGTGTGGGTAGAAAGGAGTTATCCCGAGTTCAGCCAGCAAAGCTGACTGGGTAAGTGCAGATCAGCATCCTCAGCCCTTTATCCAAGCTAGCTGGCTTTGCCGAAGAGACATTTCAGGTGTGCCCAAGCCCTTTCTTTGGCAGCAGAGTTGTAGAACGACATTCAGCAATGTGGTGTAGTAACAAACAGCTTTTGGAATGCAGGCACCATCAACAGAAAAATGGATTTCCCAGCCATGTTCAACAGCTGGAGGAGATCTTGTAGGTGATAACATAGCTTAGGCAGTACTGAGTTCAGTTTGGACAAAATTAGAAGCAAGAAGGACCTAATGCATAGGTTATCACACATCAGCTTTGCTGGTGTCTCTGCACAGGTTATTTAACCTCAAGCTTTTGTCTCCAGCTGTAAAGACTAAAAATGTACACTTCATTCAAACAAAAAGTTACAGTTCTGAAACAGCAAGAGCAGTTAGGAGCTGTAAGTAGAACAAATTGTTTTCACAGTCACAACAAATATATAAAAATTGGCCACACTGAATTTGGTTACATATCTGATCACTTTCTGATAGAGAGAGTGAAAAACATCCTATTGGTATCAGAGTTTCCACAAGTCCAGAAATTGCTATTTTTGCTAGCAATCATACCAGCTATGTGGTAGTTGCAATATAGGACCAAAAAATCTCAAGAAGCTACACACACCACCAATTCCAGTGTCATGTCCTATATTCAGATCTGAAGCTTCTCGGGGTTTAGATCCGTGTCATCCTCAGCCCATGATGCTTACAGTAGCTATTTGATGTTGGTAAATTACTGACATGGTCACATCCTCTGAGAAATTGCTGAAAACTCTGAGCAGCCCCACAGCCAGTGTTGAGGGTTAGGTTTCCCTTTCCTTGCCCCATCAGCCTCTGTGAGGATACAAACACAGCTGTAACCTGTATCCTGCAGGGCTTCATCCTGACCCAGCAGGTGCAAAGACCCGAGTTTCTCACTCCTCGCTGCCAGCCTGAACCTGTTCACTGAGGCACATGAAGTGCCCAAAGTGCAGCTGTGCCCAAGGTGCTAGAAAAAAGGTGCCAGCAGATATCCAGCACAATGGTGGCTAACCTGAGAAGGGCTCCATCTCTTCTGCAGTGCTACTCTGTGGGATAACCCTTACAGCCAGAGGAGGGTCTTCCGAAACTGTGTGCCAGTGCTGTGTGCTCAAACCATGCACAGCCAGACTATGGATCAGTTTACTATTCCACGATGAAGAGGGAGACACTCTGTGTCAACACATTCATTACTTACCTCTCATGCGGAGAGAGATAGATTTTTTCTGGTTTTCCACTCAGGGCTCTTTCTTAGGTCCCAGTAAAGAACCACCTCCAACTTTTTGCAATTTTAAGTAGACCATACTATAATGACCTGATGTACTCTATGAGATCACAGGATAATTTAGGGTGAGAGAGATCTCAGCAGGTCTTGATCCAGCCTCCAGTTCACAGCAGGGTCAGCTCAAGATCAGATGAGGTTGCTCAGAGCTTTATCCAGCTGGATTTTTAACCTCTCCTGGGATGGAGACTGCACAGACAACCTGGGAAACCTGTTCCAACACTTGACTGAAGCTCCTCGTCAAGGACTGAGAAGAATCAATACATTGACATTTTAGAGACCCTGAAAGCTTCACAACCTGTAGTGGAGTAGGTCTAGTGAGAGAGAACGTCTTGTGGAAGAAGGAGGCCGAGAAGACACCAAGGAAAGGATACCTAAAAGTAGCTCAAAATCAATGGTAGTGGGTCTTATCTCTTTGAATCTGAAAAAAAAAGGCCAGATATCCTTCCTTTGGACTCCCACTTCTAAAGCCTGGTGCCCTAAATTTATATTTTGCCATTGCATCACTGATATGAAGAGTCCTCTTGCTCCTGCTTGTAAGAGAAAATAAGGAATGATTTTTGCTTTTGACTTAAAAAATTGCAAGAGGAAAATTCTTGATCAGAATCTGTAGAATATATGAGGGAATTAATGAATGATCTTTAAAACTAGCTGAAAATAACTCACAGTCTCTGCTGATCTGAACTGTGCTGTCAGGTCTCCCCAGGGACTGCCACCCTTGGGGTAATTGTGGTATATCACGGATTGCTTGACACATCGTGGAACAGGAGGAGCAGCACAGCCTCCAGAGACTGAGAAGCAGAAGCCCCAGACAAGCAAAAGGCTTTTTTTTTCAAGGAACCCAAAAATAAAAGCCAGACAAATTATTCTGAAAATACCTGAAGAGCTGTGAAGAGCTGTGGCCTGGCATCTCCAGTCTTTCTTCTGTCACACTCACCTCTCTGCTCTGCTTCATTGTACCCACTGACAATGTGGCTGCTGCCTGCCTCATTGCTTCAAACTAATTTTTAATGCCAAAGATGTTGCAGCGATGGAGACACTGTGATGAACCTGTTGCTGTCACAAAATGAGGGACAGCTCCCCAGGTAAGCATGGTTTTACAAGCCATATTTAGAAGACTCATACTATGGCTGAGTAGTAGAGTTAGCAGACTCCTGCCGCCAGTTACAATCTGAGTAAAACCAAGAAGCATTCTTCAGGTACAGCAAGAAAAATGGGATAGCGCTAAACAGATGGTCTGGGAATCTCACTTTGTTACAACATTGAATATGCCAGACATGTGTTGTCCTTCGTGTGAACCAAAAGCCCCACTGACCAGTGTGCCCCAAAAGGAGCCAGCTCAATGTTGTCCTCTGCGTCACCAGACTCTGCCCTGTGACTCTTGCCAATACTGGGGCCTTAAGAAGGCAAAGCAAAAGAGAAGCATCCTTCTTAGCTCACTTGGTTAGAACATGGTGCTAATAACACAGAGGCCACGGTTTCCATCCCTGTATGGGCCATTCACCTAAGTGCTGGACTAGACGATCTCTGTGGGTTCCTTTAAACTCAGAATATTCTGTGATCTGTGACTTTTGTTGTGGAGGTTTATGGCTAAGACAGGAAATAGAGGCAGCAATCATATGCCCTTAGGAAGAAATGCCCTTCCGGCAATGATGTGTCTACCTAGACTCCCATGGCTGCATGTGGGAATTGTCAGGGTGGGAAAGTTACAAACTATCTGCATAGTAAAATATGCCAGCACCATTTTCTATTTAAGTGGGACTAGCAAAGGGAGGACTGGTGAGAGGGGTGAAGGGGGCTCTCGGGAAATAGAAAACAGCAGGAGAGCCGGATTTTCTTTGCTACGCTATGCAAATAAAGCAAGCAAACATGACTCTGAAACTGAGCTGATAAATCTGATTCTGATTGCTCAAGAAGGCTCCTCTTTCCAACCTGACAACATATATGTGGATTACAGAGGAGACAAATTACTTTCTACAAATGAAAATCTTGCCAATTCATTTTTAGAGTTTACCTGACTTCTCACCACCAACATGATAGTTTGACAATTGAATAATGCTTAGACATGTGCAAATAAATGCAAATAAAACATGTCAAAACTCCCAAAACTGAGGCATCAGAATTTTTTTTCACATGCGGCATCCAAGCTGGTGCCACCAGGTTCATTCCACACAGCAGTGGTCAGTAACAAACATTGCATTGCAAGGAGAAGGAATAACCTGAGTCTTGGCAAACTGTGTGCCTGTAAGAAAGAGCAACATTTGGATTCAGCCATGCTGGAAGCTTGCCACAGCTCAGGGAAAATGTGTGTGAAATGGCTGGAATCAAAAAAGAGCCTTTAATGAACCTCAGCTTTTCAACACATGTTTTTGGCTTTGGAGCTGAGTAACTTTATCGGCCCTGAAGAACATGCATAATCATTTTGACATGGAGGGAGCAGAGAGTGAGAAATTACCATAAGTGCAGCCAAATACTTGCTATTTCTGAGCAGTTGGCTGTGAACTTTTCTAAGATGCTGGAAACTGATCTGGGAGATGTTTTCTGCATGGTGCAAACCCTGTGTTGATTCTTGATCAGAATCTGGAGAATATATAAGGGAATTAATGAATTCTGTGTTTATGTTTGCTCAGTACGCTGGGAAAAAAAGTCCATTTGACTTTCCAGCCACAGTGCTGGAGGTTACTGCACCACCACCTGACATCTTCACATTCACAAAGAGCACATCACCATCATTGTTTCTCACCGAGCTGTTGCATTTGCTGGCACTTACTCAGTACTGGTAGATCAGTAATGTTTTTTTAGTTTCCAGGTGTCTTTTAACATCACTGAAATATTCTTTATTCAGTTCAGGACTATTCTTTAGTCCTTTCACCTAATCTACCTCCTCTGGGTTGAAGATTTTTATCCTGCTGCACACCTGTGCAGCAACATCTTCTGACACTGCAGCCACCAGCCATCACTCCTGATCCACGGGACAGCACTGAGCAGGTGACTCAAAATTCCTCTTTGATTTCCCATCCGACCAGGGAAAACTGCTGCTGCCCCAAGTGCAGATGTCAGTTTTCCATCAGGCCTGGCTCTCAGCTGGCATCACAGCCACTGCCCTCGGGGACCATTGGCTCAAATGCCTAGGGATGCTGGCAGTCACACCCTGGACTCGTGCTGATGGCAGGGCTCGTGGTGGCAGCTCCTCGGAGGAGGGGTAGGCTCAGAAGCACGGGAGGTGTTGGGACATGCAGATGGTGATGTGCGTGTCTCAGTGGAAGATGTGTTGTTTTGCTGCCAAATGTTCTGTCTGCGACCACACTGGCTCAGAGCTCAAAGTGATTCACCTTGCCTCTGCCCAGACTTAACTCTAAAGGTGTTTGTGTGATTTTGGTTGTTTTGGCAAATACCACAGAGACCTACCCTCAGAAGTAGCTGTCATGTATTTCAGGTCATACTAGAGAGAAGTGAAGAACAAAAAAAAAGACATCTGAAGTTTAACCTTAGTTTTTGATTCTCATGTGGTAGGCTTTTAATTTCCACTTGCCTTTTTCTCTCCTTAGTTTACTCTGGCATCAGCAGCAGAAATGCCAAACATCATAAGACAAATTATTCTCCTGGTAGTTCAAGCCCAGAGGGCAGGACAAAATGCTGGAAATATGGCAAGGAAGTCTGCACTATGCCATATCCACAAATTAAGCATCCCCCATTCAAAAGACAGCTTTCCTTCTGCCATAAAAACCTTTTATTTTTTAGCATCAGTTGTCCCAACTACAAGTCTTGACCTGGTTCCAACACATCAAGTCTACAGAAAAAACCACATGATTCTTACCAGCTCTAAGGTACTCTGCATCACATAGAAATCAATTGCAAATTAGCAAAAATTTGATGTGGAACCTTTAATTATTTCAAAGGAAAATTTATTTGATTTTAACAATTTAAAGGGCATAGGAATAATATAGATGGTTTTAGGAACCATGGGTATTTAGCAAGATTACCTAATGCAAAGTAGCCTCAAAGGTTTCTGAGTTCTCAACTGTGATGAGAAGACAGGGCTCTTCCTCAGGAAAGTTTGTAAGCACAACTGTTAACAAAAACCAACGATAAAGCATAAATATTCTTGGAAGAATGTAGTATAAATCAAAATGGTCTATATGCTCTGCAGTTGCCCGTGTTTGTGAGCTAGGTTTCTGCAAACTCTAAGGGCAGCCCTCGGCTCAGATATTAGAAATAATTGTAGAGCTTCAACCCACCACTGAACCTAGGCTCTCTTGCACAAGTCTTACTGGGCCTTTTCTTTACTCTCCTCTGTAGTTCAGGTTTGCATTTGTATAAATCAGGTTTTCTTTGTGAAAACATGACTATTGTGCAGACAAATAGATTTTATAGGGAGTCACCCTTCACCTGTCAGATTAAATAGCAGTTCTGTTTTATGCAGTACACTCCGTAAATGTCTTTACACATGGAAAAATAATTTCCTGTGTCTATAAAAAACTCTA
The DNA here is from genome assembly GCA_013398115.1 of Falcunculus frontatus. Taxonomy (NCBI): domain Eukaryota; kingdom Metazoa; phylum Chordata; class Aves; order Passeriformes; genus Falcunculus; species Falcunculus frontatus. The sequence continues at coordinate 185,445 of VZRV01007964.1, read as the reverse complement.
ATGTGACAGAAGACCCAGAGTAAATAAGGCAGTACCAGTCCTAAGATTAAGGATACTAGACTATGATTAGATAGTCAGCTTTTTTGTTGAAGGATACTCAAAGCAATAGTTGCAATTTTATTTAGCAAGCAGACTAGAGAAAGCTTTAGTCTTTCAAAATAATTTCAATGGAAATTATTTCAGTTTCTCAAGAAATTAAAAGCAACAAAAATTACATTTTTTCCCACTGAACTCCTGACTTATAAAAAGGTACATGATTTTGGTTTCCATAAATAATCATAGTAATGTAGAATGTTATAGTATCCTTGAAACTACCTGGAATAGACAATATTGCAAGTACTTGGTAAGTACAGCATAGAGGACATATTCTCTGCTCTTCATCTGAAATATTAAAGCTATTTAGTACTTTGTAAAACATGTTAAATGGAGTCTTCTGTCTCTTGGAAATAGCTATTTTTTCTTCACTCTGTGCAGGTGGAATGTTTGAAAATTGCACAAGACAGGCAATTTTGGAACTTCAGCTTGGAGGACCAAATGTTAGCAAATCATTCTGAAGTTTAAGGCTGCAATGTTATTCTTTGTGATAGTGGATACATTTTCTTTTTCACCTATTTACATATTCGCAGGCAGAAATGCATGGTAGTTATTGTGTAAAAGGGGTCTATTTAGGAAGAACAGACAGATACCATTTTTGAAAGCTGTTAGTCAAAGAGTATATATGCACCACAAGGCATATAATGAAGCTTTAGCCAGGGATGTTTGTAGTGGAAAGCAGAACTAGAAAGCTGAGGAGAGCCAAAGCAGAAGAAAAAAAGAGATGTCCAGCTCTTCACAGGGGAATGCTGAGTTCTGTGGGTCATGATGCAGTAGAACACCATTTGTCATGTAGAAGGTGAAGTAGTTCGGCTCTGTTTCTCAACAAGTCCACATTGCATTTACTCAGGAAAGAAATAGGCCATTTTGGTGAGCACGAGACCTCCCATCCAGGGGTCTCTTTTGGTCCTTTCTCCATTTCTGTGAGGATCTTGGGCCAGGGAAGGAGTTATAGTCATGGTGACACTACAGTTTGTGCAACTGAGGTTCTATTTTAGGTGGAGGGTTGTGACTGTCATTATTTCATTCTCACTGGCATTTCTACTCCTAGCTTCCCTACACAACCAGCTCTGCTACTTTTGGAAAACTCCCTGGTGCTCCTCTGAGTGAAATGTCCAAGTATTGCCACAGGAGCGTGTGAGAAGGGCTGGTCTCCACACCTTGGTGGCTCAAGCATGAAACTGTGGATTGTGACTATAAAGTGACAGGACAGGATAGAAGTTATTTAGCTACATGGTTGTTTGTGTTTTTTAACATGAGTTTTGTTTTGCTACCAGTAAATTATAGTAATGATGGTGGAAACTGCTTAACCACCCAAGAGCACTACATCAGCTCTGAGTCATAGCTCATGCAGCTCAGCACCCAGTGAAGTGTGCTACAGATCCAGTCACCACCTGGGGACCCCTCCTGTAGATACCACGATGACCACACCAGGTACTCAGGGGTGACAGAAACAGCAATGAAAAGGGTACCTCAACTTCAGGGTCAAAATCTAATCTTAAAGGAATCAAAAAGTACTTTTGATGGAGGAAGGTATTGTATTTTCCCATTACCAGCACCTTAGATCTTTAATAAAATGCCTAGTAAGGATTACTGCCAGAAACAAATACAGATGTCTGTGTGTAGAATTATCTGTATTTCCTCTAGCAGTGTTGCTTGTCTACCTCAGCTTCTTCTTTCCATCCTGGCTGAAGCCACACACTTCTCACTCTTCTTTTTAAAAAGTCCCAACCACTCTCTGCAATGACGACATTTAATATCCAGAGCATTAAACAAATTGGTCTATGTGAGCTTTGGAAGAAAAGGCAGTTGAGTTTGAATGCAAAGGGCAGTCCTGGATAAACCTGGGGTCTCCACTCATATGGAGCCACATTTGTGATAATCGGAGCTGAAAGGGAAGATTTAACCTCTGGGGCTGATGGAGACCAAAATGATGAAAGGATTTTTTAGTTGTGAAAAGACGGATCAAGAGTTTTACTAAATCCTGGGTCGGAGGAAATGTTGAAAATTGCCTCTGCTCTGAATCTGAGACATTTCAGACTGAAGCAGGTGTGCCTCACATCTTGAACATTTCACATGTGTTCATTTAATTCCCTCTATTTTCAATTCCCATTCCCTCATATTCTATTTACGTGTTTCTTCTAACAATACAATAGCATAAAACAGCCAAGTTACAAAGCTTCTCTCTAAATGCCTGATTTAAATAAAGCATCCATTAATTTTTGAACCAATAGTGATACAACATAAAATAGTACATTATTTTTCAGAATCTGGTTCTGCAAACATTAGACCATTTGACTAAAATATTCCTAATGTATAAATAAAGTCACTCTTGTGCATTAGTGTTTTCAGGCTCAAAGCTTTAATGCGTTATTTTAGAGTACAAATATTTTCCAAGGTGAAAAATATAAATGCTACTGTATTTAAGTCCTCACTAAAATGAAGCACAAAAAAAAAAAATAGTCATGAAGGCTTTTCTTCTTGCTAGAGGACTTTTACCAATTTTAACAGAACATCCTTAATATACACCTAGAATATTATGTGTATAGTAGGTTGCTGCTCTGTAATTGGTTTGGCTGATTACAATGATTACACTAAGTTGGCACAATAGTAGAGCTACCTGGTGAAAGTACTTCTGCAGAGCCCACAGAAATCTGCTCGCTGAAGACCATATTGTGTGTTTGGAGGTCAGAAACCCTGATTTACAAAAATGACAGCTTTTTAACATTGCTTACATTTCTTTCAAAAATAAAACTGACTATCTTCCAAGTGTTTCTTAAAATAAAATTACAAAACCTTTTCCTACGGACTGAGATATTCCTTTCGCCAAACTCTAAGAGACAGCATTATCTCTTGTATGGGCTAATCCAAGAAAGGTTATTTCAAAACACATTAAAGAAGTAATGCTTTGCTCTCTACCTGTGAAATGGGAAGTGTTTAACACCACTGGACTTGCCTGTGATCCGGATAGTGCATTTGCAGAGGGGATCCCTTTTGCTGGAGCTGCACTCTTCCACAGAGAGTGTTGGTTGCACTTTGGCAAGCGTTACTGGGAGGAAGGAGTGAGAGGGGAGTTCACACCAGCCGTGCCTGCCCCCTCTGAGAGGGGCAAACCTGTGCACCTCTGCCCTCAGACTTCTTTGTGACACATAGATGCAACAAAGAAGAAAGTAACATCACACAACACCACTTCCCAACACACATCCCCCCTCTGGCATGGAGGGCGGCTCACTAATGGATGGTGAAGCTGTCGTGAAAGCACCAGCATCCTCCCAATGGGGGTCCCTCTGTGTGTGAGTGCATTGCACCCCTTTTTAAGGACTGAATAGCTGCCCACTGTGCCCCCCAGATGCAGGTTGCCAATGGCTTTCTGCTGGCAAGAGGGAGAAATACCCTCACTCCACTGTGGGGAGAGCTAATTTGTTTTTAGCAAGCAATGACTACCCTTAATGTTTTCCAAGAGAGGAAATGAACCTCCAATTAATTACGACACTTGATTAAGTTACTTAAATTGCTGAATTTCCAGCAAAAACAGCAGTGCCAACTCCCCGACACCATATGTGTGGTTCAATGGCCCTTATAGTCATGCAGCTCTGCACACCTCCTGTCTTATGGATGTTCCCTTTGCTGTTACTCAACTTCCATCTCATTATTGGGAGCATGAATTTCCACCTTGTGACTTCATAATCTTATTTGAGCATTGCTCTGATGATCACCCAGTGATTTTTAGGCAGATTTTATTTCCTTGAGATGGTAATGCATTCCTGATGAAAATAAGCACAGGCCTGTGACTATAATATTGCCTCTGGTCAGTTTTATGTCAGTTGAAACAGAAATGCAACTTCAAAGCCATTGAAGCAATGGGTGAGTATGCAAGGGAACATTGGCCTCCAATAACATAAAAGACCACTTTAATTGGAAAGTCTCATAGGAATTTCTTCTGATCATTAATAGCACATAATTTCCTTATTTGCAAATCATGACAGCAGTAGTAGTAAAACAGAATATTGAAAGTGGTGTACTGCAATGTCACAGCGCTAACCCTGCTGAGAAGCCTATGTCTGCTCTCCTCGCCCCACTGCCTTCGCCCCCTCTGAGGCGGCAGCTGAGGGGAGCCTGCAGCTCCCCTCTACTCTTTGGTGTCCTGGAGCTCTGTGCACCTTCCTCCAGCCTGACACCCCTTCCCATAATTTCCCCCATTTCTGAACAGGGGATGGTTTTTAATCTGCATACCAGGAAGGAAAAATCTGTGGGCAATTACATATACCACATTCCCTGATGGAAGTGGAAGGACAGATGGCAGATTGGAAGATGTAAGGTCCATGGGAGTTGTAACAATATATGGACCCATCTGGGTTGCACCGAGATCAAAGCTCTCCTGTGGTCTGAAACCCTCTTAAAAGACAGTTCTTGCAAGCTAGACAATACTGTTTTGGCAGAAGAAAGCAGAAAATGAGGCATCTTTTCTGAGAAGGTACAAATTTCAGATACTTAAGTGTTGGGTGATTGAAAAATAGTGAGAACAATGCTGCTATAAATTCAGCAGACTTTATCACATAAAAATGATCAACAGGGTCTCAGACTGTGAATTCCTTAAAATAGCAGAAATAGGTGAATAGGTGGTGTGTGATTTAGAAAAAAAAAGGGAGGAGGATTATCCATTTATTACCATTTCCTCAGCATAAACCCAGGAGCTCATGAAACTCTGCATGACAAGTGACAAAGACCCTGCCTGGCAAATCACTGGTGGCTCTGGCTGCCACTCCCACACCCAGAGCACAGAGCCTCCACTGGTGGGTGGTAGGTAGGGGTGTGGAAGGGGACCTCCGCCCACCCAGCTACTCCCTGGCATTGGATTTGTCAGTAACACTGTAGTCCTGCTCTCTTCTGTGTTTATCCTGATCTCAAATCTGAATGTAGATCAATAAGATACATTCCTGCAGAGACTCTTGGCTTCAGGAAAGAAAGATTTTCTGAAAACCAATCATTTCTGTCCAGAGACATTGTGGCTAACACCACAGGGTGTGCCCAGGTGGGGACATGCAACAGCTTGCACAACAAGGTGTCCTTGGAAAACCAGCAACTATTTCCAACATTTCAGAGCAAGCAAAACCAGAACACCCTCCTGAAGGAGGAGTATCTACCCATGGGAAGGTTTCTCCACAAAGGACATCCAACTGGGAGCTTGCCATCACTTTCTAAAACAGGTATGTTGACATAGAGAGGCACAGCCCAGGCCCCAGTGCCTCCCTGAATACCAAGCACTGGTGAAACACAGCACTCAGGCATGGGGAGCGGGCACAAGTGTTCATCCTGATGCAACATGTGCCTCCCTGGGAGCACTGGATCCTTTGCCTCTGAGGAGGTCACAGCCTGGATTCAATCTTTCTTAGCCTCTTCAGTTCAGTGGCTGTTGAGGGGTTTACCCCTTCTGCATTTTCACATTTCTCTTGCTGTCTCTACAATTTTTCTTTTTTCAAACTCACTAAAACAATATTTGACTTACCTCATCCCCTCCCAAACTAATCAGATTTTTTTGTTTTCCAGATTTTCCAGAGGTAAATTAAAGAGGTTCAACTTCTTTCATGAACATTGGGCAGTTTCTCCAATCACTTGAAGCTTCAGTAAGAGCAATCGGTGAGGATTAATGGTATTCACTACAGAGTTGATGCTGAAGTGCCTCACACAATCCCTGTTGCTTGTCACTCATCGTAGCTATAAAAGTCACCAGCTTGCACCACAGAGACATCCACACATGAAGGCAAAAACGCTTCTCCACAACCCTTTCCCCACTCAAAACAGGACAACTGTGTCTACCTGCTAACAGCACTAGTGGCATGTCTCTGAGGGGCAGCTTTGGCTGTAGGAATATTCCTCCCAGACAGACTCTCCTGCAGCCGACACCTCTGGGCACAGAGCCTCTGCTCAGAGTTCTCACAGTTGCTCTTCAGGCGTGTGGCACCTTCACTATATTAAGATGGTTTTGTTCTGTGACAACTTTGTGTTATGTTGTCAATACAGACAATAGTCTTACTGTGGGGAATCTCTCTTGAGTCAGCTCCATGGTTCTTCCATGACTCCTTCTCTTGCTTTCAAAATCTTTGTGGAAACCGTAAAGGTGAACCCAGCACGAGCCTCTTCTACCTACTGGAACTGGCTTCAGCAAAATCGAGGAGGAAGGTCCTTGCGTGTTCTTGCTAATACAACTTCCTAGGGGAAAAATCACTTTTATGTTCCCAATTCACTGAGCTGAAACCCACAGTATGGTTCCAGCAGGATGGACTCCAACCACTGTACTCCAACTCCCTGGAAACACTGAATATTTGAGAATTTGCACACCTTGCTCAGTATTTTGAAACCTTGAAAGGAATTTGAATCTAGTTAAGACCTTGCATTTAAATCTCTGTCTCTGCAGCCTTCTGAAGGAGGAGGGAAAGGAGACTCATTGCCCTCACACACAGAAGGACCCAGCAGTTCAGTGGGGCCTGGGGAACAGCTCCAGATACACCACAAACAACCCTGTGGTGATTCCTTTGGTCCACGGCTGCATGGTCATTTTTACCCCATGTTCTCAGGCTCCAGGTTCTTATCCCACATTGATGTGAAATTGACAAATACCCTTGGACATCAAGGAAGCAAAACCAGGAAGAGACAAAGACCTGGGAGGCAAACTGCCTCATTTAGTGCCTTCTGTCATGGAAGAGGTTAGAGATGGCACAAAATGAACTTGTGTCACACACCATTAATGCACAGCAAAAATCACTGCAGTGCTGAGCATAAGGAAAACAGGAAAGCTATGGTGAGGAAAGACTGAAACACTTGTCTGTCCTTATCCCCTTTAACATATCTATATTTCCATCCTGACATTCCTGCATTGCATCTATACCATCTCTCTCTCAATCATCACAAAACATCAAGAAGAATCTTGATTACCAGTTCTGCGGTGGGCAGACCACTAAATCTGAGAGTGGTTCAGTTCAGAACCTGCTGCAAAAATGTACAACACAGATTTGTCTAACTTGAGCTTCCAGTTTCTCAGTCTTGCTCTACCTTTATAGTGAGGTTAAAAAACCTAACTTGTTATGGGACAATTTTCTTCATAAAGGAGCTTGAAAACTGCGATAAAATCACCATTCAACTGTCTCCTAGATGAAACAAACTGACCAAGTTCCCTGCTGTTCTTCAGGTTAGGAAGAGAGCTCATTTCACATCAGCCTTTTCAACTCAGATGCAACCTGGATCCAGTCCATTTTATCCACTGAAGCAGAACCAGCGTTCCTTGCCTCCTCCTAACCTCTTCACTCAGGAGACTCCTCTATACTTCCTTCTGCCTGACCCCGAGCATCCACTATTTGTGGTCTTTTACAAATGGCCATCACAACCCACTCCATCCTCTCCTGCAGAGCATCCTGTGCATTGTTTCAGTCTCGCTGGCAGTCTCAGGGCAGGAAGGCCATGCCTGATGCTGTGCTTGTAAAAGCATCAAGCATGCCTGTTCTGACAGAAGGCTACTGCTAAAGGGTGTGTTTTCTCAATAAACAACACAACCTGCAAGCCCTAGATATCTGTATAACATCAAAGTTATTTTTAAAAAGAACAGCAATTGCTAAATATTCCACAGGAACCACAAAAATAAAGAAGCCTATTTATACATGTAATATATATATATTCTATTTAAGATGAGTCATGCAGTTTCTGCAGCTCCATCAAGTTGCAATCAAATCTCTACTCATTGGTTTTATTACTCTTAATTACTTTTTAAACTGCTATAATTCCTCTAAGGCCGGCTTATCCTGCGCCAGACCCTCTCTGTGGTAAGACAGCAAGCACCTACAAAGGGAGCAGACAGGCTCTAATGAGGCAAGCTTCAGCCCAGAAATGACATCCTGGGAGAGATGTACAGTACCATTGTAATCTTACTCATGCTCACAGGCAATGAAACACTATTTTGCTCTCTCTTCTAATGGACATTGATCATAGAGTAGCAGAGCAAGGAACAGAATCCAGTGCACATTTTAGTGAAATCCCTTAAATTTCTTAGCAGCTAATACTTCATCTGTGAAATGTCAAGTCAGACGCTGGGAGAAAGTCACATTCCTAGGCTGAAGCCGAGACTCCCGGTAGCCAACACACAGCAGCACCTGTCTTGCTGCCACCTCTGCACAGCCCATTTCTCTTCTGAGGTACCAGCGATCAGCTGCAGCTGGAACCTGGCTCTGAAAAGCCACATCTGGCTGCAGCACTGAGCACTCAGGAGCTGGGCCCTGCAGCAGGAGACCCAGAGAGCTGAGGTCATACCAGTCGGATAAAGTCCGCTTTGCAGAACAGCCTCTCCAATTTTAATACGCCCCAGGAATAAAAAGAAAATAATATACCCTAAAAAGCCACTGAAGCAATAGTCTTGAAATGGATCCGTCTACGTGACTTGTTACGTTAGAGGTCTTGCCATTTCACATGTATAATTTGGAGTGAATTGCCCTTTACAATAATTCAATCTGTGATGTGCTCACATACCCTCTCAGGTGCTGCTTTCTGCTTGGGAGGGATTTTTACCCTTTCCCATTTTAACCTTCAGAGAGAAAACAGGTAGGTTTTTTATCTTGCTACCATGGTTTCCTCTTTGCCCTCATGTCCTTCTGGGATCCTCCTCCACAGTTAACTGCCAGCCAAAAAGAAAATGTGCTTGGGTCTCAGCTCTGCCAGCTCACACTCACCTGCGCAGAGGGCACAACAGGCAGCTTGGGAGGGGGGGAGGAAAGCTAACATCTTAAATACTTCAGAGTAAGATTGATCAAACTCTTCTTCCACAGAGCTTACACTTCTTGGTGCTTTTCTGGCCTGAAACGGATCTCTTTGGGGTAAGAAAGCAGTACTGGAGCTGAGTACAAACAGAATCATTGCACCTTTGTTTTCCAGATACGCTGTTACCACCCAGCCACCCCACTGCTTTCCCTGAGGGAGAAGTGGCTGATACAATCAGTTTGTTATCCAAGTCTTGAAAAACAGGGTCCAAACATTACTGCCAGCTGGACAGTATCACTGAACAGCCCGGTGACTGGGACAATTCCTCGTGTTAACCTTTGTCAGAGGCTTGCGTTGTACAGTTCCACCGCATCCTATTTGGACACTGCAAATCAACACCACGAGGAAGGCAAACACAGCCCATCGCCACCCTCCCCAGCTGCCCTATCTTGCCTTTTACATCTCACAGACTACCAGCTCTCTCGTGAAGGAAGGGCTTTTATTTTGCACATGGCAGGAGGGACCCAAGGCAGGTGAGGTGGCTGGAGCATTGGCAGGGCTGGTTTCGCCTCCCGGGTGAGTCACCGAGCTGCCGTGCCTCCATCAGGTGCAGGGTAAATCCAGACCAATGCCTGTTCCTTTTCATTAAGAGCCTTGAGTTCACTGCAGGAAAGATTAAAAGGGCTGGTCATTATCCATTACATGTGACCCATTCACTTGCTGATGGGCTGGTTTTCATCTCCCTGCCCTGCCTGTAGGCAAGCATCCCCCAATACCCTAATCTGCTTTTTTTGTTCTCCACCATTTATTTTCCTAGGAGCCTTGTCAATAGTGGCTCCATCCCCTTCCCATGCCTCCCAGCGCTGCAGATTCAGAAGCCTTAAAGGGTTCCAGCTCACGGTAACAAATTCCAGAAAGTCTGACCGCTTATTATAAAGCCAGTGTAGGAAGGATTTAGGAAAAGCACGATGTAACAAGAGAGCTGGGTAAATGCAGAGCACACACAGCCTGGAAACGCTCGAAGGTGAACGGGAAGGGGAGGCGGGGGCATTTGGAAGCCCATTAAATGAGAACTTATCATCCGATTTATGTAAATCACTTCAAATACCTTCATTTATTAAAAGTATTAAGCTGCATTACTGTTTGCCTTTGGTCCCCTAATTTGGTTGCTAATGTCTAAAACAACTGTTGAAATTAATTTGAAATTAATGTTCCTATATAATTACTTAATGAATCTCACATTCACTGCCCTTAGCTCTCAGTTGACAAAGGATCTCACCCGCCGTATGTAAGAGGTTGGAATACTGACTGTGATTTTAAAACGGTTGCTAAATTATAGTTTGCAAATATTTTACATTTATATCACACACTTCATCTTGAAGGATTTCACTGTGTTTGAAATGTTATGTAACATTTATTCTTTAGTAGAATTCCACCACAAAAACTTTCTGGGCATCAATCTTCTTATTTCCCTGCATGCCTTGAAATTAAATCAAATTTAGCTGTATCATTATGCAAACAAAAAAAATCATACCTGCATTAAAAGATTATTATTAGTGCTGTAAAGTCAGACAGTTGAAAGATAGGAAATGCTGGAACTGAGACTCTGTGCAATATCAGTTCCTTTTTCCATACATATGTATTCTCATAGTCTTTAATTTTATGATCACATATTTTCTTATATGTACCCCCTCCCTCAGGGGGCTTCTTAGTCCTTGTTAATGTTCAAGAATAAAACCAGGTAAGAAAAAATAAGGTTCAAGAAAAAGCTAGCAGGGAAAGGTAGCCACTTGTGGAGTCCTTGCCTCATTCCTTACAAAAGCTGCAAAGGTTGTAATGCACGTGCCTCCTTTTCTGGGTGGCTGACTTGGTACCCCATAAATCCTGATTGGCAGAAATGCTGAATATGCACAGCAGTTACTGAAGCTAAAGAAACATTCAAACGTGCAGAGCACTTTACATACTACCAAACCCAGTGAAAGATGAGGTCCTGAGGTCTCACACTTAAAATAATCGTTCTCTTCAAAGAGGGGAAAACACTTCTCCCTCTCCCAGGGACAGTGGAAAATGTATTTGAGCAATTGCAAAACAGCCGTACTGCTGTGTTATGGAGACCCACATTTACTTGTTCTGTACAGCACCACGTGGACACGGTGCAGCAGGAGGGGAACAGGACACACTGTGACCCAGCAGCAGAAAATATGTGGGGAAGCTGTTGGTGCTGTTGCACAAACTAGCCAAGGGAGGCAGGGGCCATGGGGGGGAAACAGTAAAGGCTATTCTGAAACAAAAGAGCTGAATTGAAGGCCTTCCAAACAGCCTTACTTTGGACTACTCACCATTTTGTGTGCTTATCTGTGACTCTGCATTTCTTCCCAGGTGTGTATGGTTTCTTAAGGATCAAGGCAAAACACAAGTGCCAAACATTGGCAATCAGGAACCTTCTAGAGCTTTCCTCCAACTTAGCTGAACAATGCTTCGCCTTGAGACATCCTCAGCATCTAGGTCACAGCAAGTCAACCCTCCCCACGCTGCACAACACCCCCTCCTTCCTCACGTATAGGAGAGCTGTAGACATGTGCCACATACCCCAGCATGGCTCAGAGTAAGGAAACTGGCAAAGAGCTCCACAGCTCAGCTGAGGGATGGGGTAGTGAGGAGGACAGGTCCCCAAACACAGGGCAACATCAACCTAAATCTCCTTCCCACAACAGGGAACAGAGACTACCCAGCAGCCCACACCCAGCCATCACCACACACACACCTCCACATGCTGTCCTACTTTCTTAACTCAAAAGCCCAACCTCTCCTCGGCTCAGATCTTTGCCAAACCTCCCTCTCTCCAACACATTCTCACCCTGGGCAGGCTGCAGGTCTTCCTCCCGAAATCTTTGTCTTCTCTCCATTGTGTCCTTCCTCACAACCCCAAGGTATTCCTATCTCCCACACTTCAGGCATTCCTCAGCTAACAGGGATCACTACAACACCTCCAGGAACGACCTCCAAGGGAAACCTCTCCCAGCAAGGCCAATCTAAAAACTCAAGTCTCCAAGCACACAGGAACATGAGTTCCTTTTAAAGGTGAATAGCAGGTACATTAGGGTGAATTATACTGTGACATCCTGGCCAACCACCTCAACTTCCCTCTTGAACACTAAAGCTGTCAAAGATGAACCAAAATGGGCCAAAAAGTCTCTAGCTTGTCTCAAAACCAGCTGATTTTAAAATTTTTAGAAAGAAATCAGAAGTAAAAAGGTTCCCAAGTCATTTTTAAACTAGAAAGCATAAAAAGAACCATGTGACCACACAATAAACTTGTGGGGGGAAAATTAAGTGGTAAAAAAACCCAGTGGTAATTATATAGCCCATCAGCCCCCACGAAGTGTTTGATTTTGCAGTAAGCTACATTGTTGTAGCACTTTGCACACAACTTCTGTATCCTTTGCAATACATTCTCTTAGGCAGACAGCATTACAAGACTGTATCATCAAACTGACCTTCAAAGCAGATTGCTCTCCTTTTTTTTCCAGCTGGGGGTTTCATATCACGACCCAGCAGCTGAAGGTTAACACTGCAAGAGTGCAGAGGCACTACCTCAGCCTAGGCTTCCCCTCCCATTCTCGTTTTGTGAAAAGAGAGGGAAAGATAAAGATACTAATACAACTGAGGCTCAGCAAAAACAAAGCCTTCTTGAGGCAAAGATGCTTTTCCATCTCCATGGCTTCCTCCTGCTGCTTGCAATCAATAGGACAAGGCTGCTTTAGTCAGGTTTCCAGAGTCCTGTAATGGAAAGCAGCTGACCCTATCCAGATTGCACCAGACATCTCCACAATTACTTTGTCATCTTCTTTTGGTCAGCTGCATTACTCAACTTTCCAGTACTGCTGTGTTAATAACACCAGCAATCCCAGACCTGTACTCCACGTACTTTCTTCTTAAAACTCCCAACATTAACCTGAGCATGTTTATATTGCTATTTGCCACTCAATACACAGATTTTACATTTGTTATGTGTCAAAATATGAGCTCCAGGACTTTGTATTCTACTGAAGTGGGCTGCATGAGCCACACATCTCAATGTGAACAATTTAAATGACTCTAAGGCAAGCCTACTTGAAAAGTCCTCCCTTTCTTTTCCCAAGCAGCAAAGAACTGGACAAACTGACAACATCCAATACCATCTGAAACATTCAGTTTTGCAGAACCATTCAGATGGCAATGAAAGTTATCAGTCTTTACATAGCTATCTTCAGTAAGCAGCAAGGGTCACAGTGAATCTTGCCTCCACCATTAAAAGAGCACCACCTAATAATTTGGGGGAGGGGAAATTTCGTCACATTTTGCATTAATAAATGTCACTATAACATAAGATACTCAGTTATTTAGTTAACAAGGTTAAATAACTGCATGTCCATCAACTATACCTTTATTCTGAAAGCTCACTTTAAGTAACAATTAAGTCTCTATTTCTCTAGTGAACTTCTAAAAAGCAAGTAGCTCATTCAAATTCCACAGGTATCTAGCTACAGTTGCCCCTTTATTTAAAAAAAACCATAATTTAATTTGGAGCCATAGCTGCCATCTCCCTCTGTCTTTGCATACACCAGCTTTAACAGCTCCTTTGGGGAGCGTTCATGGAAGTGGTAATAGGTGTGGTAACTTCCACTTTCTGTTTTCTAGTTCAGAGAGTAATTGAATCCAGTCACTAATGTGCTCTCTTTCTGGCAAATCTTTGCTGGCCTTCATGAAATGAGTTGGAAGTTTGATTTCCGTTCTCAGCAGGCATGTTTGTGTGATACAGATGAACTGCTGTAACTGGCAAATTGGAAGCAATTTCAGCAGAGATTCCTAGGCTTAAATAAGTGCAAGAACAGAACTTTTTTCACCTCCAGAGAAGTCTCCTCTTTAACAGTCCTGAGAAATGACAGGACCAAATTGGAGAGTTTGGATTTCTGCTGTTGCAAGACACTTTGAAGTTTTATTAAACCAGCACTCACATTAAATGACTAAGAAAAAAAACCCAAGTCATTATGAAATAAAATGTTGAGGCAAAACAAGCTTTATCACTCCCTAAAACTGCTTTCTATCTCGGCTGCATTTTAATTGGAATACACAAGTATTCTATTTCCTGTGACAGCAACATTCATTAGTCTCCATTCTGGTTACACCTGTTTAGCTCCCCATGAGAGCAGCTGGTCCAAGAGCATCAGCCACTGACAGACCATTAAGTGGCATTCTAGGCAAGTCTGTGAATTCTGCCACACAAGACATTTCAGAACCAAAATACAAGGTACCAGGTGAGTAGAGGCTGAATGTATGACTAGGCTAAGATTAAAAACTTTATTTTTTATACAAAACAATAATAAATCCAAGCAGATAATGAACTAAGTGTGTCTTCTCATTTTCCATCTTTTCTTCTTTTCTCAATAAAGTCTATCCACAGTTCAGTGTTAAACCACTCCATATTCTGCAAAAACTATGATGTTTCCATCTTGTATCCATGTTTTTCTAGTTCAGCTCTGTATAGGAAAGAGACAGATGTATTGAAAAACATATACAATATTGTTAGATGCTTGATTTTTTTAAAAAATTAAATATACTACACATTATACAATAATTTTAGAATAGCAATGTCATACTGCTTTTTGATTCATACCAATAACCTTAACCTCACTTACTCTGTAGTTCTTGAACTCCAGCTTATCTCAGATCACTACAAGTGACTTCTCAGTGAAAAATTCAAGTATTTGTTTTAATCAGTTATTGCTCTCTGACCCACCACATGACACAAAGCAGCACCTATGCACCTTCAACATTCCAAACGCATTAGAATAACCAAAATATGTTATACATATTCTCAAGAATCTTATACACTATTCTCAAGATTTCCTTAACTCAAGCAAGTTCACTATTCTATTTGATTTAAATGGATGTGCTTCTAAAACAATTGTAAGCTTTTTCTTTGTTTTTAGAATAGTGCATTCTGGAATTTTTATTTATGTCTTCGTGCAATACACCTTGCAATGAATAATTCTGAGGGAAATTATTGTTGTCCTTAGTTGTAGCCAGAACAGCAAGTCAGGAACTACAATTGTTATCACTCCTGCCCTGCCACCACTTTGCTTCTCACCTGCCTCTGAACACACCAGCCAGGATGTATCCTGTTTTGACCCCTAGTCTTAGCATATGTGTATCTAGATACAGAAGCACAAATCTCTAATAATATTTCGGGTTAGTTTGCACAATTAGTAGTAGGATTTTAAAAGTGGAAGACTGCAGCATTTGCTGTCTAGAGATGAAAGAAACATGCTACAGCCAGGCAACACTGCAAAGCACTATATGGTCACCAGGCTGCAACTAAGGCCAAGTTTGTCTAGATCAAGTATGTCTATCAAGAATTATACTATTTCTTGGAAGTCTGCTTCATTACATATCAACCTGTTTTCCAATATCACCATTTAGCTGCCTTCCAACCACATATGAAAAAATTATACCAACAATTTTTTATGCAGAAAATACAAAAATAATGCTTTCTCTGGAGTACAAGGCAGATCAACCCAGGAATTGTTTAAGCAGGCTGTATTACAGACAGTTTGCTCCTCATGCAACATACTGAGGGATTAATTATAAAATCTGGCTTTGTTCTGAATGCTTGCAACAATTTAAGTTATAATTATGCGTCAGTAAAGGATTACTGAAACTACAAGTGACAAAGAGGATTAAGCAACTGGTTTAGAGGTACCCAAATTGCTATCACTTTTTTTAAAGCATGTAATTAACAATTACTTTGCTGTTGTTGCTCATAAACAGTATGTTCATCACACAGGAAAGAACCTTAACGTTAATACAGATCACTAATCTCCAGAAAATTTGCCCGTTTGGACAAAGATCAGCAGTGCTGTTTTAAAGTACAGCCATAAACTGCAACATACTTTGCACACCACATAGCACAAAGGGATAATCTTGGATGCCTTGCCATTAACCTTGGCAGTACAATTCAGAACTTTCACACACACATAGAAAAGTCATTAGAAAAGGATCCACTCATGTTAAATCGACAAAGCGTCAGCTGTATCTCAACTTTCTGTGATCTTTGCACTGTTTGCGTAACAGAGCAAAATTCTGTCACCACAATGTCCTAAGGCATGTTTCAGCAGAATTATTAAAAGATGAAATCCTGATCAGTACTTCAGTCTTGTAATCCCTCACTCTGGTTCTAAAAGGCTTTAAATAGAAAGGCAGAAAGTAGAGATTTCATTTATTTCCATTTCAGATCTTTATTTTTTTAAAGTAAGCAGATTTCAAACTTTCAGATATTAACTAATCAACTCCATTTTAAATATTTTACCTGTCTTCTAGAACAGTAAGTTTAAATACAATTACCTTAACTGATTGGAGAAATCATCTTCTACATTGTCATCATCCCAATTGTCTTCCCAGACATGTGCATCTTCATCTTCATCTAAACCAGTCCAATCTAAAGACAGAAAAGCAGGTCTAAATATTGTATGCTGCATTGCTTTGGTACCATGTCTTACTGACCGATTAGCTCAGCCACAGGGGAAGGCAGACTTCTGGTAAATTTAACAGAGAAGTCTGGATCCCATTCAAGTGTTTATGAGATAGAAAGATCTAAAACATACCTCACAATTTCTGTAATTACAACAAAAATGAAATTTGGTGAAAAAAAATCATTACATGCTTCACATCATGGCTTGCAAGATTAAACATTCCTAACAGATATTTTGCATAGCTATGGAAAAACTGTAGCATCATCCTTCCAGATGTGCATTTAAACACCTATTTCAGATTACAAAAGTAAATATGTATCAGATACTTTTGCCAAAACAGACACATTCTCTGTTCCCTCGAATCAGATGCAGTCAGTCTATGGATAAATGACAAAAAACTATCTGTGATGCAGAAAAAAAGGCAAATTGAGACAAGCATCTGCAAACAGCAGTTGATACCTCTAACCAGCTATTTCTGGGTTCCCAAGACAGCAGAAGCTGTCTTGCCTTTGTAAGGAAACACTTTATGTCCATTTACTAACCTTATTTATATTTATCCTATAATAAAGTAATCTGGCACATCACCCTTGACAAATTACTGATCACACACTTAATGCTTCATTAATAAAAAAAATTAAAATCAAACTAAATAGTTTAGAAAAACAATGAAAATCAAAGGCTCAGAATCACTATGAAAACATAAGTTGGCTTACTTGATTTTTTTTTTTTAGTTTCTTGCTTTATTCCTACGGAAAGACACTGTTTCTCAAATGTCAAAAAAAGAGAAGCCCCCTAGTTTTGACACTTGCAACTTTATATTTCTCAAAGTCTATTAGTGTATTTAAAGAGAGAACACTGTTCTTCCCCTTCCATTCAAGTAAGCCATCTGCTGCCCATCCACAGAAAGCTTCGAGGACTAAGGCCTAAAGTAACATTAAACACTGATGGAGGTATGGAGGGAGCAGGGGAGAAAGTTAGTGGTGTAAAACATTAAAAACTAATTCACTATGAACAGCTAACTTTTTAAGAATTAAGCCTAGTCTTTGCATTTTCTCCTTATTTTTCTAACACTGACAGGCAACAAAATTAATATTTGAGATTCACCAGGACAGGAAAATCCATTTGTCACTGATTAAAGACACACGTGTGGAAGGCATTACAATTAAATTTCCCTACTCAAATAAATTATATAATGAGAAAAGATGAAGGAGCATAGAAATTGTGCTGTGAGAGCAAAAGAAAAAAACTGGGAAGAAAAGGTAAAGAAAAAATGCTGTATATAAAAATGCATTATTTGGATTTAGTTGTATTGCTAGTGGCTCAAAGGGAAGGGCTTATATTTCATAACTACCTGCAATAAGCTTTGCCCTTGCCAATCTATATTTCATTTATTTTTTTGTCAAAAAAACCCCAACTTTACCGGTTATCTGGATTTCAAAGATAGAAAAAACAAAGCTCAAACAACATTAACACAAAGTCAAACTTTTCTATCTACAAACATACAAGTAGCTCAGACAGAACTACAAACTTAAAAAAAACCATCTCCCAGTAACTCCTATCCAGCACAACAAACAGCAGCTTCAGTCACAAAAGGTCAGCTGGGCAGACTGCAAAAAGATGCTCTAAATCACACTGAGTAAAGAGGAGTTAGGCCCATGTCACCTTCCACACTGGGGTGGGGAGGAGAGCGAAAGTAAAGCCTAAATTACACTCTCATCTCCGTAGAACAAGATTCTACAGCATCTGTATATTGATACTATTACCCAGAATTGTATAATACAGTTATTACTCCCTGCTACATTGGGAGTGACATATGCCTGTGACTAAACAAAATTAAAAAATGGTAGAGCATTATCTGGGATTGAAAGTATTAAGATCACTTGAGAGTCCACTACCATTAAGTATTACTAATATATACCACAATTATGACCTTGTCATGGCTGGACTCCTTAAAAATATTTTTTTATATGCTGATCACTGATTGTTTCCTTTTGCACTTGAGAAACAAAAAACAATTTTTAGGATTTTACGGTTTATCACCTGCTCTATCACTTTACACATTACACTTCTATATTCTGAAATGCACTGTATAAGAGATTGACTCGTTTACATGTATTTTCATCTACTCTAGTATACTTATGCTATACTTCAAAGTATCCTATAAAAATTTGGCATGTCTGTTTTTGAGACATAACTTCATAAATTGTTTAAGTAAATTTTTAGGTTGGAATAAACCCCAAAAGCCCGTATTTTCATCCCTTAACATAGATTTGCATTATCCAATTTTCTTTGGATAAAAACTGGGTAATAGAACACACAGTTCTTCTGTTGCTAGAAAGTGGTGTTTTAATTTGAAAGAACAATTAAGAATGGGTTTGAGCCCAGTTATCACAGTTCTTTCCTAAGTACTACAGATAAAAGTCAAAGTGATCTGAACACTCAATATCCCAAAACTAAATGACCTCACTTGAGGATTCAAATAAGCCCCTTTAGAGGTTCTTATTTTCTGCAAAAAAGAACATTTAGAAGCCTGATGATGGTCACTTTTTAACAAGTCTCTGTTCTATCCAGAAAGCCTACACAGTACTTTTAGCATTACAGCTAGAGTCAAGTAAAATTAATTTCACTTTCAGTAATACAGCAATTCAGTGCTCTGGCCAATCCAAGGTCCAGCAGCGTCAAAGATTTCCCCTACTGTGAATACTTAATTTACATTTAATAAGATAAACTTTTTTTTTCCCTGTTTAGGAAACACTTGTGAAAAAGAAAGTATAGTCTTGTAAGTTTTGCTTTAGCTATTATCTTAACTACGTCATGAACTTTCTCTATCAGTACATGCAAAAGTATCAGTTCTAGCAGTACTGAAGGATTCAGAACACCTAAGGCTTGCAAGGCCACAGAAAAATCACATGCAATAAAGACATTAGAGAAAAAAAAACCTGACGTTACATTCATCATGTTATATATAATTTCTCATGATCCACATCTTGAGATAATCCCAGAATTAAGGACATAAAAAACAAACATGCCCTAATAGGGATGTTTCCAAGACTATCTCTGTCAAGGGACACTGAGTTGATTTATTGAATTCAACTTTCTGATTAAGTATATCTGTACCTATGAAAAGCAAACCAGCATATACATAGTTGTGCTTCAAAAGGTAAAGAGATTCAGAGTAACTACAGAGCACATTATTTCCTTTTCACACATTTTTCCACTTTACGCTCAGTTTCCAGCCCTCATCCCTCCCCTCCCTTGCGATTCTCATCTCCAGTGCTAAGAAGCAGTAAATTTCTCCCGCACTTGTTCCCGGCTCTCTCGCACAATGACACAGCACTTCCAGCGCGATGGCCGAGCGCCGTGACACCGGCACAGAGCCGGGCACGGACACCACGATCGCGCTCGATCGCGGCTCTGACGGCGCTGCAGCCCCTGCCCGGGAGGGGGCTGGGCAGGGACCCGCGGGGCACCGGAGAAGCTTCCGCGGGGCTCGGCCGAGCCCTGCGGAGCGGCAGCACAGCGGTGCCCCGCGGAGCGGCTGCGGGGACCCGCGGGCAGGAACGGCACAAACGGCGCCCCAGACCCACCGCCGCTCCCGCCCGCCGAGTCCTGCCCGCCCCGGCCGGCCCAGGCCGCGGCGGTCCTGCCTGCAGGCCGCGGTCTGTCGCGTCCTGTCGTCCCGGCCCGTCCCGCCCCCGCNGCTCCCGGATCCCGGCTGCTCCCGGCCCCGCCCGCCGCTCCGAGGCCCGGCCCGGACCGAGGCTGGGCTCAGGTACCCCCGTGGGCAGTGCCGCTTCGGTCTTCAGTGCTGTGGGAAGAACAAGCCCGTTCCCTGCAACGTCAGACCAACCTACCCAGACCGCTGCCGCTACTGAGCGCGTTTGTTCTCTACATTCTTGCATTATTGGTTTGTACTCAGGCAAAACCGATCGACTATCAGCCTTTTCTCCTTAATCTATAAGTCATGGTGTTAGGGTTTTTTCCCTTGTGGCATTTCAACATAGTGTTTCAAAACACCAGGGGAGGTTTAGGTTGGACATTAGGAGGAATTCATTCAGAGAAAGAGTGATTAGACATTGGAATGGGCTGTCCAAGGAGGTGGTGGAGTCACCATCCCTGGAGGTGTTTAAGGAAAGCCTGGCCGTGGCACTCAGTGCCGTGGTCTAGTTGACAAGGTGGTGTTTGGCCCAGACGTCTTTTCCAACCCAATTGATTCTGTGAAAACTTCTAACTAGTTTGCTGTGTTTTAAATTCCTTGTCCATCATATCAGAGAAACAAGCAAGCAGTTTAAAAGAGAGGGTTTGTGTAAGCTATTCACTAAGAGTTTAGGGTGTTACATGAAAAGTAGAAATGCTACGGGTTTTTATTATTCCAAAGTGTACTAATTTCACTTAAATCTAGATTCTGTTGATGATTTCAACAAAGGCAAAGTTCAGCACTTAACTAGCCTGAACAAGTTTCTGTGCATGGCAGCACCGGTGGCTTCTCTCCCAGCAATCACCTTACGACAAGACTGCCAGTTTGGTGGAGGGGCTGGGATTTTTCCCTTGCTCTGTGAGAAGCTGATTCACAAGGCAATGACTTGCACAGCTAGGTTATACTGTGTCCTAGATTTAAAGTCAGCGAAACAACAAAACACTGGTGTGGGAATTCGTGTATCATGGAGTTCCAACCCAGCATAAGCATGTTCTGCCATGCAGCCACAGGTAAGGCGAGGTGGGAAATGAGCCCTTCTGTCAGGTGGAAGGTCTAATCAAGCGGTCACATTCTAATTTTTTGTGACAGAAGGACTGACTGACAGTGATGACTGTGAAATTATGAAAACTCTGGTTTAATAAATCTGTGTGTGAAATCTAGTTATAATTTAGCTGGGATTTTCAGCAAGCCGTGCATTTTGGAAAAATAGATATATTGCTCTAAGAGAGTACAAGATAAAGTCATAAAGTGGATAGGGATCTGTCGCATCAAAAACTTTCAATGATCCATGATCATTCAGTTACTAAGACTCATATTCAAACCCTCTAGTTTTTGCCTAATCTAGAACTTGACTGAACTGTGACATCTGGATCACACCGGGGAATAATGAGATACTCAGTTGCACCTAGATTATCCAAGAAAGAATGTAACTTGGAAACTCCTATGGACAAGTAGCTTCAAGTATCCCTTGAGCCAGAAGCAGCCTGAATTTGTTTCACAGATTTTTCCTACATATCTACTGTAGAGAAGAGATGCAACAGTTCTTTTCACCCCTTCTTTCTCTTCCTTCTCTGCCAAGCTGCTGGTTAGGAAGTTCTGGAATGCCTATGAAAAGAAGAATCTGTGCTTCCCAAGAGAATATGGTGAGCTGCACAGTGAAACAAGGAAAATCAAGGACTCCTGAAGCAGTGTCTTACCAGAGCCTGACCAGAATCAGTCTTGGATTTGAGGCCTCCTATGCATTTCCTACCAGTGGAGTTGAGTATTCCTGTGTCACTAGTTAGCCAGGCTTAATCTTGTGTTGCCACAAAAATGTGTAGTGTCAAAATCTCCTTTTATTATTATAAATCTAAATTTTTTTGATGATTCTTTTAAATTTGTGGTTTCTGAAGTTTTGTCATTAAATAAGGAGTTTGGCTCTTGTTTAAAGATGAGAAAAGTTTTAGCCGAAGCAATTAGAAATTAGCTTGGAAATATGAACAAAATTTGTTTCAGATTTACCTATTTTACTTGTAAGATTGTTTTAAAATAATGATTTTAAAAATAAAAACTCTAAATCCGTTGGTTTAAATCCAATACCACAGGGCTTGTAAGCCTGGAATTTCATTCGCTTGCCTAGCCTTTTTAGGAGAGAAATGCATGAATGCAGACCTCACTGTAATTCCCCCAAACCCTTTAACTCTCTGCTAGTAAGGTCTCCAAGGGCATAGGTATCTGCCATGTTGTGTCTCTCTCATCAAGGTATGCCCATCCTCTGTCCAGCCTGCTAGACCTTTCGGAACAAGTTCCCAGAGGGCAAAGCAACAGGCTTACCTTCAGATTTCCGCTTTGTCCGAGTTGGATTTGACCTGGTGTGAATGCCCAGTGTCACAACCAACAAACAGGCTGTTTGCTGGTTGGTTGGGGATCAAACTCCTCCAAAGTATATTCAGGTATTTTCACTCGTGGTGGAGCAGATTTGACAAGTAAACAACTCAGTCTGCAACAGCAAATAGCCTACCAAGGAGAATCTCCTGGCAGGTGGTGGATGGGTATGACATACCATATCCCAAATGTATGTTCCTAACAACCAGACTATACAGTAAGCAAATAGAAAGAACTTATTCTCCTGCAGGTAGCTGTTGGAAAACACAGTTTTTAGTGCCAATCTTGTGGCTGGGGTTTCTTAGCAGAGGCACAGGATTAAATCATCTTTTCTTAAGGTTTCTTACTGGCCTTCTTAGGTAGCTTCCAGCCTGTAGGCTTTGTATATCCCACACTTCACTGCTTCTGGGAAGCGTTTGAGGAACTTACATTTCTGCACTGAGAAAAGATATCTTCAAATTCCACAAAGCATCACAGCATGTAAAAATGTGATGATGCAGTTTCTAATACTCAAGCCTTTTGGTGGACCCAGCCCCATGGAATAGTTTTAATTCTTTAGGGAAAATAGCATAAGGATTCAGCTGTGAACAGATTCTGCAATGTGGAAAATTTGCAGGAGGGTGTCCAAGCTCCAAGAATGATCAGAGTTTGATAGTTTCTGGATGGACCATAAAGAATAAGAATTGCCTTTTAGCATCTACCCTATGCAGTCAGAGTGAGGAGAAGCCGTGAGTACCTCTAATGAGCATACTGCCAGTGATTTTTGTTTGATCCTTCCCCTGTGGCAGTCCCAAGACTGGCAGCAACCTTTACAGTCACCAAGCCTGTATCTCACATGGACACAGGACACACAGAGCAAGGATTAGTTTTGATCAAATTAGGGAAGGCACTTCCTACATTCCCAAAACAGCATAAGATACCTGCTTTCTTGGAGCTGCAGCCCTGGCAAAGCACACCAGCTACCTCCTGAATAGGGTGGTTTTTCAGGGCCAAGAGCCTGACACTATTGGGTGCTTCAACAGAGAGATCTACATGCCTGTTGCATGGAAGTTAAAGGGAAAAAATTCCTATTGATTTCAGTGGTTTGGGATATGACTGTCTTTATTAAAACCTTTACTTAAATATACCCTTAAATGTTAGAAATAATTGAACAAGACAATCCTGAGTAATTCATCAGTATCTCTATTATTCTTTGCAGAGTTGCACATCAGCTATTTACACAATATGATTTGTTTTAATTTTTTTATTCAGCATGTTTTATGCATTAGTATCAGAAAAGCCTTTCTCTTGGCAAATGTTACTGCAAGTTGTCTAGCAGGGAGGTGGATTATGTAGATTTATTTATTCAGAGTGTAATTTGCATAAATGAAAAATGGAAATAAACCCTTTTTTTTCCGAATTAGAGCCTTTTTTTTTCCTTCAAGGTGAAACAAAAAGTGTTTGTAGTACACTCATTAAGATTTCCAGATTTTTTTAGGTGGACTATTAGTCATTTCAATGCCTGGGCCCATTTTCTTTGATTTGGATGTTTTAATTCCTGAAAGCATATTCTGAGGATAAGATTAAGAAGAGAAAATAGTACAGATTAGAAATTAATTTGCTTATAAGCAGTTAAAGGTGTCCTGTTGAAAAAAAAAATCTCAAAGCCGTATTAAGGATTTTAGATATCTTGGGTAAACTGTTGTTTTGGAGGTCTGCGTGGTTCCAGGCTACCATACAGTGCCTATTCAGAGAAACCCTGTGCTGCAAAGAAAATTGGCATAGTGTGTGTTTGATCCAGCCATGGATCAATATCATGTGAAATCTGTGGGCAAATACCTACATGTAATGGCCCACCAGCTCAGACATCTGTCTCATATCAGTGGTGCCTACAAATCTTATCTGGGTGGGAGAGGGACTGTCTTATTTATGGTCCAGGCTGTTAGATATCCAGGAATACACCCTATTCCTGGAAAAAAAAAAAAAAAAAACACCACAGGAAAGCTTATTACCATTGTTGCCATTCAGAATGTGTGAATTACTGTGCAGGGCAGAATATCTGTCCTATGGCGTATTTGGCAGTCCAAGCACTGATTAATGCACACCAGGAATCCCTTCAGAGATAGTGTTCTGTGTCTCAGGATAGTGCTGCATATCGTGCTGTAGTTTTTTTGGATTAAATTGAAGGAAAAAAGCATATCCTACATCCAGTGCATCTGGAAGTAAGGAACAGATTGCCCTGCTTCTTTCAATAGCTCTGCACAGCTCTGGACCCATGGCATTATTCCTGAGGTCAGTGCTTTTGGTTTGCCACTATTTATTTATTCATGCCTGCAGAGGTCCTCTTTTTCTCTCCAGCTGCTCCATCATTCACCAGCACCTCCTGGTAGCCCACCCTGCTCCCACAGCCCATCCATTCTCAGAGCTGACCCTCACTGGGGTCAGGATGCGATTAGGTGGCTGCAGATCATAAGGAATATTAATCACAAGGAACACTTAGATGTTGCTTTACAGACTTCCTTATGTGAAATATGCTGTGGCAAGCTATCAGGTTACCAGTGGCTGAAATAGAAACAGTTCTCTCTTTGCCCTTGACAGTCAAAAGAGGGTTTGATTTATTTTCTCATTTTCACTTGGTCTAAAGGCAGCTGGGCAGTATTGCTACAAAGCTCTAGCTGCGTGTCATTGTAATAGGGGCAATATGTTTGTTCACTTCTGCTCTCTTCCTCTGTCTAATTGTTCTATTGTCTTTCTGTTTTCTCTCCACATTGGGGCTGACAAAATGTCTCCCTGGGTTTAGCCCTCTAGCCAAAACTTAACGGGCTCCTAATCAAGAACTAACACCACCAGCAGGCTATTTCCTGCCTTTGTTTACCATTCCTGGTATCATCTTTCTTCTCCTCTCAGTCCATCATTATAAATTTTCATTGTTATTTTCCTTTGACTCTTCCTCTGTATAGGGTGCAGGAAGCTTCCTAAATATTGCTCCCCTTTCACTGATCTCTGGCCTCTCAGCTCTACACCCTGGAACGGATACCAGATACATCCAGAACCAGATTTTACAAAGCCAAGTAGCCCTGGGATAACTGTGTATTCCATGTAGCTGTATCGGCAGAATGTTTATTGCCAAACCTTGATGCAAATTGTAAGGATGTTTTGAACATAAACGGGGTAACCACAATGGAATTAAGCACTAGGTACCTTTCACCATGACTTGAATTTTGTTGCAAGTATCAGGATTGTCAGGGTACATTCAGTTGCCTAAACAAAGTTTTCTAAGGTCAGTTGAAATGCCCTAAAACACGGAGCCACCTGATGTAAGCTGGGAGACCCTGGCCCTTCCCAACTGCAGCTGGAGATGGGGCAAAATACCCCAGGGTTTCTAAAATGGCATCAGTTGCTTATGTTTAAGTGACTGAACTCCTACCATGTGTTGAAGTAACTGTATTTTGTGCTTAAGTGTCCTTTTCATGTTACTGCACAACTGACTTCATTTATTCTGCCATGGCTGCCCTGAGAATACTGCACTGTGGTAACCTCAACAGGAGATAGTCACTGGATAGGTTAGTATGACTCTTTAGGAATCAGGTGAACAGAGTAGGCCTTTTATTCTATCTCAAATATGCTCCTACCTTAACATATCTAAGGTGGGGTCAGGATGAAGTTCAACCCCAATAAAATCAAATGTTGTAGCCTGGGAATAGTTATTAAGCATTATTTCTGATATTCAGATAGGTAAGCAGGGCTATTCATTAGCAATCCTGGCAAGCTGTGGGACTTACTGATACCTAGACTATTTCAAGAGCCAGAGTCAAGCCACCAAACTTGAGGCCACCCTCACCTTAGGGAACTTACTCAGATAGCCCCTCTGTACTCTCAGTTCAGAAAAGAGATAAATGGGCTCTTCAGGGTGGAGATTCAGAGCACCTGGGTTTAAATATCAGCCCTGAAATGTAATTTGAAGGGACCTATCTCATCTCTGACTGTATTAGGAGGACCTGCCCCATAATTATGTATGAAAAGTCAGGAAATAGAAACAATCTCTTACAAGTTCAGGTAACAGCAGTCGTCCTTGTTGGCCACATTTCTCTGACAAAATTCCTCCAGAGTAGTTTTAGCCCTAAATGTATCTGTTTAGCTCACTTAACAGCTCAGCAATCCCCCCCGGAGCTTCTCCAGTGTGTCTGGTGGGAGCTGGCACTAGCAGTATGTGTCACTCAGAGCATGCTGCTGGGGTTGGCGTTGCTGTGCTGGCAGGCGAGAGTGTACTCGCTGCCCTTCCAGCCCCTTGGGGCCTGCTTGTCACCAGCCCTGGCTGTCATTCAGCTGTTCTGCAGTGTCACAGGCAGCACAGCCTCAATGCAGGGCATTTCACTTCATTTAATTTATTGCCAATTAACACAGCCTTTTAATTACTGGTTTGTGTACTGAGGGGGGAAAAAAGAAGACATATGCAATTGAACAAACATGCAGGGAATTACCTTTCCTTACCTTTCTCCAGGCTCTACTTCAGTCAAACAACTCTCCTCCCTCCTTTCTCACCTCAGCTCCCTTTGTTTTCACTGCTGGTTCCCACTTTCCCTCCCTCCCAGTCCCTTCAGTGAGTGAATTGGGGTCCGGGTATGTTGGTTTCTGCCCCTGCAATACACTTCTTGCCCTCCACTGCTCCTCACTTCTTACTGCTCCTGTGCCCCAGCGTGGCTCATCCATGGCTTGTGAAGTAGTGTTGTGCAGTTGGTTTACTTCCTACGCTTGGGGACACATCATTGCAAACATGTCAGGAAAACGAGATGGGTGTATTTTATCACATAGACTTACGCAGTCAATGGAAGTCCAGTGTCTAAGGCATGTTTTAATCCTGAAGCCATGGATGTAGCTCCCAGGAGATGCAACACAGGTGCCAGCAGTGCAGGGCCAGTGCAATGCGTGAGCAGGACCACCACGCTGGGCCCCCCAGCTCCCGTGCTGCCACCTGCTGCCCAGGCAGAGGGGCAGCAAGGCCACCCCAGCTGGAAAAGCAGACAGTGGTGCCCATGGCATGGAGAAACCCATAGAGCCCCAAAGCTCCTCCTCAGCCATCCTGCAAACAGAGCTCTTCCTAAGAGCTCCCGTTAACTTGTCATGTTTTCTACAGCAAGCATTGAGGTTTTGATGAATCATCTAGTGGTTTTCCACAGAAATGAAGAAATGCCGTGCCACTAGCAGAGGTGTCAATTAATTTCTTTCTAAACAAGGACACTCTTGAGACCTTTTTTATCTTAGTTTGCTTTTTATCTTAGATTACCAAGTGAAGTTGATGCAGCATGTCAAATCAAAGTCACAAGGGGTAATTTGGGCAAGTAGTGATCTTAATTTGTCTCATCCAACCAGCTCTCATGAGTGCAACAGTTGGCCCAGCTGGCTCTGGGCCATTGTATGTACAACCATGACAAACTGATAGTTCTTTTTGTTTCTGTTAGATAGGAACTTATTTTGAATTATACTTTAAAGAAAAGCCTAGAAAACTGTCTCTTATGGTCCTACTCAGCTTTCCAAAGCATATAAATCTTTTGTAACTGTAATCCTTAGCCCCATAGCAAATACAGTAGCATCAGTGACAGCTGGAATTCTTATAAAAACAGCATCAGAGGAAATGGTGAGCATATGTCAAACAAATCTGCAAAACCAATGGTTTTACTGAGTATATCTATAAAATCCTTTTGTCTACATTGTATACACACACATAAGTTAAAATATTTACTTGTACAGTATTTATTGTACAGATAAGCTATACAATTAAGCAGGCTAATATGATAGTACAGTGATGCTAATTATTATTCCAACATACAAAGTAAGTTAAAAGTGGGTAGGATCACCTACAGCAGTATATTACAGCAAAAAAAGTTAGATTTGAGTACATTGTTATTGGGGTTGACTGAGAAAAAAAGTAAAAGATCTAAACTGATTGTCATGTGAAGGAGTGCATTAGGAAACAGCACTCTCAGTTTTACTGTTTCTGGCTTGTATCTTTTGTAATACACAATAGGGGAGTCTTTTCTCTGATTTGCTTTTAAGCCTTTAGCACAATCAAAAGCTGGAGGTATTGTAAAGAAAATCTGCAAATAGCATGAAAATGTCTTGTGGTGACATTCTTATTCAGGCTCTGGGCCTGATTTGAAAGATCTGAAACACCCAGAGATGCCAATGCTAAGCTCTTCTGCAGGCCAGATATTTGAGGTCTGGAAGGTTGTTTTATAATCTTGTTTTCATGTTCTTGCAAATCTAGATAGTATTTTTTTTCCTTTGTAGTAGCACAGATTTTATTAAAACCATTCAGAACAGATAGCTATGTTTTAAGTCAACAGATTTTTGCTCACCAGTAAGATACGAAACTTTGATCAGCAGAACAATTTCCAATCTTTGAGGAAACTGATAATATATTTAAAGTTAAGACAGCAAAAATTACTTAAAAAACAAAGTCTCAGAAATGCTGGGACTTTCAGATCCTCTCCATTACATCATTCTGCCTGACTATGGCACCATCTTCACAAAAGTTCTTGCACATTAATGGCAAATGATTCATGAGCCATATAAAAAGTCAGTGCCTCAAAAAAGTAGATTTTTTGTTCTTTGTGTTACATTGCCTTGTCATCTGGAGGGAAAAGTCCATTTTTGCCATTGTGTTTTCACTCAGAAGTGGTTTGAGGTGGCTGCAGTCTGAAGTATAACCAAAACAAAACAATAAGGTTTGAAATTGTATGTTCGGTGTTTATGCAGGCTGTATGTAAGCCACAAGGAAAAATAAATTTAAACAATCACATGCAGATCTGAGAGAGGCAACTGAAGCAATGGCTCCTCAGTTCCCAAAAATGTGACTAAATTTAGAATTTTATATCCCAACCAGTTATCACATACATGGTTTATTGGCACAGTGTAACCGAATACATCCAAATGCCTGGCTCTTCAGTTGTAGGAGTTTAAACCATAACCTATAAAGAGAATTGAATAAATGTATATTTTTTTAATGCTGAAAGAAAAAGAAAGAAGTTGACAGATGTCCTCTACACTGTCAGATATTCAGAATTCCTAAGTTTTACAAGACTATTTAGAAACATATCTTTTCATGCTGCTAATGACCCTAAGGGGCTCCAAATACTCACCAAGGACTTGTGACAGCTGCCTTTTGGGTGAAATGGAAAACCATCTCCTCTTAAACACACAAAGCAAGTAGCAATTGATCTTTAGTTCTGAGGGCAGCCAAACTTTGTGTGCTGCAGTCCAGATTCTTGGAGGTATTACAATGTGGGTTTTAGCCGTCTGGTTTTCACAGAACAACTCCTTGTTCCTCAAAATTTGGCCCACAGTCCTGACAGTCTTTTAACAGTACTGGTTTTACACCTCTTCTTAAGGCAGTTCCATCTACTCTGCGTTTTCAATGACTTTCAGGAATGTCCCTATAATATAGCCATTTTTCTCCAGCATATAAAATGCTGATTCTATTGCTAGAATCATATGACCTACCTTATTTATTTTAAACAAAATGAAAATCCCATCTATTTGAGGCATACATAAGAGCAAGCAAAAACTATGAATGCAGATTTGCTTAAGTAATGTGGGTAATCACCTTCATAATAAAATTTAATCACCTTTTAATATTTATTTTATATTATTAATATATTTATATGTGTTATATTTTGGTATGTTATATACATGTGTTATATATATATTATATACATGGTGTAGCTAGTCTTTTGCAGATTTGCATAAACTTATTGAACAAGCACATCTGAAACACTTATTGCATAGAAAACTTGAACTGTACATTTTAAATAATGACTTTCAAAGGATAAATTGTAATCTTCTTTTATGGCTGGGACAAATTTATATTGAAGCTTCACTGAAATGTACAATTTTTCAGTAGAGTTTACTTAATGTTAATCTATTCATTTGGGGGTAAATGCAGAATTTAATGGTGAAGTGATGTAACTAGAATATAGTCTCAAGTGGTGTGTTAGGTTTATCAATCAGTGAAAATTGTGCACTTGAGTGTAAAAGCACATGTCTATCCATATGATTCTTGCAGCTTCAGTTAATTGAAACCCTTTTCCACCCTATTATCAATACTTGAAAAATAGCTCCAACCACATCTATTAACCAGTGCCTTAATAGATGCTTTATCAGCTCCGTATAAATTGCACGTATTTTGCTAAAAAGCAATTTCTCTAATACAAGGGTCAGTTTTATGGTTCACTGGAGATGTTCACTCAGGAGATGTTGGGGCACAACTGGATGGATGGATAGAGGTGGATAGAGCTGTGAGCCTGGTCTTCAAGCCACTGAAACACTGGCAAGGTTGGAGGTCCAATCTGATTACCACTCGCAGTCCTCATTAATTTTAAGAAAAGCAAGGTGTGCTCATGATGAAAATTAGTTAGGCATGACCACTTTCACAGGGAAATCTAAATCGGACTAGAAATATGTGGTTTTAAATTTCCTGTTTTACAAAGCCCCCGAATTTTAGACTCAGGATGGCAGAATTATACACTAATACTGATATGTCCCAAGCAACTCTGAAATGAAAAGTTCTTCTTTCCAAAGCAGCTTCTCCAAATTTTTAATTCATATTGATAATTTTCTTTCTCCCGTAGATACTTGATTCAAATGAAGAATAAATATAGATTTTCTGTGCAGCTTGGCTCAGTGTCTCCTGAGATCATGGACAATTCAGCTGTCAATTCAATTTAGCCAATTGTCAACATCATGAATCAACAGTAGAAGAAAAATGAAAGCGTCTACAAAACAAGAAGAAAAAGAGGGATATGAGATACTCAGCCGTATCTAATCTAGTGCTACCTAAAGCTCTCTAAAGGCTTCTCTAATCCTTAAAGGCATTTTGGAGCTTTGAATCCATAGGGTTTCACCTCTGCTGAGAGATTACCCACATACAACAGATTTTGCTTTTTTTTTTGTGATCAGGTGGTTTAATCAGTTCCGTCGGATGTGAGGATACAGGTAAAGGGCAATTATGCTGGATAATGCTTAGTTTTGGGGACATTCCTTTCTGTGGTTAATTTGACTCCCCATTCCTCAGGGAAACTTTTTGCCGTCACACAGAACAGAGCTTTGCAGTGTTGGAGGGGCCCACTGGACAGCATGAGGGGTTTTTTTGGTTACTGTTAATTCTTTGTGTAGATCTGTCCCTATGATCTTCATGGGCAAACCAGTGGAGCTTTGAGAATTAACATAATAAGGATCTATACTCAGCTGTATGCAGAGGTAATATACTGGAAGCATTTGCATTACAAGTGAGGAAAATAGCTTTCCTTTTAGTCTTAAGGTGCGGTTTTATGGGACCATATATTATTTAGGAAGGCAGAGCTGAAACTGGTACTACATTTATCAAGGCATGCATAGTTTAGTGCTTGTGGCACAGATATTCATAGGCAGGAGAAAAGAGCCCCCACCACAGCCATCAGAGCAGAGCTATAGATCTGCAAACTGACCCAGGCCAGATTAGAGCTCAGAAAGGTGCTAAGAAACTTGGTTTGTATAAAGGAAATTAGGGCTCAAAGTTACAAAACGGGTACAAAAAAGATCAGTGCTTTACCATATTTACAAATGTATTGTTTTCATTGTCAATACTTTATAAATCATACTACAGTGGGCAGACAGGGCAAAACCATAGCTGAAAGCTATCATGAATCTTGTTATGCAATTAAGAACTTCCTTTTACAGTGGGGTATTTCTTCACTGAGAGAAGATCATTGCTATAAAGAATAGATATTTATCAATTTTCAAAGGTCTTGGCCCATGAAAGCTAGTGTGAGATTTGGAATTTCTCTTTTGTTGCCAAGGTGACAAACACTTATAAATATACCACATCTTCTAATGTGCTTTTAACTTAGTATTTTTATGGCTTTTAAATCAGATACCATTAGCAAATATATTAGGTAATTTAGCTGAAAGACCATTTTCTACTAACACTTTTTGTTACATTTCCCCAGGTACTTCAGTAAATGTCTGTTGTGACATTGCAGTCCTGCCAGGCTTCTAGCATATAAGGATACATACAGTATATCTGGTAAGAATTAACATATTACCTTAGGGCTTTCTGGTTTTTTGTATTGATAATTACAAATTGTATAAAAGAAGACAAATACTAAGGATTGGATCCTACAGTCCATTGACTTCAGAGGGAACTCTGTGGAGATAATGACTCCGGGATTGGCCAGAGGCCATAATGTGTGTTGTTATTTTTGGCTCCCATCTCCCATTTTTATAGCCCAGTAACGAGGCTGAAAACACAGGGGAGACCATAACAGCTCCATAGCTGGCCACTTCCCTCTGCAAAGGAGAAGCAAACAAACCAACAAAACCTGCCTGGGTGTTTTCTTCTTTTTCATAGACTTGAAGGCCAGAGGAGGCCTTTGCCATCATCTGGTGTGATGCCCTGCAGGACACCAAGCCAGGAGCTTTCCTGCCAGGAAACCGTCTGGCAACCATACAGGCCACGTCTCGGACAGAGCATGGCTTGAAGGAGACTGGCTTGGAAACTGGTGCTGGCAGATGAGGTAGCAACATCTGCAGGAGCTGCTTGTCCACAGGAGGCAGCTGCACCTCAGGAGTCTCTTGGGGCCGTGGGAGAGTGACCTCCCTGTGGGCAGGTGCTGCAGGCACCAGTGGTGGAGCCATGAGAGAGCTCAGCAGCAGGACTGGGGCTCCGCAAGTGAAGGTGTCCAGGGCTTCTCTGACTGCACAGAACATTTCCCTGTGCTTTTCCTGCTACAAAACCACATCTGGAGGCAGGGCCTGGGCTGGGCTCTACTCCCAGGACCTCCATCTCATGCCAGGAGCCCCATCCTGCACCGAGGAGCATCCTGGATGGGAATGCAACCATATAAGCAGGCAGGGCTGGAGAGGTGGGGTGCTGACAGAAAGAAGCTGTTGTTTCGAAATACAATTTTTTAAAAATTTTGACAAAGCTTTGCATCACTGAGGATTAAGCACGGTTCATAAACCAGTGAATAAGCATCCTACAATAGCAGTGTGTTAGATTGGGTGGAAAAGTCCAATGGAGAAGCATCCAGGAAACATCTTTCATGCCTGCATATTAAATTTAATTTTCCACCTCCATCTTTTAAGACTTGGCATTCATCTACTAAAAAAAGATGTTGATCTGAAAGAAAAAGAGAGGGAAAAAAAAACCCCAGTCTGCTATAGCAGTTTGCTTGGCAGAATGGGAGAGACTTGAGGATTGAATTGTATGTGAGTTACAAAGAGCCATCCCCCGCTGTAGAGACTGAGCCTGTATTTGTCACTCTCACCCCCAGTCCAGCACTGTCCCATTGGCCTCTTCATTCAGCACAGCTATCTGTCATGAAGAATTTAAGTTTCATATTTTCATCTGTCAGTTGTGAAAAGGCCTGTCAGCTGAAGCTTACACTAGCATTTGCTAAAAGGCCTATAGCCCATGCTGACAATACACTCTTATATTTGTGCTTCCAGGCTCCAGATAATCCCCTCACTTTCCTCCTCAGCAGTCCAGTTATGATGAGGCTTAAATTGCATATTTTGGGGGTTTTATAATCCAGATTTTGCTGATAAATGCTATCAGCAGGAATGAAATGAAATACAGCACGGTTTAGCTCTTATTACCAGCATTTTGTGAAGGCTATAGAGACAGTATTCATATTAAACAGGTTAATGTCTATAATGTCTATAGTCACAGGAACTAAATGTAGGAATGCTAATATCAGCTTTTATCTACTTTGTCTGTTTGCCATCCCTGAAAAAAACTACCCATCCTTCAAACAGGGCATTTCCCAGTTTGTTTCTTTAATTTGATTTGCAAAGGGAAATAAGATAACCAGCTCATTACAAATCCACAGCCAATTGTTTTATGCTCTGAGATACCACCAAATTACCCATATAATGCCACAGAAGAAAGTGTCTAAAACCCCAAAGCACGCTTTCAAACCCCAACACTTTTCCTGTAAGACTGTCAACAAAATTACCAAAATAAAAAACTGGTCACCAACCCATCTCAATCTGGTGCCTGTTTATTAGAGTAAGGAAGGATACAAGGAGTTGATCCTCACACCTATAATTTTAGGACTGCACAACTTTGATTCTCACACCTAAAGAACAACACAGCAAAAAGTAAAATTGCTTCAAAAACTCCATCTCACCTGAGGATTGTCAGAGAACACAGCACAGTAACCCAGGTTAAGCATTTGCCGTCTTGTCTCCAAGAAATCAATTTTCCAACCGTTATGCAACTACAAAGAAATCATATCTTTAATTCATTACAAGCTTTTAAATTGCCTAATTGATTATGACTCGATCACATTTTCTGAAAAAATATGAGGTTATGTCCCTATGAAGCAACTTTATCTTTTCCTTCTTAGATGAAACATCATTTTTACCCATAGTTCTGAAACAGTCTAAGACAGTACAGTAGTGCCAGAGGTATTTCTGTTTTGTTTCTTTATGTTGTCATTTAGAAACTAAGTTCAGAGCAAAGTTTTTCAACCCATGGTCTGAGACGGTCTGGAAGGAGAAGAGAGAGGGACTCTGCAAAAAGTCCTGTGAAAAGCAGTCTTACTGTTAACGGGTTTCAGCCTGATCCTCTTTTTCCCTGGAAAGAGTTTTCAGGATTTCACATTAAAAAAAAAATAAAAATAATAAAAAAAAAAAAAAAAAGTTGAGATTGCTGCCTTGGAATATCTTTTTCACAAGAAGTAAGATGGAAAGGTGCTTACCCTCAGCTGGCTTCTGTTCAGAAAATTAGAGCAGCTACAAGGCAGTGTATAAAGTGACTCTATGGAAACATTCCTGCACATGCTTTGCATGGTACTCCTTTGATTAAAACAACTTTTGTGTGCAGATTTGAGCTATGAATGTCCTGCAGGTCAGAAAATAACACCATAACACTACTGAAAAAGCTTGAAATACAGGACTTCCTTGAATGTCCTAACTATTTGGGTTCGGGTGTCTTCTACTGCAGCCAGCTGTGGCAAAGAATTCTTCCAATGGGGAAGGATTCTCTCACCTGAAAAATATATTTTGTCCCTGCTATCTCCTTTGGCTGTGTCCCTCCACAGGTAAAGAGCAACTAAGAGAAGTGAAGCTGAAAGGGAATGCTGTATAACAGTGTACATTTTTACTTTATAATTTATATATTAAGATTTTATTAGGATACAATAAATAACAATAGCTGACATAAAAATATGTTAATAATATTATTAACAGTAGCAATGATTATTAGACATCCAGTAAACCTATTTTTTCTGTAATGATAGTGAAATATTGCCAAGACTATAGCAATGGGCCATTGTCTGTTCAACCTCTGGTTCAAAGTAGCAAGTACATCCTGCCCTAGAATATTCCCACACAATGGCTTTTAGAAAAGATGTGTGGGAATAAGATAAATAGGGATCACTCTGAAAGACAGGGAAAAAGGAAACAGCAAAAGCTGGTGCAGTGTATAAGTGGACTCCTGGTGCATGGAGTTTTGGAGGTCTCTGAGAAGCTAATCAGCGAGCTAAAGCATAATGATTTGTGTTAAATATTTTTCTGTCCAAAAGATTGAAGTATCTGAGGAACAGCGGTTTTGTTTTTCTGTATGTTACCACGTGGAGTATTTTGGATCTCACTATGTTATTACTGCTGTTGCAAACAAGAATTCCCTTAGCATAGCATGTGTGTTGAGTATCTTAAATTTTTTTAAATGGAAAAGACAAATATATTTTGTTTTGGGAAATTACTCCAGGAGCTGTAGCAAGTGATTTGATTCCCTAAGCAATACAGACTTTTAATGTATGAGTTGCTCTGTCTTGGGGTAAAAATTCAGAAAATAGTTTCACCTCACTGAAAAGCAGGAGTTTGCTCCTGAATTCCTGGGAATTTCCCATCTAAGCTAAGAGCCCTCCTTTTGCCTCTCAAGTTACTCATTAGAAGCAGGCTCATGCCTCATTTAAAAAACAACAAATGGAGGAAGCAGATCAACATTTCTTTCTGCATTTCTTTTTACCTGCGATTTCGAAACAGCTTTGGTTAAATCCATGTTAGTGTTCTCCACAGGCACATTCAAATCCATATAAGGGTGTCCAGTATATTTGTAGATGGAGAAAAGAGTGAGAATTGCTCTGGTAGAATTTGTTCTCTTTACAAGTTAGAAATACTGCCCTTTTCTACTACTTTAGGTTGGGCAGTTCTCTCTTCCAACTGGTGGCTTTTAGGATTTTATTCCCAGGGGCTGAGCAGCTACTTTTAACTGCTTTAATTTTTCTGAGCAACTAAGGCCCTACCCTCTGTGAAGACCCTCAACACTTAACTAGGGGTAATAAACCCATGCAGGCAGCCAGATACTTAACTAGCGGGCACAGCAAATACTCGTCTCAGAAGTCCTTTTTAGATCTCAGCCAAGCCTTTCTTCCCTTTTCTGTTATTCTTATTGCAATTATTCCTTCTTCCTGCCCTCCAGTCTCTTTGAAAGGATTTGTTTGTTTATTAGCTACTTTTTTCTACTTTAAGTTTGCAGGTGGGTTTGACTCAACACAGAGGCAGATGCCAGGAAAAATCACTTCAGCCGGGTGCAGAGCTCAAGGCAGTGACAGGAGATCTCATCCCCGGCCAGCACCGTAATCCACTGGTATCAGCAAAGCAGCCGCTGACATGAAAGACCCCATGCCCATATCCATGAAAGCAGTGGCCATGTTCCAGTCCTCCTTGTGGGAAGCACTGGGTGCAACTCTCCACGGCTTCTTGGAGGAAGATGGTTGGACTCCGAGTCCTTGCTTAGTTGGTCCTGGGATAAAAACAACTACATCTTGTCCTGCCCCAATGCAGACACAGCTGCTACCACCAGACCTGGTGGTGAAATCCTCAACTTCTTTCATACCTTCTTCATGCATGGTTTATCTTTGGTTCTATGAATATTTTATTGGCATGCCCACATTCTCCAGAAACTTCAGGCTCCTTTACTTTTATTTTCTTGTTTGTTTCACTAGGGAATAAGAGGGCCAGACATCAGGCATTTAAATTAGGATTATACTGTTCAATCCTTCTACAGCGTGATAAAGTTATCGTGGCCAGCTCTGTGCAGTTATCGCCCTTCTGACCTTTAGGGTCCGTATTGGTTTTGATCTGACACTGCAGCAATGAGCTTTCTTTGTTTCCTTTTTGGGCAGGATGGCATGTGCCTCCAGAGACAGAGACACAGTAGGACCTGTGTGGGAAGCAGTGGTAAGAAGAATGTTTGCCATCCGTGTTTTATCCTACTGCTTGGCCTTGCCCTGTTGCCAGCAGTTGTGTGTCTCAGGTCAGGCCGGACTGCAGGAAAATAGTAAGAAAAAAACACAGTAACATTTCCTTTTTGAGTTACAGAATAGTAAAATCAACAGCATGCAGCTACTTGTCCTGCTCTGTGAAACGAATAAATGGACTAAGGACAAATAACCTCAGTCCCCAGTTTTCCATAACTTCAGTCCCCAGTTTTCCATCATCAGTTGATCCTGGATATTAAATGAGATGGAAGGTTAAACTGAGTAATTTTTTTTGCATTGTGTGCAGCTGACAGAGCACAACAGATGAAGGTACATAAATGCTGTGGAGCCAGAAGATTTCCATGTTGCTGTACTGTACATCCACAAGTCATCTACTTCAAATTACTCACTTCATGAGATGTACCGAGATGGGGGAATTCAGAGACTCCAGCTGACAAGAGATGAAGAAACATGCTCATTTCTTCCCCAGACAGAATGTTTATTATGTTTCTCTCACTTTGTTCTTTGAATCAGTATTTCCTCACGGTTTTAAACTACACATCTTTGTAAAAGTCATGGCTTCCCACAATGTTATTAATTTCAGTTTGAGAAGATTGAA
Source organism: Falcunculus frontatus (assembly GCA_013398115.1). Classification (NCBI taxonomy): domain Eukaryota; kingdom Metazoa; phylum Chordata; class Aves; order Passeriformes; genus Falcunculus; species Falcunculus frontatus. The sequence goes on along the minus strand of VZRV01007964.1, from coordinate 147,195 downwards.
AGAGCAAGGGCACAATTAATTACACAGTATGAAATAGTTAGATTTAACAGGAAACTGTAAAGCTTTATTCTTCCAAGTGTTTCTCTACTCCAACACTAAGTGAAAGTGTAAAGCAAAAGAGGCTGGACTTTTTAAATGTCAAAGTAATTTTGGCCTATCTCTGGCCCTTCCATTTGTCGCATTAAAGCAGCCCTATTATTCTGTAAACTTTATAGGCTCAGTTGGAATACAGCACAGCATTTGCCAGGACCAGCTTTAAGGGCAGACAAAGTAGGTAGCTGCCTACCCTAACAAGGAACTACATGCAGGAAAAAAAAAGGCAAATATAAAACATTATTATTTGCCAACAGTGTTTCCTGATCAAATTGTCCGGAAAGTGTAATATAATCCTTCAGGTATTTTTTCAGAGAGTGAAGAAACCCATGGGCTCTGACATAAAAGGGGTGAAGTGTGTCACCACCTTCTGCTGCTGTGCTATTTGAGGTGGCCTTTGGCATCTGATGGGCAAAGGGGCTGGTGGGAGCAGATCTGCTAACCCTGCAGAGCAGAGGGCAACACACCTCAACATGCCTGCTACTATAGAGAAACCTTGCCTCTACAAGCAAGTAGTTTTGGAATAGCTTTAGAGGGTTTTCGCTCAAAATAAACTGCCTTGCAGCCATATGTAAAAGTCAGGGGGTTTTTTGTTCCCACTTTTAGTTTTAAACAGGCTGGTGTTTTATCCCACATCAACTGCAAATTGGACTAAAACAACTGTTCTGGGTTTTTTAACTGATTTCTTTTATCTTTGCAGTTACCACACTGTAGAGAAGCATTGCCATTTTAGGTTTCTAGTACTTGAAAACTGCAATCTTGGAAGCTGGAATCTTTTAAATTGAAAGCAAGACAGAAATGACAGTGGTACACAGTGAAAGAATAATTTCTGGGACCAGATATTCAAGTCTCTTAGCTCCGGCTCAAGCAAGCAAATTAAGGTAAAACCCAGAGGGACAAATATACTGCACAGATCATCTTGGAAAGCATCCTTTTATAGAAACAAACGGGGAAGTAAAACAGTGCTTTAAAAGTGCATTAAGTATACTTTATTCCTCAGCTCAGTGTTAATTCAAGCAATAAATTCACAGATTTCACACAAGTTAAAGCTTCCTACAAATCTCACAACTGAGTTCCCTACTGAACCTCAGGGGAAGCTTTTATAATGATAACTCCCTTCCCCCACATCCAAGATGACCTGGAAATGCTTAAAGAATTGTACTCCTGTCCTAAGACTTTTTTTATTATTGTTATTACCTGTGTTTTTCTCTGAACCAGGTATATAAAAGAGAGGGGATTTCCCCTTGCACCAATTAAAACTCAAATCTCACCTCTCCTTTCTTCCCCCACAACAAGAAGTTAACCCCTGCTGAGCTTTTTCCCCCAAGGCATCTATAAAGCCTCACAGGTGAGCTTGCTGCAGTAAATAGAATGAATCAGCCCCAGATCTTCTAACAGATAAACACCAATCTTTTATTCTAGCCACCTGGCTTTGGACTTATCAGACAAGAAAATGGCTGTGGTTTGAGTTAGGTGGATTTTCTTCTCTTTTGCAATATTCTTCCTTTTGTATTTTCTTTCCTTTAGCAAGCACTCTTGGGAGCAAATGTGCTTTGGAACATCTTCAAGCTGGGATTTTTCTCTCTGAAAAGCCACATTGTGATGTGTTTTGTTGGAGGAAGTCACCTTGTTTTCTGTAGGCTCAGTCTCTTAAAGTCTTTCAGTTGTGTCAGAACTCTTATTTCTCCAAGTTCTTGAAATACAGGTGAGTTTGTCTCACCTGGACAGAAGTAGTAGGAAAATATTTTCATTAAAGTAAAGGTTTAATTGTAATTACATCTAGTTCTTATACCTTAGGGAAAATAAAAAGCTTTGTGTGGTTTTATAGGTAAATGTCTCGTCTCCCTGTGGTTTTGACCATAAGAATGTAGAGTCAAGAATTGTAATAGTTCACTAAAATATTTTCTATCCTAGATGTGCATGAATTATATAATTGTTTGTCTAATGAAGCACTTAAGAATAACGAGAAGAAATGAAATGCATTAAGGTGTTTAACAGGAGAACAGGCCATTGCGCCAATTGCTTCAAATTTTTATGATTGTTTTCAAGGAGGGAGTAAAGTGAGAGGATGACAAGTCAATTCTCCAGTTCAATTTCTACCTCTTCACTGATTTCATGTTATAAGTAAATGCTCTGTAGGGCTGCTTTCAACTCATTTTCTGGTCCTGGCAGAGAGTACTGTCCTGTTGCCTTTAAATTTCACCCTTCTCTCTTACCTTATATGCTTTCAGGAGAACACCATCAAATAATAATAAATCCTCTTTTTTTTTTTTTTGAGTACTTCTAAGAAGTATTTCTCAGCAAAACCACTTATTCTTGACATTATTTTTGACATTAATTTTTTGGGCACTGATGCTACCCACAATTTTTACTAAGCCTATCACTGGGGAAATAGTAAGGAGTCCATGTTTTGAGGCTTTAAAACGTGTGCCTCTTTTCTGCTGCTTTTTTACTTTCTTCACTCTAAAGGGATTGGTCTTCCTGTGAAAAAACCCTTTCAGAAACGTTTATCATCAGTCTCATGTGCAGTGTGGGTATTCGTACCAGATAGTAGCACAGATATACTAGCTAGAGTTCATCTTGGGTTAAATTCTAGGAAAGCCACAGGAGCACAGGCCTCTATTTAACTGGCATTTTGTATCTACAAGGGAGGTTGTGTTGCTAAAATCCAGGCAGGGTAAATGTGTTCAGAGGACTGCGATATTAACTGATCCACTGCTGAATTTATAATGGCCATCTGTGGTTTATTGGGTTTGTTGTGTTTCTTAACCATTACGGTATATTTAGGGGCATTGCTATATTTGTTTGTTGAAATCTTTCTTCTCAAGAGCTGCAATTTGTATTCAGTCACTGCCTGTGAATTATTCCCTGGAAAAGGAATGTTAATTGTGTTGGTGACAATAGGTGTCAATATGTATTTACATAAATAAACATTATTATTTTATGCATAAAGCATTTTTAAAAGCAATTTTCTTTCTCATGGAATTGAAGAGAAATATTGCCTCATTTTCTTACTTGGTGACTTAGAGTAAATAATTTTTCTACATTGCATTTTGTGCAGAAAGAAAGACGGGCAGAGAAATAGCCATATTATTTGTGATAAATGAGAATTAAAAGTAATTAGTGAAACAGAACAACTTAGAGGATTGGTAATAGAATCCAGAACCTTTTCTCTTCCAGGTGTTCAGACTCTGGGTAATGAACATGTCATAAATACCTCCCTGGCGAGGTCAGCAGTTTCAATGAGGTTGTGTCAAGAGTGGCAGGAAGGCGTTCATGCATGAGCACTGGTCACTGGGAGCCCCACACCCCTTGTCTGTCACAGAGGGGCAAAGACCGGGCTGTGTTATTTAGGCCAATTCCAGCCCCGTCGCCATGGGACCTTCTGCCAGGGGAGGCTGTCACCCTGTGCCATGGGCTGCAGCTGTTTGTGGTAGCTGTCCTGAGAGGACCTCCTGGTCATAGCATTTGCTGTGTTTGCTGTGTGACTTGTGCTGGGTGTTCTTTGCCTCCTGTGGTTGTGCATAAAATGCAGCAGCAAAGGGTCCCTACCAGGTTTATGTGCTGGAAGAAGCAAATTATGGCTTATTTGAGGCAGGAGATGTACACTAGATGGCTGTGCTAATTCTGGCATCACACTGTAATTCTCAGTCTGTTTCCATGTAAAAATCATCACTTTAAGGAAACGCCACACTTGCTAACCTCAATCCGTACTCTCCCTCACTGTAGAGGAGCAGCATTGGATCCCGGGTATGCCTTTTCTGTTTGAGGGCAAAGATGCTCACAGACTTGCTTAGAAAAAACACGTAATCTTTATTTAACTGAGAGTTTGTATTAACATCATTAGAGGTGTAGTTCTTGTTTTGGGCCTTTTGAAAGCACCAAACAACTTGGTCAGCAGGCCATGCCCAGCACTAAAGAGAATTAATTCCTCTTTTTATTTATATGGGAAATACAGCCTGTGCAGTTTCTTAGCACTCCTCAGAGCTGTGAAGGGAACTAATGCTTGGAGCTTAGCTGCATATGCCTTTAAGTATTTCTAATTGAAAACCAAAAAGCATTGTTTTCTCTTTGAGAATCAGTTCCCACTTTGGATTTAGGAAAGAATGCAACACTCAGATAATCTCACTTTTCCCATCATCATCCTTTCATTCTTCTCTACTCCCCTCCCCAGACATAAGGTGACATATCCAAGTACTTGTCCTTCAACAGATTCTTCAACAAGCAACAGAGCAGAAAACCCTAATATCTATTCATTTGTAGTCTGTCATTCTTAAAGTATTAAGGACAATTGACGTCACATGTCTCAGGTAATTAGAATAGTCAGCCTTTGCTCCACATTTTTAAAGTAAGATCTCAAACTCCTAATCAGTACATTTATTGATGTCTTTCAACATATCTGTTTCTTGTCAAGTGTGAGTTAGATTTTTAAAAAATCTTGCATACTGAATTGTGCAGGAGAATTATATTAAAACTCTTTCTATTGCTTTTGTAATTAAATAAAATGTATTAGTGACAACGTGGTATTTTCCACATTCAGAGTAATCAATCTCTTTTTTAATATGGAAAACTGCTCAAAAGCAAATTAATAAACATAAATTTCAGGAATTACATTTACACAAATGTTTTAGTACTTGTTTTCCCAAGTTTATATTTCCACATCAAGCAATATTAACTATGATAATAGCTAATACCATTTTACAAGCTCTAAGGGGCTCATTAAAAAAGGTTGTTGGATTTCTTCAGCTGTTAGTGATCTTAGCAAGAAAAAGCAGCCATTCTTCGCCCCAGAAACCCAAGTCCTAACTTTGGTCACTAACGCAGGGTTATGCGATTTTTGTTAGCTACCGGTTCATTTTGTTAGCTTTGGGAGACCTCTAGGACAGGTACACCAAAGTTCAGTGCCCTCTTGCAGCACAAGCAGTCTCAGCAGACAGTGCTCTGCTGCTATAGCAGATCTGTGCTTGTGAGAAGAACAATCTTTAGGGTTTGCTAAGGTGTTGCCACTATTCTATGGCTGTGGCTATAGGGGTTTATCCACAAACAGGTTTCTGAGGTTCACTGTCACGTTGCTCCTTTCAGCTGACATTTTCCAGACACTGTTCCCGGGCACCCCTTTACCAAAGAACAGGCAAGTCTCTCAATAGCTGTACTATTGTTTTGATCCCTCTATGCTTTAGAGTAGAGGTTACTCAAACCGTTCTGCAAATGAATCTCTGTCTGACTTCATGTATGGGACAGAAGGGATAAAAAAGCAGTTTGGAGTGGGTTTGGATATGAAGACAGAGTGTGAAAGCAGTTTGGGCAGTAGGAAATTCACGTCTTTCATTGCCACAATTTCCTTCTTTAATCACAGCACGCCAAAAGCAGAAGACTCTTCCCACAGCAGGGATTTTGCATGAAGAACTGCAACAATGAAGTCAGAACAGTACAAAGAGTAAAGGTGGTCTCTCCATTCCTTTGCCAGTGTTTGCCCTTGTGTATGCCATTCTCCAAGATTTTCTGTCTTAGGATGTCATATATTTCAGTCCCATTGAGGGACTAGTTTGAACTCTTAAGCTGAGAATCTTGTCTTTTGGTTCAGGTATTTCTTTTTTTTCCAAATCTGACAATAAATTAATAACAAAGGATAGAGAGGAATATACTGTGATAAAAATTTAGAGATAGCCTGGTGTTGTCACCATCTCCTAGATGTCTCTCAGCCACAGGATCTTACCCTGTGGAATAGGCATTGTAGACAGACTTCGAACAACGTGTAGACATACACACTCCTTAAATGGATACTGTGCAGATCTTTGGCAGATCCAGCTTGATGGAGGAAAAAGGGGTTACTTCCAGTAGCTCTTCCTTTCTTTGGCACTCTCTCTCCTGTATATCATCATCTTCAGTTGTGCAGGCTGTAGCAACAGGAAAAACAGGAGAGAAATTGAAGTAGATGGGGTGAAATCCAACCTGAGCCTTAGTGCAGCCCCTGCTCCCATGGGAAAGCTGCTTGCTTATAATAAGAGAGCTCTTTATACATAAGGGCTGGGTACACGATTCACTACAGGAGATACAAAGGAATATGTTTGAGGTATGCTTATCAGAAGTTCCCTTTTTGGTGAATTTTTCCTCTCTTTCCTTCATATAATTTCTCTTTAGGACTTGGATTAAGTTAGAACAGGACTGTGAGGATGTGGAAGAAGAAAACTTCTTACTGAGATATCTGTGCACACCGTGCATGCAAGTCTATGACAGAATACACTGCAGACATCAAATGAATCCCCAGGTTCATCAAAGAGTGAAAGACCCATGGGTGTAAGGCAGCTGGAACTGTGGTAAGTGCTGTGAGCGCTTGCTCTTTGAAAATGTGTGTGTTTGTGTCTCTCTTTGCTGAGCAGAATAACTTGATCACAGACAGGCCACTAGGTCTGTCCAAGCAGCGCAGCATTGCAGTTGTTTTGTGGTAATGGCAGCTCTCCAGATCCAAAAAGCAAAATGAAGTCTTCCTGTGGGTGGTCATCTCCATCAGCCAAGGAGATACACCTCAGTACTGCAGTATGTTGGGTACCAAAGTGATTCTGATTTGTAAACTTCAACGGCTATTTGTTCATAATGGAGGAAGTCTCTGATTTACCTTTCTTCTCCTTTCCCTAAGAAAGCACTTGTTTGGAGATGAGACAAACTGCTTTCCTTAAGAAATTAATTGGATCTGCGCATACGTAATAATTTCTCCTTTTTGTAACATATTACTCAACATGGAATAATTAGGAATGGAAAGGTTGCACTGAGCAGCAGAAGGACAATACTTGCCTCCCACTGAATCATTTCTGCCTCTTTAAAGGATTCATTTCCCAATTACTAAATTTTGAACATAATATTTAACCTTCACCTTCTTTAGTTTGCATGCGCTTTAAATAAGCCTGATAATTAGGGACTTGTTGCTGCATTTTGAAAATATGGGGCCCCATTCTGGAAATCATTACTGTTACAAATTATCTCAGAGCAATAATTGATGTAAAAATAACTGTGATTTTAATATACCAACGATTGGATTTAGAGTGTTACCTTCATTCATTTAATTGGAAAGTACCTACCTGCATCCCTCTGACTGCTTTGAAATTATTTTATGCAAGTATCTTAACATGCACACAGTGATGTATTGCTGTTTATTGCTCTCTTAGTTCACCAAGAGCCTTTTCAACTGAACTGCAAATTCAAAATCTTGCCATAGGAGAGGATAATTGACTTGTGCTTTTGTGGTTTATGGTGTCACCAAATGCTTTGACACAATTCGAGCTCTCTGTTGAATGGATGTTAATCTATTCTTACTCTAACTGTTGATTTAATGTTGATATAACATCTATCTATACCTCTCTTTCCCAAGATGACACTTTAAAATTCAGTTATGATAGTAAATATTGTTTCAACTTGAGACTTTGTGACTCCATGGAAAGCAACATCTTAGTGAATTTTTTATATATTTTGGCTTTCTGAAACACAAAATACTTTATCAAGAGGAAGAATATTGATACTGGCTCTGTTCAAACTTTCACTTCAGGATTGAGACAAAAGAAATTTGGTTTCATGAAAATGTCCAGTGCAATTTTATCATCTATTAAAAGCTATAAAATATATCTAGATTATAAAGATTATAATAATATATATAACCTATATATAATCTATAGTAATTTATATCTAGATTATTAAAGTATATCTAGGCTACACTTTTTCAAAACTAAGATTGCATCAACCGGGTCTCTTTTTCTTCAGTGACATAGCCACAAAAATGAGTTATTTCATGCACTACATCTTGTCAGAGTTCAGAATGACATTGCCGTGAATCCCAGAACTAAAAAGGGGCCAAAATGGAGAGAGTCAGGCCTCAGCTTTATCCCAGTATGACTCTGTTGACTTAGCAGCTCAAAGCTTTAGAGAATGGACTCTTGCCCAGGTATGAGCTTTTCCACATGGAATTTAGGAAGGAGGTAAGATGGGAGTTTGAAACCTTCCTTTTTGGTTAGGGAATTGGCTTTTTTTGAAGTTAAAGGGGAAACTGTTCTTCACTCCTGGTCTTGAGGGCTCCTGAGTAGAGCAACCTGAGTAGAGTGGGTGTAAGACTTCAACTCAAGAGGGCAGAAAGCCAGCAGGAGCAATTGCTATCCTGGCTTAACTCCTCATCCCCTCTCAACTGGTGAGTATCTCTGAAGAAGAGATTGGAAGAAGTTAAAGTGCCAGGTCTGAATCTGAGCTTTATTTGGCCCAGAAATAGATTTTAGGCTAAAATATAGTACTGTCCCTTTGACCAACCACAGGTGGTGTGGTAAAAATGAGCAGCTTTAATATTACAATTCACGTTCGTGCTGGGGCAGATCCAGCTTGGATGTCTAGAGAGCACAAAGCACACTGGAGCTGTAGCCACAACAAATAATGAGTGGGTTGGTGTGAACATTTTTATCTGCATTAATTGTTCTTTACTTCCTGACAGGAGAATATGAGCACAGCTGAAAAGAGAGGAATGCTAAGGTATGCCTGGGGAAATGTGGAAAGCTGAAAGGCAAGGCCCTGTGCTCTTAATAACCATTATAATAAATTAGCATGTGCTACAAATAATGCATCAGAAAAAGGAAAAAAAATAAGCTGTCTTGTAAAGCAGGACATAATTCTGCGACATGTCTACTCTCTCTAGATAAAGGTTTGAATGGTTTTCCCAAGAAGAAGCTTTATGCAAATGCATACTGTCATGTGAATGAGATTAAGGGAAGAAAGACTATTTATGCATGAAATCCAAACATGCTTCTGGGGAAGGGAGAAGAGAAATAAACCCTTTCTTTCACCTCAAATAAAATATATGTGCAATGACTAAAAAGAAATGAATGTGTCACCTCTATTACTGACACTAAGTGATTTCCCACTAACAATTAGCATGAATCATAGTGATAAAAAACTGAGATGGAAAAGATCTATTAGAACACCCAGTCCACCTCCCTGTAAGTACAGGAATCTCCCTGACAATTTCTACATGAAGCAGTTCACTGCTCAATACTTTGTGTTTTTAGCAGTGCCGCTTCGCATAGGCATTTGCTAAGATGACTTAACAACTACCACATCTGTTCTTCACCTGAAAAAAATAATTGCATCAATTTTGCTCTTCCAGAACAACATTTCTGGAGAGACTTGTGGTCCTGGAACTTTACATATAATGGGTTGTCTTTGCTTTCATGAACCACAGAAGATGTACAAATTGTTCCTGTATTCAACAGCAGCACAGAAAGCAAGCAAAGGAAGACACTTGGCTACAGTGAAATAAAATAGCTGAAGAATTTTGGGTAATACCAAACTGGACTCTACTCAGTCAGAAAGATGCACATGGAGGTGGTTTTGGTTGCCAGATTTTGGGGAGTGTCCTATGCTATGTTTACCCAAAGGGTAGGCTAGAACAAGCTTAGGTTTCCTCAGATTTCTCCCATTGGGGAACAGGATCCAAAACAACTTGTTCCTGCTCCCTTTACTCCCCCTGCCTGTCCCTTCTGCTGGTCTGCATGGGAATCAATGACATGTCTGACTGTGCTGGCTCTGGTCCCATCAAGGATCTCTCATGCAGAGGGCACCTCTCAGTCATCAGCAGAACATCAGGGCTATAGACCACAGTCTAGCTCTTTGTAACCAGTGGGCCAAGCTTCAATATGAATTTAGGATCAAGTTTGGCGCTCATTTATTTTTTAGAGTGTAATAGAGATATACCGTTAGAAACAGAATTGTCTGGGAGAGCCTTTGAAGGTAGACAGTGTCTGAAGCAAGCCTGGAAGTTAACTCACATGGAGCTTGGCTTGAAAGTCCAGGCAAATGGGTTCATTACACTGCAATCTCGTTGTACCCAGACTAACTGCTTTTTTATCTGAATCTGTTGGTGTTTATCTGTAGGCATATTCCGTGCACTTGGAAACTGCCTGACCAGATTTTTAGCTGATGTCAATTGATTTTCTCCCACTAATCTCCGCAGAAAATAATTTCTCGTCCTAAGCATTTTGCATGAATCTGAGATGCTAGGCTGGACAATTTGCTGGTCATCCTCAGGCACATCATTATGGTATGATTCAATTCCTATCAAAGTCGACTGGAAAACTGTCTGCTGACCCCAGGGGCTGCTGAATAGACCCTGTGGAAGTAAAAGCTGCAAGCAAGTGTGGAGATAGAGTGCCAAATGCTTTTGTGGGAGGTTTTTGTCTTTAAAAAGGTGTGTTTCAGATGTGTGGTGATTCTGTGTTTGCGGCATCCCCCCACATCCCTGCAGAGGCAGCAGCTCCTGTGCAGGAGCTGTTTCTGTCCCAGGAAAGGAGGAATGAAACAAGCCCCCTGCATGGGTAACATCAACTACAAGTTTTGCTTTGATGCCTGAGGCTGAACAGATTTCATGTGTATGCAGCCTGGAACAAATGTGAAGGCTAATCAGATGATCCCAGGTAGATAGATTTTTAAAGGATATTGTTCCTCTGAAATGCGTCAATTTGCCCCATGTGAGCTAAAATAATTTAGATAAAATTGATCTGCTCGTGGCTTTTCTGATTGATTGTAAAGATTTTTCTGGATTACAATGACCTTTAAGTATTACTGGTAACAGCAGCTCTTACAAAATTTTCAGGCAGAAATCTGATTTACTTTTTGTTTTAAATAGATAATGGGCATTTAAAAATAAGAGTTGCCCAGTCCTGGCACAGACCCAGTCATGGGTGTCCTGATATGTAATTCAGCACAGATCATTTTAAAAACCTGAAGTTTGCTGAACAAATATAAGCTTCCCTCAGCCCAGCATGTCTGTCCCCATAGACCAATGAAATTCTCCGTGACTCAAGATATTTTTAATTCTGCTCTGGACTTTCTCCAGGAAATCAGTAATAATTACTAATTGTATTTTTGTAAGCTAAATGAAAGGATGCATTCTTTCTTGAAATTCTCCCTGAGCTTTTGCAATTAATTATGTTGCTCTTTTGTGTGATTAATCCATGTCTTTGTATTACAACTTCACTTAATCAAATAGTACTGTGTAGCATGCCAAGGGTTCTTAAGTGTAAAATATTTTCTCCTATTTTAGTGTCATTTTTTTTCTTTTCTGTGCTACTCACATCTCTGCTAAACTTTTATCAAAGTGATGCTTCATTAAAGAACTAAAGAGTTCTAAAATCATCAGGGGAAATTTACATGAGATTATCATGTCTTGGCAAAGCCCCCCTGACATGTGTGGAGCTACAAACAGATTTTTGCCAGCTGGGGATATGTTCTTACATCATCAACACATATTAAGGAGCAGTTTTCTGATAAAACCACTTCAACAGAAGGACAGTCAAAACCCCTAAATGACCTCAGGTTTTATTTTTAAACCTTTACTACATGAAATATAGTAAAAGAGACTTACCTGACCACCTTAAATTATATATTAAAATTATCCTCTTGCAAAATGCCCACATTGGAAATGTCAGACAGACAGGAGCTGGTTTTGAGTGGTTTAGAGAAAGTCTTAAACACTTAGATTGGTGTGCAATTTTGTGGCAAATTTTACTTCTTCCTTTGCAGTCAGGGAAAGTTTTTTCCATGGTGAAAGTGTAGCATGTCTGTCATTCCAGCCTAGCATGACTGCAATATGGCCAGCATTAAAAGTCAGGAGGCTGGTTTGCACAGAGCAAGGTTCTTACCTTAAAATAAATCATTTTCTCTTCTGGTTTCTTATTTTTTAGGGTGCCCTGGGGTCATATTTCCAAGGGCCCTCCTGTATTAAAATTAATAAAAAAGCAGACAAAATCAACGTCAGAAAAGGTGGCAACTTCTTTGCTCCAGGACCTGGGGTTTTAGCATACGGTCTTACCAGCCTTGCAGTGGAAAAAGCAAAACTGATTGAAACTGCAGGGGAAATGTTGTCCTTTTATCACCACAGTGGTGTCAGTGGATCTAGGATGATCTGAATATCTGTTCCTAGGGAAACCCTCTCTGCCTTGAGCATGGCAGATAATGGGCATTGCCCATGTAAGCTCCAGCAACGTGAGCTGGGCTGGAGGGCAGGACATTAGGGAAGCACTGAAGAGGCTCCTCTCCTTTTGTGATGGGATCACTCTTACAGCTTAATAATGAAATAAGTGAAGGCAGTAACTGAAATGTTCTGTGCCAGTGTAACTATAAGAGCTTAGTGAATAGATAAGATGCTAAAATTCTCAGTGCGATCACTATGGGATGAGTCAAACATCTTGCTGGTGAGGGCTACAGTGGATTCCTTTGTGAAGCTTTTTACAGAGTGCCTAATTGCAAGGAGAATAAGCAGGCAGAAGAAAAGAGAAAAAAATAGAATTAATATCTTTCATTAAGCACTTAATAAGTGCTGAAAAGTAGCTTTGAATATTCAGATGACTGACCTGCATCAGCAAAGCATGGAGGTGCATGCTCACCTTAAGCATAGTTGTAATCTTATGGAAATACAATAAAATAAAATAAAATAAAACAAATAAAAGGCAGTGAGGAGTTTCAGGGCCCTACTTGCATGAGTAATGTCACAGATCTGCTTCTTGAACTGGGTCCTTTATGCAAATAATAAGTCACAAATGTGGTAAGGATTTATTTTATGTTCCTTCAAATGAAGATGGGTTGGCTGTATTCAGTATATTAAATCCTTCCTGCTGTTAAGCTTAAAGAAACTGATTCTCTTGTAACATATTTTGATTTGACTACTGTAGCTTCCAAGTGCTATAAAGCACTAGAGTAGTTTGCCTTGGCCTCACACCTAGTTACAGTAGTGCTAACTTTAAAATTGCCGAAGAAACCCACATCTGGAGTCAATTGAGTGAATTTTGACCAGCTTTGGTGGTAATATGCAAGTAATATTTCATCCTCATGTGTATTTCACTCATCTTATAAAAAAGATGCCTCATTCCAAGACTCCTAGACATATTTCTTTGCTGTCTCATATATCAAGAGTATCAGACTAAGCAGACCGCTTAAAACTGGATATGTCCAAACACTCTCTTATCCTAAACAACGGCGAATATTTTTGCCAACACTTCCATTTCCTGCAGTGGAAAAAAAATATATAACCCCAAAGCCTTGGCCAGGTTCTCCTTTCCTTGAAATGCATGGCAAATTTGTCAACAAAACACTCTCTGGCTCGGTAGTGGGGGGGAGAAGTTTAACAGCTGGAATTAACCAGCAGGAATAATGTGAAGCAGGCTGAAGTTTCGTATTAGGTTTAGCCTAATGCTGGGGTTCAAGGCTGAGCTTGCATTCTGATTCGCCTGTGCCAAAATCAAGGAAGTGACATCCAAAACCAGAACCAGAGAGCAGCCCCTTTCAGCTCTGGATTTGGCCCAAAGCCAGACCAGGGCTGTGGGCACCGGTCCAGGAATCCAGCGCTGAGACACCCACAGGCCCCAGATACAATGGCTTGAAACTCCAGTTTTCTACCATCAAAAATATTAGCCTGGTGCACAGAAAGTACTTCTATTTACAAAAATTATGTAAACATAATTAATTCCCATTTGCATGGACTTTGCTTCCCTGACTGGTTGCAGGGAGATGACCAGCCATATGGGAGACAGGCATTGAACTAAACAGGATCCCAGATTAGTTTTATTCTTCTTTTTTTTTCCTTTTTTTTTTTTAAATCTGAAGAGACCACCATTGGTGCAAGGCTCATTTCTTGTAGTGCCTTGAACAGCTATTAAAGGCAATTGTTATGTTGGACAGGCTGAGTTGAAATCCAGGAGTACCATGCTATTGGTGCTCCCAACGTTTGCCTCCTCCACCCCTCTCTGACATGAATTTAATGCAGGTGCAGACACAAGACTAACATAAGGGAGCAATTTTCTGATTCATTCATGTAAGACCCTGAGGGAGAGCAGGAACAAGATGTACAAAGGTAATGTGGCATTGTTAAAAAATTAACTTTGCTTCCATTTTATGGAGCCACAGTGCTGTGTTGCTTAGTTACGTGGATCAGGAATTTAACTGTAAACAAGATATTTCACTCTTCAGTCCCTAGGGTTTTCAGCTCCATGTGAAAAGCAGTTAGAAATGTGCATCTTTTTGCCAAATCCTTGGGTTGCTTCTTGCCATTACTTGTACCCTTTGTGTCTGTTGCTGCTGTTCTAGCAGTGCTGGAAGACGGAGGTGGTGGCATCCATGCTAGTGTGACCACTGCCGGGCTAGAGCCACACTCCCCTCTGAAAGCTGCACTTGTTCGGAAACGATACAGACCACTTACAACTTCTGTTTTGGTTTTTGTTTGTACAAATCCTGGCTGCACAAGTTCGAGGCCTCGGGAGTCTGCCAGCTGGACTGTGCAGTTATTCAAGCCACTGGAAGTGGAAAAGGGGTTAATTATGTCAGTATAATGTTACATCACTAATGGAAATTCTGGTTTCGCCCTCAGGATCTCCACTGCTGTGTCTGCTCAGAACTGTTAAATATGACAAGGTCACTAACCCTGCTTTAGTAACAATGAGTGCTAACAAATTTGGGTGTTGCATGCATTGTCACTGCTTTACAGGGTCATCCCTGCAAGCACAAGCATTGCCTATGCCTTGTACCCTGCAAACCTCACAGCAAGTCTGATGTTAGGTTACGCTGTGTTATTTCGGAATCTGTTTATAAAAATACAGTGACACAAAACTTCTCTATTTAAATTCTAAACAAGATTAGGTAACTAACAAAGAAAAGATGGGGAGACGAGGTGAAGAGAGGTTAAGAAGTGGTGCTGAAGATATGAACAAAATACTTTAATTGATAAGGCAAAGTTTCAAAATATTTTTCTCTTCCCTTTTCCTTCTGGCTCTGCAGATGGCTGGGGAGAATCTGTCTTTTACAACACCATGTATTGAAGCAACATGTTCTTTTGAAGTTTAGTCATCCACTAATTACTAGTCTTTCATTAACAGCACAGGCATAAATGATGCAGCACTTGCTTATATCCAGTAGTCTCTATTGTTGAGGATTAAAAAATTAAATCATTAGCTACATGCTTGTTAAACATGCTAGGACTGTTTATGTAAACTCCCTTGCTCTTATTTTGGCTCACACAGATGGTTAAGATATGTCAGCTAATATTTCTTATTTTAAAGAAAGGGCTAATTGCCTAAATGTCAGACGTGCTGAGTATTAGTTGTCTTGATGAGAATGGGAATGTAATGTGTGCACAGCTCATCCTAAATGTGGGTTCCTACTAGTAATTTCTTGTCTGGCTACCAGTTCATACAAACAGCGTTGTCACAGTCGAGAAAAACCTCTGTGGTGGCAACGGCCAAGCAGATATCTCAAATCTCATGTTATTTAGAAACAGTTTTGCATTTCTTCACCAAGGGTGCTCTTCAAGGGAATATCTGAAGACTGAGGCAAACATTAATAAGCAATGCACTTGTTTGGTTAAGGTTTCAGCCTTGACCTCCATCTTTAAGCCCTTGTTTGTTATTAATCACGTGCTTCCTGAATGAAAGAGAATATTTTTGGAGAGGGAAAATTGTTCTGGGACTGGAGCATTCTGCGCCAAACAGACTTGCCCAGATGACAAATAACCTTCACATGATAGCCAAGGTTCATCCAGCTGCTCGGCCCCGTACCAAGTGATTGATGGTGTTGATGTTCTAAATAGGCTTAAGATATGCCAAATATCAGGGCTGTAACAAAGTCCTTCAGATATATACTGTAAATAGGCAAGAAGGCATGTTCCCAGCATATGGCAAATCTGAGAGCAGTGTCAGGATTATAAGTAACCTCACAGGGTTTGTCTGGTTTCTTTCGAAGTGAGACAAAAACAGTTTTCTGTGCTGGAATGAGCAGGGTCATGCGAGGTCTGCATGAAGCTTCCGATTACCACCGATTTTCTCTGTAACTGGACACCCTTCAGAGTTATAACAACATTTGATTTCTTAGCAGAGATCAATAAACTGTTTTTCTACCACAGTTCTGAGGAGGAAAGAAGAATAGGATGTGCTCAGAAGTTGTTGTCAGGAGTTTTTTATGTCTTAACGAAATGGTAAATTCACACCTGAATAGTTTTATCTTGATAACACAACAGTGCTGGTTCTCTTTACTAATCCACAAAGGGCTGTTCATCGATATCCCACAGGACCCAGCAGCTGCCCCGCAGAAGCAACAGTTTCATTGATCATTCCTTTTCCCCAGAGAAATTTCCTTTATTTTGTATTGTCCCTCTTCTTCACGGTAAATACTGCATGCCTTCTAGGCAGGGAGCAGAAGCAGTCTTCGAAGTGCCAGGATACTGGAGGACAAGCTGGCCTCTGCTCTGGCTGTAGGACTGGCAGAGGTTAGAGTGCAGGGTGGTAAGGTTTCTCTCTGCTTGGTCATCCGGAGGGGATAGTTAGCCTGCTTTAGACTAACCCCTCCCTGACAGCTGGCAGAATTTCAAACCCCTCACTATGGGACATTCTCTGTTGCAATTCCCTGCTTGGCATTTCACGTTTTCATCTGCAGTCTGGTAGCTCCACTGGAAAACGTGTGTTCCTGAGCCTGCAAGCTCTCCACACAATGCCATAATCTTGCTTTCTAAGAGATTAACCTATCCTGGTTTTGAGAGTGTGTTTGAATGGTTTTCTAGGAATGACACTGAGGAAAGCATCTTTTGTGAAAAGGTCTTGATGGTGCAGGTTATTTCCTGGATAAAACCATTTCCTCAGTAATCGGAAGATGAGTCAGGCTCACGTGTGCTAAGCCAACTCCTGTACTGACTCACTCCAGTTTGGGGCCAGCAGTTCTCTCCTGGATACTGCCATGAGAAGTGGCCAAGACAGCCTCTGCACTGCACCACATCCATAGCGCAAATTGGCCAGGAAGTAGGATAAAGTGACTTCAGGGCATTCCGATTTAGCCAAACCATACCAGTAAACTCAGGATCAGTCATGCCCTGAAACACCAGCTGAGAAACAGTGAATGGCATTTCATAATAACCTGCTCAGTTTGGGGAAACAACATAGAGCAATTGGCCCATGTTCCTTTTCCACTAGGTCTGGCTATATCCAGCTTCTTAAGTGATCAGAGGTTTCAAAGTTCTTTTTTCTGTCATCTCCACAGACTGGCTGGAATAAGCTGAAATCCCAGAATCACGTATTTTTATTTATTGCTAACTCACTTCTTGTTGGCAGTTAGAGCATTGCCTACAGAGCCAACAGGATGTCAGGGGCAGTTAACAATTAAAATGTACACCGTTTAGGCTTCTGTGGTGCCTGAAGTGATTTTGTTTGCATTCATCCTGGAAGCAGAACAACAAGCCAGATTTTAATTCACATTGTAATTTAAGTGTGAGCCTGTGTGCTGATGTTCTTATCTCTGCATGCTCCATTTCAATAGAGCTCAAGCTCATTCAAAGTCACTCAAGTTAAATCGATAGTGAGCGGTCAGAGAATGAATGGAAAATGAATAATCATACAATTTTCTTCAACTAATTCAATATATAAATGAAACCAGAACTAGCTTTTTCAGTGAATTCCTGTTCATAGGAAGCCTTCAGTGTGACACATCAAATGCAATGCTAAGAGTAAAGCTGGTCATGGTCACAGTCATACTCTTGACTTTCATGTCATCTGCTGTTGGGAGTGTTAAGGCTGTAATGGAACACCAGGGGTACATACTCTAACCTGCACAGCACAATCCATCAAACATTACCCAATAATTTGGGCATGGGCCCTTTAACTTCTGCTTGAATTATAGCCTGCATTTCAGAAAGACAGCCAATCATGACTTAAAGGCTAGAAGTCACTGAGACTATCCCATTCGTATCTGACCTGCTCTGAGGGTTAATTACCCTTCTTAAAAGAACCCCTCTTTCTGTTCTGTAGCCTTTTCTCCAAGTTGCATGTATAAGTTGTAATGGTAATGAACTGTGATATTCCTTACTTTTGCTGATTTTCAGTTGTTGGGCAAAATAAATCACCATCCCTGACTTTGGCTGGCTAGCCAATTCTACTAGCTAATTCCAGCTGGATAGTTCAGTTCAATGAACCATTTCAGTAAAATTACATTTGGGAGCAGGAAAGCTGGCTTTGCCAGACAGCCTAAGTAGAGGGTGATGATCTTGTTCCCCTTTTAGTCAACAGCCAGGTCTCTCTTATGAGCTGAATTGAACTCAAGTTCATATCTGCCTGAGAGGGTAACACCATGCCAGTCCCTGGCATGGCTCTGACATAGCAGTGCTGTGTTTCCAAGTAGGGGCTCTGGCACATCTTTCTTCTGACACTGCTCTTTGCGTGGGATGCTGTCACACCATGTAGCCAGAAAGAGTGGCAGGTGGACACATGTCCTGAGGCTGGTGGGGAGAACAGTGATTCCAAAGGTGGAACACCTTACTCTAAGCAAAAAATTTTAAAACAAACATTAAAAGTGGAACTGTGTGAATAAGAAAAATTGGCAGTTTCCTTGCCTTGGGATGCTGGAGCCTTGCATATAAGGAGTTCCACAGCTAAAAAAATTGGCTCCTTCTCCCTCCCTGCAACTTTAGTCTCATGAACTTCTTTTAGAAGTGACCAAAAGGAGTATTTCATACTGAGCAAATATTTTTTCTTTCATATAGAAGAATTGAAATATTTTAGAACATCATTTAAACTGTTCCTTAATTTTGGCTGCTAAGTCAGAGAATCAAAAATTATCTAATAACCCTGCAAAATGCTGTCTTTCTAGGAAGGACTTGTGAATAGGTTGTACACAAGAATTGGTTTATCTGATAATGTGTCTTTCTTATATGGCCTTTACTGTAAAGAAATAACAAGAGTTTTTTGTAGTTGTAGTTATACGGGTATAAAATTGAATTTGACCTGAACTCAATCACTATTTCTACTATGACTTGCATACATCGATATTAACTCATTGATCCTCCTGGAATCTCCTTCAGTTATGAAAGAGCTGAAGACACAATTGAAATCTACCGCAGAGCTAGAAAATAAATCAAGCCCTTTGCACTTTGGTCCCATGCCCTGACACCTTCTCCTCTTAGTCTTTGTAGCAGAATATGTTTTGCATATTATTGTAACACTTGTAATTCAAACTCCATTACTTACACTTCAGGCCCTGCAGATTAATGAGATTAATTGGTCCCTCCCTTCCTTTCTATATCTAGATATATTTTCTCACTCCCTTCTACTCTTCACCAGCCTGAACTTCCCTAGTCCCTTAGGCTTTCCCCACATGGCAGGCTGCACAGATATCTCATTCTTGCTGCTCTCCCCTGGTCTCAGTGTTTCAGGAAATTCAGCACTCACTTCATCCTCTCTTGCTACTATGGAAAAGTGTTTGGACCTGTTCTCACTACAGAGCAGATTCGAATTAGACTTCCAGAATTTAACAGCTGCATTGGGCCATTAATATGACAAAGCTGGTTCTAGTTTGCAAATTTGCGAAGTTTTTAAATGCACCTAATGAAGTTTGGCTTTGGATATCCCCTGCCTGTGGGCAGTTGATCTGCTCCACAGCTTTGAGTCTCCCAGCTACTTACAACTAGCTATTTGTATACTCAATGGGCTCCACTGTGTGAGGAAACTTTAAAAATACATTTTAAAGAGATGTTTTCACTTCATGTGGTTTTTTGCCAGCAGTGTGGTTTTTAAAAATATTTTTTAAAACCTGTGTAGCACACAACTACGAAGCTATACCTCAAAAGGCGGAGCAGGGCCCTTCACTTGCCAAGAGTGCTCAAGGGATCTGCTGTTGGAGCACATTGCAAGCCCTGTGTACTGCTTGAAGGCTTGGTGGGAGTTTTGCTTTCTTGTGTTGGAAAAACAGTGATAAGGTTGTGCAGAAGCAGGTGGGAAAGGTTACTTAAAAATTGCTTCAATATGGCCATTGCTACAACATTATCTGAATTGGCCTGGATATTTAGAAGAGAATTAGCCGTAATGATCTCACTCTGTGGTTTTTCCTTTTGTTTCTACTTTTCCTAGAAAAAAAAATTAATTTGATTTTTCTATGAAGTTCAGTTGAGGTTTCTGCCTGGATCTCCTGTGTCCGACCCATCTCTCTGCCATGCTCATGTCTGCCCCAGGAAGGAGCGCTAAGGGCACTTCCAGAGATGGAAAGCCACATCAACAAAATTGCTCCCATCTAATCCTGCTGTCTTGATTAATGTCTGCTACACCAAAAGAGGTAGCAGGTCAGCCAGGTCCAGCTTCAAGGGGAGCTGAATGTGCCAGTTTTCCCTCTTACTCAGTTGTTTCTCTGTTACTGCAAAGCAGCCTGCATGGAGATCCCATGGGCTGGGAAAGGGGTGATGGTTTCTCAGCTGGGTGGGAGCATTCTCACAAAGGACATTTGCCTGCTGCAGACAAATAGCTGTTCAGGGCGGCTGAAAATTATCAGACTTCAGACAACCATCAAGCCCTGAAAATATGTTCACTCGCTCAATCGCCAAAGTAGCAAATGTATCACATTCTTAAAACAACACTAAAATCTCATTTTACAAAATTTATTTTTGGGCCATGACAGACTCAAGATTGTTTTAATAAAAGAACAGAGTTCTTTTCCCCTGTCCTATAAATTAAAAGAAATTTTCAGCTTGGAGCAATATTTTTGGTCAAGTTATAAAACAAAAGTAATCAGAGAAAAATGTGGAATTCTTATGGAAATGAAGATAGCAGTTTCTATAATTCTCAACAGCAGAACAGTATTTGTAAGTTTTATCCATATGTACTTTGCATGTAACTGCAAGAGTAATTGGTGGCAGAGCCCCTTGTTTTCAAATGACATGCTAAAAGCAGGTTTCTGGCCACATGACAAGAATAGTTTCAGTTATTCAAATTAAATTTGCAAGGAACCTTTCTACTCTGTCATAAATTCTCTTTGCAAAATGCTGTGACAATGAATTCCTTAAAAGCAAGTACAAGTGGGGTAAGGTTTCCAGGGAGAGTTAATATCTGTTATTTGACCAGCTGATTTATCCAAAGGCACGTTTCGTTTTTTGCAGTCAGATTTCTTGGTTCATATTTGATTTGTATAAAATCTTGAAACAACATATCTATTCAAAATATTCATGATTGATTCAAAGGTTTTCAAATATTCTTCTCCAGCTCGTAGAAATTTAAAAAAATTATAACCCTCAGTTGCTCCTGCTGAATTTTGGGTGTGCCTCACATTGAGCAAAATTAGTTTTGCTCTTTTTTGCCATTGGCTCCATTCAAACAAAATCTCCCAGTTTTGCATTTGCTGTCCAAAAATCCTTTTAGTCTCCTTTTTCTCTACCTTAAAAATTCCACAAGTATTAAATCCCATACCGAAAAAATTGTCTTCACACACCTTTGTACAATTTGATGCCAAAGATGTTTGGAAGGCAAAAACATTCCAAATGCTAATAATCATATGAAAGGGGACAACCAATTAGAGTAGGGAGAGCTTAATTTTCTTTTCCCCCAAAAGTAAAATTAAAAAATAAAATTTAAAGAAACCCCAAAAAACTAAAAAAAATACAAAAAAAAAACCAACCCACTTATTAAGAAAAAAAAAAAAGATAAAAAAATAAAGGAGCTAAAAGCGGCTGGGAAAAGACCTTCTGAGGAATGATTTTTTTTTCTCCCACTAGCAAAATAGGTATGGAAAATGTAAGTATGCACAGCTGTGTTTATTCCAATGATTAGACATTCTATTTCTCTGTGACCTCTCTGCAGTGAGCTGGCAAGACACCTGGGTATGCTTAGAACTGTCTCGTTCATACATTTACATTTATTCAACTCGGACCTTTCTTTCTCCCCCTTCTTCCCCTTTTCTTCTCTAAAAAGACCACAGAAAAAAAAATCAAGTTGAATCTGGTCCACTCCTTCCTCTCTCTACTTTTATTGTGTTGGCAAGGTGCTGGTTAAGACACTACCTATGCCTTTACACATTTTAAATTACATCATTGACGCTATTTTAACAGTGAGCATAAAACTTTCTTTTTCAGGGCTTTTTCAGGCTGAATCAGAGTGAAGAGGTGGCTGCAGTAGATCATGTAATATGACTGCACATGTGCTGTACCTGGAGGGCAATAGAATCCGAGTCCCAATGTTTGCATCTTCCATGCTCTACATCTGCACTTGCATTTTATTTATGCAAAGTATGTGTGCAGGCAAAATCTGAGCTATCCTTGCTCTAGTACTTGGCAACTCTGTTTGATATTGATGGATGCTTAGTGGACATGTAGAAGTTTGCTTACAAAAGAAGGTCAGTACAGAAATTTTGCTGTCCAGACTGTGTTACTGATGCAGAAGTGAGACAGAGTGGGCTTAAAGGGTTTCCTCACTGTTATCAAAAAAGTTTGGTATAGAGCTGAAATTCCCTCCTAGGTCTTCTGAGTCTTAACCCAATGCCTTACCTGCTCCTTCAGCCTTGCTCTGCAAGTATGCATCAGGCTGGAAGCAGGGCTTCCATATTTGTTTGTCTTCTACTGTTACTGAAATCAGAAGCAGAATATCCGAAATTTAAAGTTGCCAGATAAATTCCAGACTATTTCCTTGAAATTGTTATAGTTTTTTCTCCCTGCTTCTTTGGATATCTAGATATTTCAGAGCACTAAATACTGACTATAAACTGTAGATCCAGTTCTTTTAATAACTGCATCTTAACCTATTGTCATTTTCCTTAGAGTTACTCTAAGTTTGAACTGCAGAAATATGACTGTATATACACAGAATTACAGTAAATGAAATTACAATGAGAAGCATCTGTATATAAGGCACTCATTTTCCTTTCCTTTCAGGCTACCTGAATTCATTACCTGGCCTTCACACTGTGTGCTGTATATAATACAATGTCTCGTTTCTCCTCCATTCTGTATGATCAGCTTTCTATTTTTTCTACTTCAAAACCGTAACTCAAAAGCTCTGAATTGCTATTAGGTGTTAGTCAAAGGTGCATTTGATTTGCTGTTTTGGTACGTTTTTACAGGAAATGTTTAGGAAGGGGTGATTCCCTTACATATATTAGTTTTCACTTTACATGCGATTAGGATGTGTCGTGTGCAGGGATGAGTATCCAAAGCTTTCCACTGGGATCAGCAGCAGTGGTTTATGCTTAGCACCCAGCTGGAGTACCCTCCACATAAAGAATTAAACTGTATGATTATTATTTAATGTATTATTGTGTTTAATTTTTTATTATTATTTTTGTTTAATATTTGATTTATTATTGTATTTAAACACAATATAAAGAGGTAATTACTGGGGGATTTCTTGCACCCTACTCCACGAGTCTGAAAGTCTTGAAACTCAAATGCAAGAAAACTCAACATGGTAACCCACCTCTTCATGTGCTCCCCAACATCATCCTTCAGAGCTGGGGAAATGTAGACAGATCAAAAATATTTCACGGCAAAGCAGTCCTGTAATTGGATTTGTAGGGAAGTGTAAATAAAAAACTCTGAGATAAATGGGTTTCTGTGTATTGGTTTGCCTGCCTTCGGCTAGCCTGTTAATACACTGGAATCCATAGGGCCAGGTCTTCATGGTTTGTCTGTGGAAAAGGGAGAGAAGTAAGTTTGGCAACACACACGGTGGAAGAAAATGAGAGGAGCAAATGAGAATAAAAGTGAGGAATAGAAGCAGCTAGGCTAGAAACAGAGAGAGACAAAGCACTGATGGGGATGCAGTATGAAATCTTTTCTTTGTACTTGACTGGAAGACTCTTCAAGTAGAACATTTAATGCAAAGTCAGACAAAGTGCTTGCTTTTACAGTCATGTTACTAACCTTGTGTTTCACAGGAACGAGCTCTACTGGAAGGGATAGCTGCATGGAGTAGTTTCCTCTGGTGGCAAATCTGATTTGGCAGGTTTCCACCACCTTAATTTAACTACTCGAGCTAACAAAAAGGACAATTATTTTTTCCAACCCCTAATATTTTTAAAACTTGGATAAGTCACTTGCCCAGTTTTCACATTGCTGTGAAGAACTTGTTCTGGTGAGCATAAACTGAAGCACCCCAGCAGAGTGGGGGTGCTGCAGGTGACGGTGACAGGGAACATCCCCTGTTACCGTCAGAGAAACCATGTGCTTTAAATACCGTCAGGAGCACTCTAGGGATTTCCGTCTGCTCAGAGGAGGGAGAGAGAAAGGGGATTTGCTGTCCAGAAGCACCCAACCCCCCAGTGAAACGTAATGGCAGTAAGTGACTAAGCCCTTCAAATCCCAGAGGGTCACAACTTAGAGGAACCCAAGGAGAGCACCTCTCCGGGATGGGATGAGGTGGGAGCCCGGCTGCCTTGCAGTGCCAATGCGGCTGAAGACACGTCAAGGTGGGGAGACCCAGGGAGCGCCAGGAGAACACGTCTATGAGATTCCTTTGAGCTCAAAGCCTTTTGCAAGGGTTGGGGAAGGGCTGCCTCCCCAGAGCCAGGTTGAAAGGAAGGCTGGAGGGAAAAGGTAGGAACCAGCAGCCGTCTGTGCCCTGGCCCCGAGCGAAAAGGTGGTGTGTTTGCTGCCTTCACCCCTCCCACCTTCCAGCCACATTAAAGCCCAATTATTCACGCTTGATGTCAGCAAGGCTGGGCCCCGCTACCTGCTGCTCCCAGATCCCTTCCCCGAGGGGCCGGATTACCCCGGCGTGCACCATCGGGGTGGGGTGCACGGGGCACCCAGGCGGGCGGCAGCCCAGGGCCGGCACCCTCAGCCCTACATGGCGCCTGCTTCATGCCTCCCCTGAGCCTGGAGACATCGCTCCTTTGGCCTCTGAGGTAGAACAGCGGCTGTGGAGAAGGCGGGCGGGTGCGAGCCCTAGGTGCTGCTGCAGCGGCACAGAGGCACCACGGGCTCTTAGGGCACACCAGGCCTGCTGCTGCCAGTGGAGTCTGCCTTGGACGAGCAGACAAGAGGGAACACCCAGCGGCCCCACGGAGTGGCCACAGGCACCAGGGATGAGCTGAGAATTCAAGAGGAAGGCAATAGCGAAGGGAGAGAACTGAATTGACCCTTTTTTCCCCTCACCATTCACATGCTCACAGATTTTTATCAGACTTTTTAGCTGAAGGGCAAAGTGTTTCTTTATAGTTCCTTCCAAAGCAAAGCTGCTGCCAGATCTAGGCTGCGGCTTCAGCAGCTGTATCCCATCCCCCAGGCCTGCACAGCCCTGCTCAGGAGGGCCTTGGAGCCTCGCACAGGCCTGGCAGGAGGAGGGTTTTTGGAACCCAGTAAGGGCTCTGTGCACACAATGCTGTTGGAATTTCGGGAGGGCTTTTGCCAGCTTTTGCCAAAGCGTTTACCAAGATGCACATGGTCGTGCCAAAATCCCGCTGAGGCGACGGGAATGTGGGGCTTTGCAGCACAGCCAGAGGCACCGCAGGCTCCCCTGAGTGCGGGATGCAGGATGCGGGATGCAGGCTCCTCTCTTCCCGGGGCCACCCGACAGGAACCACGAGCCGCTGATGCTCGTGCGGTGCCGAGGGGCAGCGGAGGAGGGCCAGGTGTGAAATCCACGGCGGTGGGAACCAGTACTGCTCCCTCCTCCCACCAAGCCCAAGTGTGACATTGGTGGCATCCCAGGACAGGCGCTGTGCAGCACCCACAGATGGGGAGGGGCACAGGCAAGCTGGCACGCAGCAGCTCTGCCCTCTCCCAGGGCTGAGGACAAGCTGGTCACATTCTTGAAGCCAGAATAAGACACTTTTATAGCCTGTCTGGGTTAGTTTTCTTTCTCTCTCTCTCTTTTTTTTTTCCCCCTTCCCCAGCAGAGACTTACTCGTTTGAAATAGGAAGGTTCATTGTTTTCACGTCTGATATTTCTTTGATTACTTAAAAAGAAATCCCAGAGGCTTGTTTTCACAAAATAGTGATTGCATAATTGATGTGATTATGATGTATTTTGCTGTGTCACTGCAGCTCAGTTGATTATTTTGAGAAGCTCTGAGCACTGTTAGTGCTGCCATGTGTTGTGCGTGCGGGGCCCAGGCTTTCATCCCCCTCCACATGCGTACAAGAGCCTTTCAAACACTGCTTCCTCCAGCAGGGACTGCATGAGACCTTCCTCTGCACAACAAAAATTATGCTGACCCACAAAGAGCTAATATGGGGAAATGACAAACACCGTGGAGTGAGTGACATAGTTTTTTCTGAATAATGGCTGTCTGGTGTGAATAATCTCCCTAGAATCAAATTTACCACGTGGATGAGCACACAAGTGAAATACTTTGGCCAAATTCTAGGCTCTTTCCCTGGCTAAAAATGTACAGATAAAGAAAATGCAGACCAGTCAGGTGTTCTGGAAATAAAATTATTCTGAAAGCAAAAGCATGCAGCAGATCATTAGTGATAATAATTAGTTAGAGCCTGAAAATGTATCAGCTATATGCAGGTAGAAGTGTTTAAGAGCTCATCCAGAGAAGCCTTGTGAGAGCCGATTGCCTTCCCTTAACTTGGCTAGAACTTTTTAATTATTTTCAGCTTGAGGCTAGAGACCATCCTAAGAGTCCTTTATTTTTGCTGGTAACAATATTTTCATCTCTTCGCTGTATTCTTCTTTCTTTTCTTTTTAATTCAGGGATGAAACATTGCCCCCTGTAAAGATTCTTGGCCAAATTTCCAGATTTCTGAACCTTTTGTTTTTCTCAACATGTGTGCAATTTTCACTATTTTTGTCCAGCAGTGACCTCTGGAATTCCAGAATAATTTTCCCTCCCCTTCCTGGTGCCCTCACGTGACCCAGGAACACAAACATCTGAGAGACCTCTGGGCATCTTCACATCTGCTGGTAGGTAAGATCAGAGCCATTGTGTGAAGTATTTTTAACAGCAGGTGTTGGGCTTGGAGAAGGGTGTGTTGGGTTTTGAGGGGTTGGGCAGAATCTGCACTTAATTCTTAGTTCCCAGGCTATTTAGGAACAGCTTAAAAAACACACTTAATCTGTTTGTACAAATTTAACATTGTAAAACCACAATAAGGAATTGCTAATGAAGTGCAAGCCTGGATTTAGTTTCAGCTTTGCACCACCGCTGTCCTAAAAAAAACAAAAAACCCACCCAAACCAAAAAAAAACACCCCACCAACCAACTTTAAAGCTGAGTCCAAGACTCTAGTTTACAACTTATTTTCATGAAATACTATTGATTGATTACTTGAAGCCTGTTAATTATTATTTAGTCACGGTTTTCAACACAAACTCCTTACAGCAGCAAAACAAACACTGTGGATGTTTTATCTTTTGCCAATTAACACAGTTTGAACATGAATTAAAATAGGCTGTTAGCTCAGGGTCTGATTCACGACTGCATCTCTCCTGGTTGTGCTGCTGTAATCCTGTTGATTTCTGTGGCAACGCGGGAACCTCGGTGCAAAATGAGAGAAAAGGTTTTTTTAATTGACACCCCTCCCCCAGCCATGTTTAAAGGATCTTACACAAAAGCCTCAAAAACTAATCCTTCATGGTCCATTAGTAGAAATTTATCATATAAATTAGAGAAACACTATGAGCAAAGTGTTTCTCCCAAAATATCATTGAAATCCTATTTTCACAGAAACTTCTCTCAATTTTTTTTATCAGACAAATCTAAAATGGTGCTTAGTGTTCAGTTATCTGCCAGGTATAAATGGCATAAATGGATGATTACTTTAAATACATCTTCTCTGAGAAGAGAGTTATGGGACCTCACAAAAGCATCAAGCTGTGACTACTTTCAGGAAATCACCTGGAAATAAATGGTGAAGGTTGCTTGCATGTCCTTACATTCTCATTACCTTTTTAGGCAGATAATTGAATTCAGTATGAGCTGCAATTCATTTCTGGTATCACTAAGGAATAAATTATTTAGTATTTGGGAGAAGAGACTGAATGACCTTTCAGTCACAGCATCTGTGATTATAAATTCTCATGGCCCCTGTCACATGATTGTATCCATACCAAAATAAAGAGGGAGATTTTGGCCTCGTTGAAATTGGAAAAATTTCGATAGTAGTTTCACTGGTAAGATGGTTTCACCTGTTCACTTTTCTAGGCTCCATTTGAATTTTACTGCATGACCTGTTGAGTTGTCTCTGATCAAAGTCAGAATAGCTATTTGTGAGTAGATATTTTTAATAACTCTAATAATAATTTTTAATATTCTAAGGAGAATAAGAGCTTTTCTGTTCACTTCAGTGTAAGTAGAATCAGAAACAAAATGGAGGAGATTTCTATCTCAGTAGAGGTGCTACTGGTTGTGGTAGTGGATAGGTTTGGAAAACTCTTGGTTAATGTGCACAGGATGAACAACCTCTACAGGTTATGCAGGCTGTGACTGCCCTCTTGCTCTTCTCCATCTGGGACTGTGGAGTGCTCACTGTGGCTCAGGTCCTACACCCTGTAATGAGATACAGCAATGGACATCTTCCCCAAGCATATCAGATGCAAATGCCACTATCTTTAATGTGGTTGGAAGTAATTTTCAAACATTTCTATTCCCAGTTAGCTGAGTCCAGAGGGCATTATGAAATCTGTCCTGCTTGTGCAAATTCGTTTTACACTGACTGGTTCCATAATTGATCTGAACTGTCTTGGAATGTTTTTTAATAAATATTAAAATAATTATTACTTGGATTCCAGAGATCAATTCTCATACAGATTGGTCTTTGCGTCTTTCACAGAACAACAAATCTAACAAATAAAGCAGAGAATCTGCGGGACAGTTATCCAGTCAAAGTAGTGGGGAAGTCACAACACACATTCAAGGCCCTTTCATCCGCCCTGTGATGTTTTCAAGCTTCTGGAAACTTGCTTCAT
This sequence comes from Falcunculus frontatus, assembly GCA_013398115.1. NCBI lineage: Eukaryota > Metazoa > Chordata > Aves > Passeriformes > Falcunculus > Falcunculus frontatus. The sequence continues at coordinate 118,435 of VZRV01007964.1, read as the reverse complement.
TCCACTTAGAATACAATTTGAGTTAGGGTTCAGACACTGAGGATGCTTTCAGACAGTACTCAGCAACCTACATAGCTGTACTGAAGTGACAGAGAAAACTTTTTTCCCCTTTCACTGTTCCCGAGAGAATGAAGGCCAACCATCTCCTCTGCCATGCTTCTGCAGTTGCTAAGCATTGTCTCTTGTGCCTCTCCCCTCAGAGCAAAACAGACAGAGAAGGAGGGTAGCTCTCACTTGAGTTCAGTAAATCCACTGCTAGAGTTTCCATCCATGCTGATTGCACTTGATTTCTTTCCTACTTTTCTCCCCACTTGACCCCATGATTACCTCCTGACTGGCTCTTCCACAGGGCCATTTTCAAGTGCAGGAGTACCTTCAACCACAGAAATTACTTTAGACTAGAGCCTGTAAAACAGACAGGCTCCCCTTGCTCAAAGGGGAGGAACCTCATTCCACATATGCTGCATGGGTGCTCTGAACCAGAGATTCACCACCATTTTTCTTACTGAGCTTTGTACTTTGTGTGATGCCTGATCTGGAAGGTGTTCTCTGAAAATGCATGTCAGGTCAGGCCTGGAAGCAGGGGGTAACACTTTTTTTGCAAATCCCAAAAGAGCTTAGATGTGATTTAGGTGCTTGGAGTCTCACACTGTTATGACCTTGGCAAGTTCAGGGGCGATATTTAGGAATTTTTCTGGCAGGGAAATAGGCACCTCCAGGCATATGCAGCAGCTCAATGGGAATGCAAATGGTGGTGCTCAGAAATACAGTGGCAGGTAAGTGGTGCTAGGTGAGTAAACGTTTTTGTGAATCTGGTCCAAATCCACTGCATGTAAATAAGGATAATACCTGAAATGCTGGAACAGTGATCTGAAGGAAGTGTGGACTTGAAAAGAAAGAGGCTGATAAAGCCAGGAGAGATCCAGTTGAAGAGAAAAAATCTATTAATTGAGCTCATCCAGTGAGGATTTTGCAGCAGTATTTAATCCTCTGTTAAAAATCAGACCCTCTGCACTTGTAGACTACCTTCAGTTAGAGAGAAGGGTGGCTAGAATGTGGCTGTCAGAGTCGATCGTGTTCTGAGGGTGAGCTGAACTCTTACACTGTGTTTATGTAAAAACACAAGTGGTTCTTTTCCTCCCTCCATACCTTGATGCATAGAATTGCTGCAAGCAGGGTAATTAATCTGGTCTGTGCCTGTTCATCAAATCTTTCTTGTGGTAAGAACACCTCTAGTCTTTTTAAGTGAACGTTATTTCGTTTTGGAGAAAATTGCCTTGTGTTTCAGATTTGGGGTTATCCAACAGGATAGGGTAGAGGCACCCTGCTGCAGCCTGCTGCCCATTTGAGGGCCAGAAGCAGTGCCTACTGCACTCACTTGGCCCTGGGCATGCAGATGGACGGGGGCAGCTAGAGCCCTTGGTGGGAGCTCAGCCCTGCTCAGCTCATCTCTCACGGCTGCGTTGGTGCTGCCCTGATAACACCCTATGGGCTACCACAGCCTGGCTACCCTGAGAGCTCATTGTGTGCCTGCAATCTGCCTTCCCTCCTTCCCCCTTGCTGAGGCTCGGGGCAGTGCAGCTGGACACCCTTCTCAAAAGTCCTTCAAGTCTTGATTCATGCAGCCAGCATCTGTTACAAGTCCCATGGTAGGAATGTTATACTTTATATTTAGAGTTAGCTGAATCTGGACAAAATACTGTATCTTATCCATTACTACAAGCTAAGCTGCCTTTATTGTTGTTAGCAAAACATGTTTTTCTTCTTGGCCTGTCTTTTGTTTTGTGTGGCATCTACATTTTGATGTGGAGATCTTTTACCATGCAAATACATCTAACCTCATCAGAATGGTTCATGTTGGATGCAGTATGTTTGTGCATTGGTGTTCTGGAAAAAAGCAGATTTTCTCCATGATATATGGTTGGGTTCACCTTAACCCCAAGAATGGATGCTATTGTTGTTGCTTTTCTCTGCACACTGTAGAAGAAACACAGCGGATGAGCAGACACAAACCAGATTTTTCAAACAAACTCTTGACAGAACAATGGATGAAATGAGTCTCTTCAAGGTTTCTGTGTCATCAAATGTTACTGTTGACACTCTGAATGTAGCAATAGTTGTTACGCTAATTAGAGTGGTGTAGTTCTGGAAATAGGAACTGTGAAAAGACTGTGTCTAGAAGGTACTAATAATCTTTTGATACCTGTATTTTTGCCATTCTTTATTATTATAATGAGAGTGTTAATGTGCGAGGGGGAAATCATGTGTGTCCTTAATAAAGAATGAAGCTGCACAGTTGTTATCATCTTGAGTACCATATTCATTTAAAATCAAGTAGGCAACTCAAAGGTTAAGAGGTTTAATGTTCCTGAACTGTACAATTGAAGTACTATAGTCCAGGTTATTGTTAGCAATTATTCAAAATGCTTGGGGTTTTTTAATAGAAACTTCATTTTCCAGAAGAAAGTCCCCCGTAACTTTAGCCAGCATTGCAGTGTGACCATTTAACTGCACAAAGTGTATCTCAGGATGCTGTCATGACATAATTTGCTCCCAGCCGTTTATGTGCTGTTTGATAACCACCCTCAGACAATCTTCAGCCTCTCTTAAGTTTTCATGCCACATGTATTTCCAGGGAAAATGAGAACTCCTAAGAAGTTCTGTACTTAGAGATTGTGATATTCCACAGGCATTCCTCCCAACATAAGAAATATGCCATTTGTTTGCAGCTTTTCCAAGCACAAGAAACAGGCTTTACAAAAACAGAGAGTGTACCATAAGCATATTGGACTGTGCGAGAAGAAAACAACAAGCACAGAATAAATGCTATGGCGAAGGAGTACAGAAGGAAACCTACTAATTGCAGAAAGAGAGGAAGCTTAGAAAGGAATTACAGATAGTTTAGGAGTGCGTTAAATGCAAAGCTGAACTCCACATGTTAAGCACAGGCAACCATAAAAGCTAATTGATATAGATGCTGATGGTTACAATGTGGCATTCACATTTAACCTTTAAAAATAGGGTCCCCATAGTGAACTGGGGGCGTGGCCTACTGCTGGAAAAAAAAAGTGTATGAGCCTGAATCAGCCCAAGGAACTTGAGAAAATGTTTTCAGGAATACTGCAAAATGTAGGAAATGCACCAGCAAAAAGGTGACTATTTACTGAAAGGCAAGGTTCAGACTCTCTTGCCTACTTTTCATGTCTTTAATCCCTCCGGGATATTCTAGAAGCAACAAAACTGATGGGTGTTTTGTATTACTTCTCTTCCACTTGATCAGTCACAGCTGTGTTGTTTTCTTTGGTCCCGTAATAGAGGCTTATTGCCAAATATATGTACTATGGGATGGATGTTCCCAGTCAGGTTCTTAAACTCACAGCCCTCTACTTCAGTAGCTAATTTACAGTCTGGTGCCTACAAATCAAGACCTTTCAATTGTAACTTTAATCTGCTAACATGATTTATGGAAGCTACAGCTTAGATTCAATTTGAGCAGCATCAGTCTGGATCAGCCCTAACTGAGTTTCTTCCTAAACTCTTAACAAAACCCAGCTAGAGAGTAAATTCATTCCTGTTTAAGGATTCTCCCACAGCACAGAAAGACCACCAAGCCAAGCAACATGGGCATAGTTTCTCACCTTTATTGTTATGCACATCGTTTGAGTTCTACTTTATTAGTTCAGAAGTTTGAAGTTTCTCTAAACTTTGTTGTGATATGCGTTTGCGCTCAAAGCAGTCTTTTCATATCAGTATGCAACAGTGTTTCCGGATCCTTTCAAACCCTTGTAAGAGAAGAAGTCACCAGTACCTTCTTGCACACTGTGCCCCTTATGGAGAATAAACAGGCTTCATGACATCATTTGCTGGTCAACAAATCATGGAGTTTAGTGAACTGATACAAAAATTTATCTCCATAGTCCAGTTCCCTCACTTTGCAACAGAACATCACATCTCAAAGTCAGCAGTTGAAGCTTCTTTGCTATTACATGAGGAAGGACACTATCTGAAGAGGCTGAGACACAGTTCCTTCAGGACAGATAAAATGAAGTGCAAAGAAGAAAATGGGGCAGAGCCAGAACACGGAATGACAGACATCACCTTTGCCAACGTTTTCCCTGATTTTCAGTTGCTTCAGTAATGCAGCCATGTAGGAATCCCTGAAAATGAGGTCCTGACCTGTCTGCTCAAGTACTCTAGGAAACCAGGGTGGCTCCCCAGGCTTTGACTGTCTCTTGCAAAGAGTTCCTTCAGGTCCCTAAATTGGCCCTGCTGAAGGTGAGGGCTGGAGGTGCTGGGTCCCAGCAGCATCACTCCAAGAAACAAGGGTCCATGATGATGAAGACCATGCTGGGGACACTTTTTTCGTTCGATAAGTGTCACAAATCACCAGCATTAAAAAAGGAAAACCTGAAGGAGAAAATAGTTGTCTGTGCTCATCTAACTAGCTGGTTCCCCTGACCTCTGGCATGATCCCATCATTGTCAGATTGACTCATAACCAATTAGATTGGATAACCAATAGTTATCCAAGCCACAGCTGCGTCAAGGCACAGTGAGAGCCAATCAATCCCACCAACTTCATCTCTGTTTCATGACAGTTTAATCACTGAAGACTGTCTGTTTGTTGAAGTATTTCCCTTTGGAGTTTTGGATAGCAGAATTATGTCAAGGCAAACAGAACCAAGAAGTGAAAAAGGCACTTGCTCTCTTCCTAATTCTTTGGAGTTGATACAAAAACACCTCTTCTGTGGTGTTTGCAGCAAGCATGCATACATGTCATGAGCCCTTAACTTCATGCAGTCATAGCTCACAATTCAGCTGAAATGGCTGCATTTTACATTCTTTGTTTTATTGACGTCAGTTATGACGTAAGTTGGAGGATACACCCTAGAAAGATAGTCAGTCTCATCATACATGTCAGCTGAAGTGAAGGAAAGGTAACAGTCAGTGTGAACTGATGGCAAATACATTATTCCCTGGGCCATATTCACTCTGGTGAAAATCAGGAATTACTACTGAGGTATTCAGAGTTAAATTGCTCTGTAACCAGGCTGAGTGGGAATGGGGTCAGAGGAACAGTTTCTATTCCATTGGTGCCTTTTCCAGCTTATAATTCTGAGTGCACACTGTCATATTTTCCTCCTCATATTTTTATACCATTTGATAGTATATGACTGATGCGGCTCCAGTTGTTCCATTGAGATTCACGTAAATAACCAAAATGGTGAGATAATAGAATCGAGTACAGAACACTGCTAATGTGGGACCTGAGTGTTTTCACCCTTCACTGGAAGAAGCATCCAGAGATGCTTGTTCACAATTCACAGTTTTGTTAAAAATAGATAATCAAACAAGTATTACTAATATGTACAAACAATCTATCCTGTACACAATTAACACTGCTGTAAGAAAAACACTTTTTTCAATGGTGTTACAAAAATTATAGGTCACTGTGCCCACCAAAGTTATTTTAGCAGAGCAATGTTGTTAGCACTGGAACTAAGCCATGTTTTCATAGTCAAATGATAGGCCTTTTCTAAGGTTGTGCCCACGCAGTACAAAGCCCACTAAGTGCCTCTTTGTAAAGGCTAAATGGAATTCACACTTCTACAAGCAATCATTTTATTATGATCATATGAGTATTCACAGTGTAATTTTTAAAATCTTGTAAATAAAGCAGGCCAGTATCCAAGGGCAATCATTATGTGTCAAATAGAAAAGCTTGTGATTTCTGGCTTTCACTTACCACATATAACATACCATACAAGAAAATTAACATTTGTTACCTTACTCTGGCCTTTCAATCACGTTTCTGGCTTACAGTTTTGCAGAAAAGAAAAATCCACTTAAACATAATAGAAATCAAGGCATCACCTTTTCATAGTGAGAACTACCAACTCTCACATAACATTATGCGTTAAGTGGTGTGGAACATTTAAAGAAGGGACAGTGCCATTTAAATGTCAGTACCTGAATTGAGAATACTGCTCATACTTCACTGGGTGTTTGGTTTTTAGCACCTGTCTTAGATAAATCTAGACCAAAGCATGGTCACTTTCATTATCCACAACAAGTGGATATTAACCCAATTAATAGATGACCCATGAAAATGTATTTTTAGGTAATGCTAGGCAGGGTCTCTGCTCTACCCCTCAGCCTCTAGCCATCATCAGGCTGAGTGAATCAATCCTGTCAGACAGTGGTGAGGAAGTCTGACTTCATGCTGGGTGTCTGAAGAATGCTCTTTTTGGGGAGAACAACTTGCTGGGCATCTGCAGGCATCCTTCTGCTCTATAAAGCGCTAGTCCAGCTTCAGGTGCAACAATGACCTTAAGTTTGGCTACTGCACATCAAGGAAAGCGAGGACCTCTCAGAGACATCCCAGAGGCAAACAATCCAAAGTGTCCTCTGAGGAGGAACTGAAGAAATGTCAAGAGTTGGGCTAGGGACTCCAAAGGGGAACCGCCATCAAGTATGTTAAAGGGCTTTGCCAAGAAGCAAAATATCCGACCGCTGTTTCTATGGTGTCAAGAAGCGCCAACATATTTTAATTGTAGCCAGAAAGACTCAGGCTAAGCACTTAAGAAAAATCTTTCTAACACTGATAGTGGAGCACTCAGGTTTGTTGGCTGGCAAAGCAGTGAAGCACCTATAAATCCTATGGACCAATTGGACAAATGTGTCTCAAGGACAGCATGGAAATGTTGAGTTGGTCTTCTAAGTCCCTTCCAGCCTTTTATTTTGATTAGCTTGGATGTGGATCTTATCCATGGGGGCTTACTTCATATAGAGCCTTTGCAGGACAGCTTCTCAAACTATCCTGGGAAAGCAGATCCAACACATAGGCAGCAGCATTATTCCAAATATGTCAAACAGGGATGAAAAGCAGCTCTGAAGGACAGGAGCCCATCACTGGAGCTAAAGACCAGCTTTTTAAAGGACTTTCATGGTATCACAAATGAAAAAACAACCCTTTTCTTTCCTTTTATTTTTGAACACTGTAATTCATGAATCCTGCTACCACAGTCCACTGGCTCAAATCATGTTGCATATATCAGTGCCATCTTCACATGAAAATTTTTATTATTTTGTGACTCAAAATAGCATGATAGCAATTGTGCTTGTTTGTATCAGTGCATGCCAGGGAAAGTGGGGAGACATAATTTGTAGTGTCTCCATTACTATTTTTACAGATCTCATGTTTCATGCCTGGGAAATACAGAATTTATACAGATAAGTGGAAATGAACCATAACTAAAAGATGAAAACATAGGTCCAGAGTCCCTGGCACCATGCATTAAGTGTTAATAGTACATTAAATCTGACCCAGGAAGTGAAAGGTGGGGCCTGCCTTCTCAAAAGGGCTAACCATTTTAAAAGAATCTCACCATCTAAAAGGGATCTTCACAGCTAAATATGCCATTTTTCATTTTTGTGCATATACAGATCAAGGGAAGGCTGCGAGTCCCTGACTCATAAATACTTCTTAATCTTATTTTCTTTGGGAAGTGCTAAGATCTAGTCTCCTTTACTTTGCCTTCTTTCATTTATTTTTGAACCCAAAGCCTCAGTTCTTTAGAAATAGGAAAAGTTGCTTTGAAGTTAATTTTATAAGTGGAAGCAAACCCTGACCATAAAAATGCTTTCAGAGGGTCACAGCACTGTCAGGAGACTGAGTTGTGCTAACATTTCCTAATATTGGGGATAAGGCAAATTCCTTTCACCTTGATGTGAGATATTAAACTTACTCAGGTTTTATGGGTTAAAAATTGTATCATACAAATTAAAATTTGGGAGGACTTCTTCCTTTGCTATTATCAGCATTCCTACACCCAAATTCTCCAAGGATGCCTCTGAACGTGCGTTCACCATGAGTATGGCTCTGTGTTTGTGGTGTTACAGCTTAGACATCACACAGATGATTTTATCACTACATCCTATATCTTTCCAAGTGATTACCTACCACCAGATCCATTGCCGTCTGAGCTGTGTTTTCCCACTAACCTCTCCCTTTTGCTCTGCTCTCCTTGCAGCAGTGACATCCAGGAGCATTTTGGTTGTGCCAGAGCAATGACAGCATCTCTGCCCCAACACCACCAGCAGGAGAGCTGGGTGCAACCAGGAGCTGTTTGGTTTCCTGAGGAAAAGAGAACAGTTCCAGTTAAAAGAAAGCTGAAGGCAAAACCAGGCAGAGGGGGATGTGTGAGTCCTAGCAGCCATCACAGCAGGCATGCTCTGGCCCTGGAGGAAGGGCAGGTAAGAAAAGAAAATGGGCCCTGCTGTCTGGATGATGCCACACAAAACTGTGGAGGATATAACCTTCAAAATTGACAAAGATAGCATCCAGAGGCAGAGCAATGGTAAGCTTTTTGGTACAGAAAGTTAAAAATATGCTATGTTAATATTTTATACATGCAAGCACTTATGTAATATTATCAAAATAGACCAGTTTATGGCTGGTATATCTAGTCATATAACAGCTAGCATATGTGTGGATATATAGGTGTATGTATGATATCACATTCCAAAAGGGAGTTACTTGCACAAGTATTGATGTCTTTTCATTACAGGTTACAAATGTCCTTGCAGAATCAGACACTCAAAATAACTCATAGCTGCTTCTATGAGGCTTGATCACTGTGACTTATTCTTATCTAATTTTTTACTTTAAAAATTCACACTGTCTTCTTCATGATGTATTTTTCACCATTTCAATTTCCATCTTTTTGGGACATCCTTAATGGATCAGGTGAGATGCTACCAAAATTAAACTGAGTCGTATTTCTTAGCACAGTTTATAAAGAAAAATGTTTAATCTTACATGGCACACCTTAGAGCCTAACTGAAGAACAGCCTCAAACGTTGGTCTTTTGGTAAAGTACAGGTTTTAAAACAGTAACTTAACACAGTTACGATACAAACACATTTCTTAAACCTTCATAATTTTCTGGCATTTCTCTGAGTTCACTGAATACATGTAAAGTGCTTGCACTCAGACCAGGAGCATGCCAGAAGTGAAGCATGTCCAGTCCTATCTGGGCCAAGTCCCGGTCCACTTTTCCTTGGGAGTGCCAGTCTGAAGGTATTTCCCTAAAACTCTCACTTCTGTCTTCAAGTCACATTTTCCAGCCTGACACAGTGGAGAGAATGATGGGTTTCTGACTCAGTTTCCTCTCCCTTATAAAGAAAGAACCTCTCAAAGCTCTCTTAAATATTGGTCATAAGCTTCTAAAGATCCTGTTCACATTTTACCACCTGACAACTGGCTATTAAAAAGCAATGTTATCCACATACCCCATTCCCCCACAGCTCCCCACTTGCATCTCCCTGTTGGCTGGATGCACCAGTGCCCACTCACAGCCATACCACAACCTCTTCTCCAAAAGTGTGGTCCAGAATATTTATCTCTAAATGTGTAATTTATAGCAAGCTTTTAGATTCCTCATCAGATTCCCAGAAGATTAAAAGGATATTTGGCTGTATAGGAGGGATGAGGTGAAAAAAAACATCCAAGATGGCTCAGACCATTGGAAACAGGGAAGATCTTGGCATGTTCGCAATTTAGAGTCTGTCACAGGGACAGACCTTCCTCTTGAGTCTGTCTAGGTGCTCTAGCAATGATGCAATCAAAAAAGCATCACAATTTAAATTCAACCAGTGAGTGAGAGCAGCAGGACCATGGCAAGATGAGGGGATTGACACCTGTTTTGGGATGAGAAATGCCATGTGGTGTGTCTGTGTCCACTTGGAGAAGGGCTGTGGTTTCGGAAGCTTCAGGTGGACATCCAGAGGTAGTATGACTTGCACTAGGAAAGACTTTGATGTGTTGTAATTGGGTTGCCTTCAGCATGGAAGTCCTTGTTATGGTGGTTCTGTATTTTCATTTGAACGTGCATTAAACCATTTTATTTTTAAGATCTATCAGATAAATGGTAGAACAAACCTTTGAGTGAACTGGTAATGCATGGTTTAGGTTACTTTATCTCTGGGAATGGGCCAAAGTGGTTACTGTCTGTGTGTGTGTGCCTGTGTAATTAGCCCGCAAATTCAGACTCAGATAAAAATAACTAGGCAATGAATGTAAATAATCAGGGCAAGGATACACATCGCTCCCAGAATGTAATTCCCATGCACTGAGAACACACAGGGACTGTAAAAAGTTAGAAAAATCTCAACTTTCATTTCAATCCCTGGAAAATGCTCTGGGGGAACATAGATACTCCCTTATTTTAGTACCTTTCTAAAAAGGGAAACAAAGCAGAAAAGCTGGACCAATTTCCATGCACAAGGAAGTGCCTAGGACACTAAAGCTGGTGGCAGTCTAGGCAGATGTTGAGAAGGGAGGCCATCGGTTGCAGAGGTTGCAGTTTTGGAAGCAGCTTGCTGCCATGGAGGACCCACCTAGCAGGGCCTGTGACAACTCACACCTCCTAGCCCAGGCTCACCAGCCAAGACCTCAAGAAAAGCCAAGCTCAGGTCATCTGCTGACAGAGAAAACTTTTATATCCCACCTGTCTGGACTGCACAGCTGAGAGTCTGGGCACACTCAGGCATTTGACCACCCCTCTCAAGCAGTTCAGGGACATCTTTGCCCCATGGGCAGTTTCAGGGCTTGCATCTCAGGTAGTGCCTACAACACGTTGGACATTCCTTCCTGCAATCAGGCAGTCTTGTGCATGCAGAGCAGCCTCCAGGAACCTCCAGCCAACTTTTTCTTTTTCCTTCCCTGCAATGTGGCATGGCTGTGGCCAGAGATGCCTCCACAATGTTGTCAGAAGGCTTGAGGAAACAGGTCTTCAGCCATCCTGCTCTTTTGTCACCCCACAGGAACCAGGACACACTGTGGTAGTGCAGACTCCTGCTGCCACCAGTAGCACCTGCTGCTGCCACTGGAGTTATACTGGCATTAGTAATGATGGAAAAGTCAAGGGCAAACTCTGGAGGACAGTCTCCTAAGATACTTTCTACAGATACTTTCCCAGAACGAGGTCAGAGGAGCTGTAAGCAGCCACTGTTGGCACACCTGGGCAATGTCACATGCTGTAGGGAGATGCAAGGGAATGGTAATACATGGAAACATGGTGCTATCAGAAAGAACTATGGCTGTAAAATTTAATAATTTGATTTGTGAAGCTGACAACACCCACCATAAGTCACAAAATAAAATAGAAATGTCTGGGAACTGAAAATCTTTCTGAGCACAATTGGTGTAAACCCTTGTTAAGTTTTATCACAAAGAAGGACAAATATCATAGAAATTCCAAACATCTTTTTACCGTTCCTTGCCTTGTCTCTTCTCCAAAGAGTGGTCTGGAGCCTGCGATGGAAAGGACACTTTATCTTTCCTTACTGATTCTCACTCCACTATTTTTATCCTCCTCACCTTGTTTTGCACAGGGAGGTAACATTTCTTTTTGAATCCCAAGAGGAAAGGCACAAATACTTTCAAGACAGATAACCATTAATACAGTAAGAGGTAGGAGACAGAGAGTTATAAAACCCAATGGCTTATCCACGATGGGGAGCCCACAATGGTGAGATGGGCTTTGGTAAGAGTGTGCAGCTCTGCGTTTCCACACACTTTGACACTGCCCAGCTCAAGCTACAGGTTCGTTTGCCTCTCATGGGAAGAGAGGCTGAGTCCCAGACCAGCTGGGTGAATCCCTGACCAAGCTGGTTTTCCACTTATCCTGTGTTGCTACAGCAGACTGATTGCTGACATCAGGAACATCAGAGAAGTCACAGCAGAGCAGCCCTGTTCTGCTGACTGGAGGAAGTGCCAAGCACAGAGAGGCTGGCCTAGTCTTTCCAAGTCTAACCTCTCCATTACCTCCTGTGAGTCACAGCCCATGTCACATTGTGTAGCAGGGTACAGTAGATCTTGTGGGAGGATGGGACTGTGCATGACCTATGGGCTATTCAAGGGTAGCTTCAGCCCCAGAGAGTGGACAGGAATAGTGCTGAAATCCTTTTGCATCATTTGGCCTGTAACAGCCTGGCTGTATATCATTTTCCTATAGGAGAAGAATAAATAGATGGGACTACTCAAAAACATCCCAGAATTTTGAAAGACATTCCGTTCCAGGCTTTGAAACACAATCCACTTAACCATTTTCCACTGCAATGACACTGGGTCAGTCCAGTAGTCCTTGAGGTTTACACTCAGCTGTAGTTTTGCTTGGAATGTGAACATCACTAATAAAAGAATGGACATCCCCAGCTAATTTCTGAAAGGGAGAAAATTACTTGTTTTTCCGTCTAATGAGTACCTCTAAGCTCCTGGACTGAAGGGGAAGGCAGGTTGTAAAAAAGAAATTAGTTTTCTCCCTCCTTTTCTCCCTGCCATCTCCAATATTCTCGGTCCCCAGTGCCAACAGCATGCCACAGCATTTTTATACTCAGTCACCTGCTTCAGGAAGGAGATGTTTTGAAGCAACCACTGCACTTTCCTCTGCTCAGCTATGTATACCTTCATTTATGAGGCATGATGTGGGATGTGGATTTGTATCCCGACACAAACGTGTTGAAGGTTTCCCTGTGTAGTTAACACTTACCATCCACTTACCACTAACTCAGGTGAGCAGAGAATGGAGTAATTTGATTCCCAGTGATGCTCCAGAATTACATCGTGTTATCCAGACCCATAGGACTGGACACCCCTGCACATCCCTTCCAGCCTGGGGACTGGGTCTATGTCAAGTGGTGGGACAGTGATCCTCTACAGGCCAAGTGGAGAGGACCATTCCGGGTTTTGCTGACCACCCTCACTGCAGTCAAAGTCGCTGACAAAGGACCCTGGATTCACTACTCCAGAGTTAAAAAGGCTTCTGCTCCTGAAACAACTGAGAAGACAGAGACTGATACAAATGAAATTGATGCAGTTTAAATTGTTTTTCCTGTGCTTATTATCTACACAGTTGGTAACCCTGACTCAGGTTTGGAACCAAATTTTGCACATGATTCTAGTCCAAAGTGTATCCAGGAACATTCATTTAGATACAAGATTAATAATTGACATGTAAATTAAAGTGAAAAGATCAACAAAATCTGTTACCAATTCGAGAACTAACTTAGATCTTACACTGAATAACATCCGTAGCTGATTGTATCTTCCACACCCTGATTTCATGGTTACCAAACTGACCCTGGATTAAAGATATATTATTAGTAGATATTTAGAATATTTAGTATAGAGTCTCGACAAGGTAGAGGCCTTGTCAAGCCTCTAAAGGGGGGAATGAGGCCTTAGGTTTTAACTTTTCTATTTTCAAATTCTGTACTGCTTAGAGTGTAACTCTGAAGCTCCTTGTAGTCTGTAATTCCTGTTCTCTCATACTGGGTAGACATAACAAAGCCTCTCCAGGCTTTGCCTTCAAGGACAACCAGGCTGTTTTTAGGCCCAAAATGTGTAAACTAAAGATTCTAAGGGGGGCAAGCTGAGGGGCGTTACATCGCTAAAACTGGGGCTTTAATTGGAGAATTAACCCTGATATGCAAATGGTGCAAACCTATAAAAGTGTGAAGAACTCGTGACCTGTCGTCCATCTTGGGGTCCAATTTTTGGAAGCAGCCCCTGGCTCCCCCAGGGTGTACCTTGAAGGCCCTTCAAATAAATACCTGTCTTTATTCCCTTACTCTTGTCTAGTCTCTGTTTCTAGGTGGCTGGAGGAGGCATCACCAGTATGACCAGCACTGCCAGGCGATGCTGGAGCACTTCTGATCGCTTGTTTGCAGAGGCTTGCGCAGTGTTCAGGACCCCAGGCAGGGCCATGGAGCAGTGACCCCCTGTGTGTAGGGGGATGGGACGTGCTGCCTGTGTGATCTTGGGTCCTCTGCACCCAGGCCCACGGACACGGTGCACCCCAGTCTGTGTGACAGTGGGGCACAGGAGCTGCTGGCCAGGGAGAATCTCTTACAAGTGAGTGCCTGAACTGTACCCCCTGGGTTCATGCCTCAACACATCACTGACTGCCCATGAGAAAGCAGCTTGCCACCTTCTCCCACTATCAACTGTTCTGCTGCCACGCAGCTTAGTAATGCTTACTAAGCCAAGGTTTCAGCATGGCTGTTTATGGACACACACGTTTTACCTCAGGTTCTTAGGTTATTACTGGTGTCACCAGCTTTGCTGACTATAGATTGTTCAAGAAGCTTTATTGATGGTGCCATCTGAATAATTGTTATTTGACCATTTTAAATGCTAAATATGATCAAGGCTTAATATCAGAATGATGATAGAGATATGTTATTGTTCAGTGCATTGTAATTGAAGTAACAAGATTTCATCTACCCATCTTTTGAGTACTTTTGAAATAGAAATATTGACAGAAAGCTAACTATTCTCAAATGCCACAAATTTACCCAAAATATCTATGTACAGTTTACATTTAATTTCACAGTCAGCTGCAAGCTGACTCCAGATCAATGACCTGGTCTGTTTTCCACCTGTTTGGAGATGCCATACGAACTAGTGGCTAAAGGAGACAAGGATGCATTAATGACATTTTACAAGTCCCTGGTGAGAATTTATTTCAAATGCTGTGGACCACTTTGATGTTCTCCTTTCATGGAGGAACTTGAGTTGGTGCCCACAACCAAGCAGAGTTAGAATCAGTGACCCTGGAATTACCTTTCCAGTCCTGTTGTCTTGTGTGCCAACTGGCATATGAGAATGAGCTGAACTGATTTATTTTTCACAACTATTCAAATGATTGCAAAAGCATAACCTCACTTCAAAGCATACGCTAGATTTAGCCACAGCTATAGGACATCTCATTTGGGTTAAAATTACTGACTGGGATGCAGACAAGGACACAGCTGTGTTTCTGGCATCTGACACACTGGCATTTGAAAATGCATTGCACTTGTGTCTTGGTGAGGTGATTTCTCAGCTCCATTGAATCACAGGTAGTTTTACCACTAGTTTTAATGCAAGAACATCACTTCTAGAATTAGTTGAAATCAGTGCTATTATCCGTATTTGCAACAACATTGCTGAGATCAGAATCTGGTCCTTGTTTTCCTTTTTGGTGAACTAATATATTTAGAAGCAGAATCTTAAATTCTTCTAAAAGTTTGTAAAACTCACATCTCCGGGCCCTTCCGCAACACCAAATTCTCTGTTTAGCATCCCAGCTCTGCAAATGAGGATTTCACTTCCAAGGCTTCTGCCTGAGATCCTCCCCTGAAAGATTTATTCCCATTCAGGACAGAGTGCATGGACCGAACCAGGGTGGAACAAGCTGCCTTGTGATGTCTGATCTGTGGTAACCTCCATCCCTGCATATCAAAGGTACTGGCTCCTGTCAGTGTGCTGAGAGAGGCAGCAGTTCTTGCAAAGCAGCTAATGAGAGGCAGCTTGTCAGGGGGGATGCAAGGCACGGAAGACACAGGCTCCCAAGGATGCCAGAAGCACAAGACCCAAAATAACCACCTGGAGTTGCTTATGTCTGTGTCTGGCCTTGCTGGTTTTACTCTTGCAAGGGCTCTTGGGCACGAGGGGTGTTTGTAGCACATAACCCTAAGCATCTCACCTAGTGGCCAATGTGTGGTACCAGCTATGGCAGTCATTTCAGCAATGTCTCCCCAGAGCACCTACGACAGGCTGCTGCTGCCAGGGAGCCTTCCCTCCTCGGGCACTGCACAGCAGAGCCTGCCTGCCTTGCTTCACCCCCTGCGCTGCGTGCCTCGGATTGCACTGTGCACATACCCACGCGCACACACACACATCCCTTCTCCCCTTTCACCTCCTCCCCTTGGGTCCAGATGTATCCATGAGTCACTGCGGGAAGTGCACCTGATGACCTCACAGCCAGAGAACCAAACACGAAGCATCAAAAAGCAACCTCATGTGGGAGCTGGGGACCAAGCCAGCTAAAGCCTACCTGGTCAGATACTCATACATGGGATTTTATCCACTTTCACAGTGGTTTCCAAGCAATAGTAGGAGTACTCTTCACTGTAGGAGTTTGACAGATATTCAGACTTTGAAGAGGTCCATAAAAATTTGCATCTGGGACATTATGTGGTATGTCTGAGTGAACAAAATGCAAATAACTGAATTGTCATAAGAGAGATGAAAAGGTTATTTAAAGCTTAAAGGTTACTTTTAATCTACAGATATATCTGGCATTGATTGGAATAGAGAAGTTTAACATGATCACAAAACACAAGCATGAATTTTTGCTATTGGTGCTGTTTGTGCACCATTAAAATGGATGGAGAAAGTCATTAAGGAAAAATTAAATTGTCATAAATACCAACAATATTTCAGTGTCCATGTGAGGATGCATGTAGGTGTATTTAAATTGGTCAAAATTTTCTTCAATGTTTTCTGAGGCAGGAAAAGCATTTCTTTCCATTTATATACCTTTTAAAGTAATGCTAGAAATTATTTTTAATAACACAAATACTACCCTGTATGGGAGCAAAGCTCTTGTGGTGCATTTGAAGGCAGTAAATCTTATTTTCTACCAAGATTAACAGGTTTTGCAGGCTGAACGTGCCTGAAGGCAGTTGTACTCTACACACCCAATTTTTTTACAAAACACAGCAGGACAGGTTCACATCTGGTGTAATCCCTTTGCCTCCAGAACATTTCAGTCTTGGCAAATTGGTCTTAGAAGCAAGCAGTACACTGCAACTTTCCACTCGGGGCCAGTTTTTCTTCTATTCCCCCTAGACCAGATCCATGTCCTGGGCTTGGATGTTTTCTTCACAGGGGCAGGACACTACAAGGTCAGGTCTGTGCTGTGCAAGCAGGAAAAATAATACTAATCTTCCTTCAGTGGAGAAATGGTGCAAAAATCAGAGATGGGCAGGACATCATGGTGCAGACCTCATTCACAAGCCCTGTATGGAAGTGGTTTTGGCTGGAATCTCATCAAACAACCCTTTTCTTTCCTTGAAAAGACCTTGGAGATCCAACACCTTTCAACTCTTGTGCATCATGGGATGGTGTGAGCTAGACCCAAAGCTTCACACTATTTTAATATGGTGGCCTCAGGTTTGGATTCAGTTTGGGATTTGGAGCAATAGCTATCAGCTCATCCACATGAAAATGCGGCCAAGTTTGCTGCTGTTTCCCTTTGTTGCGGCAGCCGTCGTTCGTGCCTGTGCATCCACCTAGCTACTGCTACACCCATGCAAACTGTGCCTCACCACAGGAAACGAGCTGATCCAGTTAAAATTCTCCTCTCTCCCTGTCAACACACAGAAATGAAGATAGAAACTGCTGCCTCCATGTTGCTCAACACGCCGGGCATCTGAAAGGGCTTTTAGGTGAATATGGAGCCAAAGTGTCTGTCTCCGCCCACTTTCCTTTTGCCAAACAGGCAAGAGGGAAAAAAACCCCCATAAATATAGTCCCTGTCATTGTTCTCTGATTTCAGTGGGTTTCTGGATGCGTGTGTGTTTAGCAGAGTTTCTTCAATAAAGCACCTCCCTATTCTGGAGGGGAAGAAGTTCTTTTCTGTGTGTGCAATTGACTCAGAGACTTGTTTGTCCTGCAGGAAGAGTTACAGGATTAACTTTGAATACTTTGACATTCAGTGATGAAAAAGGACACACCAACGTGAGGATTTGGGGAGGTTCAGTCTGTCCTTCCTTCTTGCTTTTTACACACCTAGAAGCTGGGCATGAATGACAGATTGCAGCTTCAGTCCTGGAAATAGTCTCTTGAGGCTTAATCCGAAGAGCAACAACGACGTCATGAAACCTGGTCCTGCTCCACTGAAAAACCAAGCAGCTGGCTGCAGGTGTGACTGCAGTCGGACTCTAATGGTCAAATTCACATCAGAGAGAGGATTCAGCGTGGTCAGTTGAAGCTGCCAAAGACAGAAGCGCTGTAAAGCAGTGTCTTTCTCCAAGGCAGCAGCTCACCCTCCTCTACTGGTGCGTGATTCAGAAATGAGGCAGTGACTTGGATGGTGCACACATGTCTTTTTTTGGTGACAAGAAAGGAAGAGGAAATGCTGATAGCAGTCTCTCAGGAAAGACCTAAACAGAGCTTCCTCAACCTGAAAAGATTTAGGGCTCCAACCCAGTGTAAGCTCTCAAGAGCATCTAAAGCATCTCAGGAGAGTATCACCTGAACACTAATTAAGCTCTATAGTGTGCTAACTTGGATATTATCCCTAATGTCCAGTTTGTAACCTGTAGGTACTTAGTCATTCATTCTGCACACATTCAGAAATTATAGATCAAAGCTGTGGTTCTCAGACTGCCCAGCACCAAACCAAATCTTTTCAGGAGGGATGATAAGAGATGGAGTTGTAATGGGGCAAAGGATACAATGGCACTGGGTGCATTTCTTTCACTCAAGAAGCTGAAAAAAACATTTGTCTCTAAATCCTATTCACAATGGCACTTCTGATACAAATAAGTTACAGTGATTACAAGATAAAGTATTTCACAGTGGAACCAGAGAAAGAAACAAATCTGAAAGGCAGCTGTTGCTCTGCAAGATCAGTGTGGTTGCTACAGAATTTCTCCTCTAAACCTTCCAGTAGAACATGCACACCTACACACATACTTGGCATGAAACTCTCCTGTGAAAGCATTACCTCTGTAGAGAAGAAGAGGTAGGTATGACTTTCTCTTTCAGAGTCTCAAACGAAGAACAGTATATACCAATCATAGAACTGTTACTTTTTTTTTTTTTTTAATTTAAGTAATTCCCTCAGCTTGGCTTTTGAAGTCAAGAAGTATCTTACACCCCATCCTTAGGAACCATCTTTCTGTTCTTCAAATCACTGGAAGAAAATAATTTTCCACCAGCTACCAAATCTGTGGAAAATATTGAACACATCCTATCTCAAAATCCTGTCTCAGATTTTCATATCTGAAAAAATGAGTTTCATTTCAAGGAAGGTAATCAGTGTAATTCCAAAAAATAAAGAGAAAATCCTGACGTTTTTTATAG
Source organism: Falcunculus frontatus (assembly GCA_013398115.1). Classification (NCBI taxonomy): domain Eukaryota; kingdom Metazoa; phylum Chordata; class Aves; order Passeriformes; genus Falcunculus; species Falcunculus frontatus. The sequence goes on along the minus strand of VZRV01007964.1, from coordinate 99,514 downwards.
GTTGCATTAGACCTAGTTAAGAGGCTAAAGGTATAATTATGTACAACAAAGTGGGTATGCTGCAGCATTTTACATTTCTTGAGTAGACTGGGGTTTGCACCCCTCTATAAGGTCCTCACAACTGACACATGAGAAGGACTGAGTATCACAAATCAAAGGCTGCAGTGCTGTCCTTCCAAGGTCCTGTGGCACCAGCAGGTCTTTAAGGACAATGGGAAACCAAACTGCCTTTAGCTAAACTTCGGTGACATCAGCTGATGGTTTACCTCTCTCACTTTAAAACACGAAACATTTTCAATGACCTTACATTGACAGAAAGCTGTCACATTACTTTAGAGTCTAATTTGAGTTGCATCATTCCCACAGTGTCAATGCAACGTCGGTAGCTCGCGGTGCAGGATGGCTCATCCCGGGTTTGCACACAGTGATATTTAGAGGCCTCTCCTGCTGAGGGCTGTCTTCCTCCTGAGGAGAGCTTTGCATTTGCCTTCAAAATATAAATTTCATTGGGAAAGGGAAGGAATGGCATCTGATTTATGAAATTATGGACCAATTAGAAGGGGCAATATTTTTTCACCAGGACTCTGCTAGATGAAAAATGCAGATTTGTCAACACTAAAACTTTCCAGGAATGTCCCACATCACCAACTTATTTTCACATACAAAACTGAGGAGAAATTCCCTCAAAATTAAAATCTTTTGTTCTAACATTTTCAAAAATAAAGACTTGGTATTTCTTAGCAAAAACAACTTTTTGTTTTAAGATGCCTTTCAGCTTACTTTGAAATAAAATTGAAAACATTTTTTAAAATCTCAATTTCAAAATAAAACAGTTCATTTGGGGATCAAACAGAATATTTCATTTAAGTGGTCAGAAAGGCTTTTTATTCTTTGGAGCTGATGATGAATCAAAAAAATTCTTTCTTTCCATGACTCTGATATATGCTGTTTTGAAGCTGCTTTGATATTTGATATTTATTACCTTAATCTTATTTGTGCCTTAGCATTACTAGCTATAATGGCTCCATCCTTGCCTGATGTTAGATGTTTAAATGCTGTGGGCCAGTGCTGGAATGGAAGCCCACTTAGGGATTGTGAGTACTGTTGACATAAACCAAGCAATTATGATGGGACTGCTGACCTGGTAGATCCTATTGATCAGTGACAGTCACATAAATAACATGTCCAAGTCACATAAATTTATGTCCAAATAACATGGACATAAATAGTGGATATAATAACAGTGAATTTTAATTATAGAAGAATTTGGATGTACGAGCAAAAACAACTCGAAATTGAGAGATCTCGTGGCATTCAGATTTGCTTTGAATCTTTTTTAATTTAGATCTGAGAGCTGATGAAGAAGTTGTCATGTTTTCAATCACTAATAAAAGTAGTCTTGAGACAAAACTGACCTGAATATAGGTATTTGCTTTTACCAAATAACATATGTTAGTGCTTGAATATGCTGACTTGTGACTACAGGAAAGCTGCCCGTCATCTGCATTTTATGAGTACATCTCTCTTTTTTTATGCAAACATTAGGGAATGTTGTTCTTAGTGTGGCTGGTTTTCAATACATTAAGAAAAATACTTTTTTTTGGAAAAGAAAAGGAACTTTTTGCCACCAGAAACCCAGAATTATCACATTAGGACCACCCTGGCTGGCTTTTCTGTGGAATTCTAACTTCAAGGAAGTAGTATGGACACAGAAAGTTATGTTTAAACTGAGAAGACTATATAGGTTTATACTGGAGGATTTGTTTCTCTATTTGGTTTTAATATAGTAGTTATTATAAATAAATGAAGTTTCATACAAACTTTGTTTTTACTGTTTAGAGAAGTATTATCTCCCAGTTGCAGAGAGAAAAATGAGTCTGTCCTGAGGATAAAGCAACTGTTAGGAAAGGTAACCAAGGTCTTTGGACCTTCAGTGTGCTGTGACAGCCACAAGCCTGCTCTTTCTGGCAAGGGCTGACGCAGGCATCAGAGCTGGAAATCTGCCTTTTTCTCCTAATTTTTTTCTGTGGGCAGGGCAACCCACACAAGTGACCAGCCACGAAATTCTTAGGTGTTTCTGGGTTTGGATCCTGAAACTGCCCTCAACTAAGTTTCACAATTTTGATTCAAGCATTTATTTCAGGGTTATTTATACTTAGACAATGAAATCTGAGCATGTACCATCTGAGCCTTTGAACTGTATCCCTTTTTCTTAGTGGTCTAGTCATCTTTCCACAGTAAATATGTTAGGTACAGTGATCACTGTTAGAATGGGTTCAGCCAATTCCACATGGAAAATAACTTATGTTGAGACATCAAGAAGTGTAACACTTTTAACTTCAGCCGGACACATCTTTGGAAATAGGCTTTAATCCTAGCTGTAATGACAAGATGAGACTGTGTTTCAAGAGCTACAAATAATACTTTCAGGTCCTCAGGCCAGATTTTCAAGGTCAGATATCTATACAGGCAGCTGAACAAATGATCTTAGAGAAAACATGCACAGAGAGGACATGTAAGAAGAAAAATTTTCTTCAGTTTATTCCTACTTGTGTTTGTTTTCCCTACTCAGATGACCCTAGCAACCTTCTCCCCACCTCTCCATCTTGTCAGGATATAAGTTTATGCTCTGAAATTCTGCCAAAATGCTTTGGTGTGCCATTGGGGTCTTGCAAGATGGTCAGTTCCTTCTGGAAAAGAAGCCACATTTTGGATGCATCTTCATGCCACATCTCCAGACTGCTCCACCCAAATGCAGATCCCACATTGCTCTGTCTGTGCTTGAGCTTTTAGCAGTGCTACAGCATGCTCGGGTGTGTGCTTCAGAATGACCAAACACGCAAGGGAGGAAAACCTGGAGGGTCATCCAGGTCACCTCTCATACATTGTCCCTGTAGATTAGGCAGCTCTCATCAGGTTCCCTGGGAAGCAAGGGGGTCAGACAAAAGACTCACGATTTGGAAATATTATTGGGTTCCTCTGCATTGCTGTGAATACTGCCTGTTTCAAAGGTAAATGTTTTTGTCATTGTAATGACCTGTCAGAAGAGAAAGGAAAAAGACAAACAAAAGTAAGCCACATCCAGGAGTAGGTGGCCCTGCCCTGCCCCTCCAATTTCCTCACAGGCAAATTGTGATGGCTTTCCTTTGTGAGGAGATTCTTTGAAACTTCACATCCAAAATCTGATGGTTTCCTTACAGTATTGTTTGTACAATGTTCATCTGGAAATGCTCTGAAGTTTTAGTTGTTCCCCAAAAAAAACCCCACCAACCAGGCTTTATTCTCAAATGCATCTTTTGATTAAAAAGCAACCATTACCACTAGAAGAAAAGCAATTCAATTAGATGGTAGCTATTTGAAAACAAAGTTCTGATCCAAATTTTTCCTGGACAAAATCAGCTCATACAAACAGAAGTCTCTACACCTGACACAGCTTTCCCACACAGAGCATTCAAAGTCTTTACAGAGTCCAGTACTGCTACTGGACTTGTCCAAGCTGAAAATGAACCCCAGCCCTTCTGTGAGCCAGACCACCAAGCAATGTGCTATCCTTCTCTGCCTCATCTGCAAGAGGGAGGAAGGTGAGGAAATAGTAATTTTCCCACGTTCAAGAGTTAAGTTTTGCTCTCTCTGATCACTGGACATTAAGACTCACTCATGTCCCTGTGGAGTCACTGTTTATCTTCTGCAGGGCTGCATGGCCTGGTGGTCCCTTTGGAACAGTCCACCTGCACTGTGCTTTAGGCACTTCTTTTTTTTAAACTGTCTTTCTTCTTTTTTTGTCTTAGATTTTGCAGCAATAATTGAGCCCCTTTGGTTTGTCTCTGAGGAGGGGAAACTCAATGACTGATAATTACCTTGTATGCCATTTAATGAAATTGAAGGAGCACAGTAACATCCATAATCTAACTCTTCTAGCTTGTTAAGCCTTAGTTCTGCATATTTCCAAGAGTTAATATTCAGACATAAATGGAAAAAGGTTAAAAGGATTCAGTGAATTTGTAACAAATGTGCCCTTTGTGTATATGAATTCTGAGTTGTCTCTACTGGAGATGGTGTGTTGGTTAATCTTGCTATGAATACCAAAATTACCTCCTTGTTAACAGGACTCATTGCTGTTATTACTGTAGCCCAGTGAAAAGGGCATTGACTTAGGTGCTAAGAGACTCAGTTTCTCATCACATCACTGCTACTGTCCGGCCATTAGTCCTAGGACAAATTCCTGCATCTATTTATTTCTCTGTTTCCTTTCCCGGCTGGTGCTGTCTTGTGTATCTAGAGTTGAAGCTCTTTGGGATAGGGACCTCCTTATATACTCCATGTCAGATCTCAGTTAATTTCATAATGAAGTAGTAACAAATGACAAGCAGGTAAATGTTCAATGAAGAGAAGTTCCATCTAAAATTAATGAACAACTTAAAAATTGAACATACTTGGTATGAAATTTAAACCAGCTTTATCAACTACAGTTTCAGCAGCCTTAGATTATCTGGTGCAGGAGGTGGTGCGTTCTGCAGAAGCTTCTTCTACGTTTTAAATACAGAGGCTTTTAATAGATAAGTACTGAACAAAAGCCAAGACAGCTGATCCCATGCCTTTTCTGCTTTACTTTGCTTCCAGTTGGCCTGCTTTTGTCGTGTCATTTTCCACGTAGATGTTTGCACTGAAAATGAAGAACTTAAAGTGAGAAATCATTACAGAGAAAGATTGAGAGGTGATCGGAGATTACCTGGAGTGAAGGTGTATGAGTTCTGCAGCTGAACTGAGAGCAAATGATCAACAAGGAAAGAAAAGAAACAAGTGGGGAGCAGAAGAGAAGAGAGGCAGCACTTTATTTATTAAGTGCCAATGTTTAAGGCATAAGGTAGAAATTCCTGAAAAAAGTAATTCATGGTTTAAGTGTAAAATTGTACCTTTAAGAGGGGAAAAAAGCCTACACTGAGGCCAAGAAACCACTTACTGAGATTTCTCTGAATGTTTTCCAGCAACACTGGGGTCTGCTTTCCTCCCAGCACTCTGGCAGGAAAGGAGTTTGTCTCCATAAATCACACCTGCCTTAGAGACCAGTGTCACCCTCCCAGATATCCTGTGTTCCCTCTGTGGCTGCTGTTCAACCATCAGAGCTGTGTCTCTGCAACACTAGATGCTCAGGAAAGAACAAACAGCAAGAAAAATGCAGAGAACAAAACTCTGCCAACCTAGTGAAGGAGTGTGTTGTGGTTTAACAGCAACTAAGCCCCACACAGTTGCTCACTCTCTCCCCCTCACTTCATCCCTCGATGGGATGGGGAACAGGATCAGAAGGGTAAAAGTGAGGAAACTCATGGGCTGAGATAGTTTGATGAGTAAAGCAAAAGCTGCACATGCAAGCAGAGTAAAAGAAGGAATTCATTCACTGCTTCCTATGGGCAGGCAGGTGTTCAGCCATCCCCAGGAAAGCAGGACTCCATCATGTGTAATGATGACTTGGGAAGACAAACACCATCACTCCAAACATCCCTCTCTTCCTTCTTCTTCCTCGCAGCTTTATATGCTGACCATGACACCATATGTTAATGGATATCACTTGGGTCAACTGTCCTGGCCATGTCTCCTTCCAACTCCTTATGCACCCACAGCCCACTTGCTGGCAGGGTGGGGTGAGAAGCAGAAAAGGCCTTGACTCCATGCAAGCCCTGCTCAGCAATAATTAAAACATCCTTGAATTATCAACACTCTTTTCCAGCACAAATCTAAAACACAGCCCTGTACTAGCTACTATGAAGAAAATTAACTCTATCCCAGTCAAAACCAGCACATTCTCCATCCCTTATTCCATACCGTTTATGTCATGATCCCACTCCTTCACTAACCACCACCCCCTTTACCATCCTTTGATAGAATACACAGATATTATTCCCCTAATCTATGGGCCATCCCTGTAAGATGTTAGTAAAATGCCCATAAAGTGTCCACAAAATGTCCATTGAGTTAATTTCATCCATGACTTTGGGTTCCATCTGTCATGGGGGTCACTTAGGACAGGAGAGATGGTGTTTTGTTAGCATGTGTCATTGGGCACCAAAACCAGCTCAGGTCAGCTCACTGCTGCACCTGCACTGCTTCTCCTAAGACCTGTCCTCCACTTCTTTACATGGTTCTTGCCATATGTAGCAGGTTTGGTTCGTTAACCGGGCGGAAACACCAATTAAGTGTAGTGGTTTAGTTCGCATTTCTTACCTTCTGTGAGATAAGAGGTTTGAAGAAAGGCAAAGCAGGCTCAAACTTAAAGAATATGAAAGAAAGTTTATTACTAACAGAGTTAAGAGTAAAATAAAATAAGAGATTAAGACAAAAACCCCTTTTTCCTCCAACACCCCCCCCCTCCTACTTCCTCCAGTACAAATAATGACAAAACATGGAATTTTGGTCAGCATTCACAATTCTTAAAAGTCTCTCTCTGTTAATTTGAGGAAATAGAGGTCTCTTTTACGTCGCGTGGTTTTTCCCAAACTGCACCAGCTAACAGCCTTTATCTCTCTCGCAGGCTGCACACTGAATTCTCATCCCNTCCGTCAGCTCCCGCCGCCTCCTCAGGGTCATGTGGGGGGGTTCCTCAGCAGTAGCTTCAGACGGTCTCGGCTCTGCAGCAGCAGCTGCTGCCCACGGCTCCGAGGGGACTCTCCCGGAGCCGGGGCCCGTGCCAGCCGGGGCCGGGGGAGGGGAGGCCCAGGGCCGCTCCAAAGAGCCCCAGCCAAATTCCCCCTCCCCCAAACTCCCCGCCAGGAGGTTTAAGCAGAAGAAAAAAGGGACACTTCCTGTGTCTCCACTGGCTTAAATATGGAAATTTCGAGAAGCGTGACTGGTCAAGAGATCTGTCCATCAGACTCAGGGTCAACCCACGACACCATAGTAATTCCTATAACATAAAATTCAAATCATGAGTGACAACAGCTTTAAAGTATATCCATTACAACTTTCACCCCTGGTCCCCTGGTGCCAATTTATAGGTTTTAACATGATAAACTCTTCCCCTTGCTTTCAGCCTGGCTAGCAACCTTAAAACCTCCCTCAGGAAGAGGACCAAGGCTAGTAAGTAGCAGAGGGTGCAAGTATAAAGACTACTGAAGAATCCTCATCATCTCTAGCTAAGCAGTCCTCTCTCCAGTTGAGTCTGTCACCTTTTCATCAGAAGATATCCGTTGTTTCACACAGTGTTACTTTTGGTTGTCTGGGATTTTTTCCATGTTTATGTGTCTGTAGTTGATGAAGCTTGGTCATTGCTGACCTCACCTCAAGTATCTATGGCAAGCCTTGGCTGTTGCAGCACAATGGCCCTTAGATCTTTTGAACACTTTGTGATCCCATCTTAGCATGCCTGGATACCTAGGGATTTCTCTGAAGTGCAACAATTTATGTGATAAGACAAAGTATAAGAAGGACCTTATATTCCAGCAAGCTGCTCTGTACTAATACCATGACATCTACAAAACCAGAAACAACAACAATAAACAGGGTAACCCTCTCCTTTGGATGTAGGGTGGAAATGTGATATGTAAAACCCTCTGAAGGATTCCCAGTGTTGAGCATGGAGCCCGTGTGAGGCACAGAACCCTAGCTTCACCCTCTCTCCCTCTGTGGCACCTTTGCATGCTCTTGATATTTTGCATGTGCTGGTGGTGAAGAATTGACTTTTGTTATCATTTAAAAGTACTATCCTCTGTTGGAAACAGAAGGAGAAAATAATAGAAAAGCACAGCTCCATAAGTGAGAAAGCTGCAGAAAGGTAGTGAGCCCTCCAGACAGAGTTCTTGGAAGCTTGTTCTCCTACCACTGAAAGCAGATAAAATCTAGCTGAGGACAATCATATTTGGCCTAACATAACCCCTACATTTAGAGTAAGAATCAGAAAGAAATATGTGGCCTTGCAAGCACGGAAAGGTATTAAAGTCATTCACCCTAGAAAGGGCCATTAGGTTAAAAGGCCACTGATTGGAGGTGTTTGTTTTCAGTACCCATAATTTTCATACCAGGGAATGTAAGACTTTTTGTTCCCTTTTCAGAAAATACCAAGGCCATAATATCTACCATGCCAGGGTACGGAACAAAAAGAAAATAAGAATTCGCTTCTGGTTTACAGCTGTTGTCCCAATAGTTGTATATGCACCAATAAAGTATTACAGTGGTCCAGAGAGACTTATTTGCCAAGCCACAAGTACATCAGGCTGCAGAAATAAACAAGGGCCGAGAGAAAAAAGTCAGTCCTGTTGGAAACCAAGTATGCTATTGCCAATCTTGTGATACTGTAAAATGCTACTCTCCCACCTCCAAACCATGAAACTAAACATCTATCTATCTATCTATCTATCTATCTATCTATCTATCTATCTATCTATCTATCTATCTATCTATCTATCTATCTATATATATATATACACTAGGTACTTTTATTTGTCTTCTACAATCCCCAAAGATTCAAATGCACAATCTTCTCCCCACCATTATGAGGGCTTAGCACATTTCTTTTTAAACAAAAGCTGAGGTTATCATGCAATTAAGTGGCTCTAGGCACTGAGCCTTAAAAAAATACCCTTTAGAGATTCCCTTTCAAACAATGAAAGATGGTGAGACTGCAGTGAGAGAGAGAGCTGACAGAGGAAAGGAGATCATGGCAAAGGCTAAGGTGAGAGTGGCCAAGCAGGGTTAGTGACAGTCTCAGCTAACCCACAAGTGGGGTCTGACCCAGGAGTCTGAGGAAGAAAGCGGCAAATACACAAACCCCCAGCCTTGGTGTTTGGCTGCAGCTCTGCTGTGCTTGATCTGCAATTCCTCCGGGAAATCCTACTGAGATTTTTGGCTGGGACTTTGGAACAACTGGAGAGGAAACTTCACTGAGCCCTCTGCCTATTTGGAGAGCACTTCATAAGTTTATGCTGTGCTGACTGAACACTTCTGCAGTGCAAACACCAGCCTTGTAGCTCATGACTTGTAGCTCATATGCACGGCAGTCAAGGTTTGCAGAGGGGATGCCAGAAGAGGACAGTCCAGTGAGCAGGGGCACAAGGCAGCTCCTCTTGGCACAAGCTCCAGCAGATCTTATTCTTTCGCTCTGCAGCTGCAAGTTGTGGTAGTTTCCCGATGGGTAGATGGAATCTGTTGTTTTCTCTCAGGAGAGTTACTAATCTTTTCAGCTACATAAATACACTTCTATTATTGTCTGAGTAAATTGCCTTAGAAAACTGTTTCTTCAGGAAAAAAAGCTGAAATTTCTTAAAAGGAAAATGTCAGTATATTTTTCATAATTATTCCACTACTTTTTTTTACCATTGTTTACGGTAAAATCTTGATAGTTAGGAATTAGCATATACACTCATGTTATCATATCTGCTTAAGAATCTGAGTTTACCCAATCCCAAATAAAAAGTGAGACTCATGTATCCCAGTCTCCCTTGCTCCTGTCCAAATCTCACCTAGATTTCTTCCCAAATCATTGCCTGCCTGCATTTGTTTGTTATTACAACAATTCCAATTCTTGGATGGTGAAGAGCTCTGAAAAGGATTATACAACCCCAGCATCGGCATCACACTTCAGTTCTCACATCCAGCCCTTCCCAGAAAGATTCCAGTTCAGCAGGATATTTATCCAAATGCTTAACTCTGCACGCAGCAGTCTGCACTCACTCTGCCCGCTCCAGCATTAAGATGAAGGGGGTGCTATGGGAGTCAGGGAAGCGAGGCAATGTTTAGCAGATTCAGATTTCAGGTGATCTGAACCCCCTGAAAATGAGGGCAATGATGGACAAGGGATCTGCTCTATTTTTTACGCAGTCTTAGGTGCTTGAAATGATATTACTGGAATTAAGAACTCTTTCAGTATATAAAACCAGACAGCCTTTTGGATAATTTCTTTGGTAAAAACAAAAGAAACTATGCAACAGACACTACCTAGATGTAATAGCTGAACAAATCTACTCTGTGATTTTACCAGGATGTCTGGAAGTGGAAGGCAGGCAAGTCCACAGCAGATTTGTTGAGATGCCTACGAATGCTTGTCAAATCTAACTTTATATTTTAATAAAAGATTCAGTTAGAAAAGAAGCCATGTCTAAGCAGAGTGCACTGGAGAAACTGTAGGCAAATCTGTACCTTATTCATGTAATTAATTTCAGTATCTGATCCTACAGCTGAGGAGCACATAATGAATATAGTGAACAGATGCAGTTTGGCTGCGTCTTCAGCAGGTATGTTTATTTGTTATCAGAAGGCTAACAACATCACAATAGCAATTTGCATGGAACGTGCAGTTATTAAAACCATAATATGGAAGAGACTGTAATAATTTTTGAGTCTGGTCCTGAAATTACCTGCTTAAACAGTGATTTTGCTGTTGCACCTACATGTGAATATTTTGACTGGTCTGTGGGCCTACTTATGCTGTAGCTCCAGAGATTTTGTCACAAATCTTGGAATATTTTGTCCTACAGAAATCCCAGCTCCTGGCAGAAGTGGTCTGGCAGAATATCATCTTTCCTTTGTTTACTTTTTGAAGCCTCGAATCTTCTTGGTTACACAGCGAAGCTCAGCCATGTAATCTTCTAGAGGCTTAAAAAATCAAAACTCAGATAAAATAAAGTCCCTGTTTCCTAGACTTAAAAATCTCTTGATTTTTAAACCAAGCTTATTACTCCAGGGATCTCAGCACTGCTTTTTTAAAAAACTGGGACTGCAATACTGATTGAGGGGCTCCCAACATCATCAGCAGCACATCTCTCCCAGCTTTCAGTAGCAGCAGATCTGACCTGATGTGATTTATTAATCACAGAGTTTGTCAAAAATACATTTCAGCTGGCAGTGTTAGCAAAGAGGCAAGGAGACAAGAAGCAGGTGCTATGTTTTTACAGAGAGGACTGTGCCTGTTTACTTCATAATCTAATGGTTTTACTTTATAGTTTTAAATTTCACATAAAGTTGTCGCAAAGCCACTTAGTAAACAAGGGAGGGAGCAGCAGCACTGGGGGAGATGGCAGCTGCTATCGCTTCTGACAGAGGCTACTGTGCCCACACCCACGTTCCTGCAGCTGCAGGGCCCTGTCAGCTTCAGATCCACAGCCTAAGGAAACCACTGTTGCCCTGATGAGCAAATAAAAAGAAAATGTTACAAAATAAAGGCAATGTTTACATTCCCCACTCAGCATTTCATTGCAGTAAAATGTATCTGGGAGGGCCAGGGGTGTCTGAGCTTTGGTGATCTCATGCATCCCAGGTTTCTCTCCAGGCTATGCCAGGCACCCCAAGAGCAGCTGGAGGGGCCCAACACCTTTTCATTACAAACTCTGCACCCTAGCACTTGACAGGCTACAGTGGCTGCTGACCCACTATGCCCTTGGGAGCTGTGACCCCTCAGAAACATGGGTTTTGCAGGGGGGACCCAGTTTTTCAAGGAGTGCACCCCCCAAATAAACCTTGTCACAGAAGAATTGCAGGGGGATAGGGGCCCTCCCATGCTCCTTCTGTATGGTCTCAGCACTTTCTGTGTGTTCCCGCCTGACCCCAAAAGGGATATAAAACTTCTGCCATGATCACGAGGATTTTTACCTCCTGGGACAATTATTGCACCTTTTCAGTCAGCGTTTAAGACAGCAAAGTGACTCCAAGGTGCACTGTGCCTGTGACAGGAGGGGGCCCGGGTCCCCTCCATGGGAAGGGTACGGGGGGCAGGACCAGCAAAAGCGGCACAAGATTGAGTCCTTCTGACTTTCTTCCAAAAAAAATACTTGCAGAGAAACCTGGAATTATATATAAGTAAAGTTGCCTTTTGATATTACCACGTAATTTCCACTTCTGGCAAAGAGATTTTTGCCCAGGCTAATTTGGAGACATTTCCCTTCACCACATTGGCACCGCCGTGTCATTTTTGATAGAAGCCTCATTCGTTGGGAGAGCCAAGGCAACCGATTTCCCTCTCGCTTCTGCAAACAGGGCTGTTTGTTGAGTCTCTTGAAAGACTGTGCGAACAGATAAACATGCTACACATGAAGTACGTTAGGTGGAGGTGAAATACAGATGATTATATTTAAGGGCTTACAATAGTCGTTAAGAGCTTCTAACCACAGGCCCTGGCAGGGCTGGTCCTCAGCTTGCAGTGCATGTCTTGGCTACATCTTCAACTGACTTTCTGTTTGTACCCCTTGAAACAGGGCCAATCTTGTCAGTCTGGTGGCAATGGGAAAAAAAAAAGAAAAATAAGAAAAAAAAAAAGGAAAAAAAAGGGAAAAAAATCAACTCTCTTAATAGGATTATAAGATTTGGGGAATATAATGTTGCTGCAGATCATTTATTTTGAAAGCTGATTTCATTTTAGTGAAAACAAGCTCAGCCCTGCACACTGGGGGTTTGCAGCCATGATGCCAAACACAATCATTGCTGGTTTGAAAGATGTGATTGCTTTTTAATGTGGAAATTTCACAAGGTTACAAAAGAGGAAAAAATTAAACTCCTTTCTTATAACAAAGTCACCCTGGGATATGAGCTACAATGCTCTGACAATGTCCAGATACTCTGACCGCATTGCACATCAGAAAGGTGGATGAGTGTGATTTACGCCATTTCGCAATTGGGTTTTTTTCACACAGCTGAAAAAGCTGAAAAGTTTTGAGCAAAAATAAAAACAGCACTTTGTAAAATGCATTTGGAATTGCACAAACACAACCCAAGGGTCAAAGAAGTAGAGGGCGGATGAGAAAAGTGTCCAGAGGGATAAATGAGGGAATAACATGATCTCCCCTTCATTCCCGACAGCTCCCGACCCACAGTGGCAGCCCACCCGACGTATTGAAAACTAAGCTCCTCCTTAGGGTAGCAGACAACTTTTATATTTTGTTAGACATCAGAATAAAAAAAAGATAGCATCCCTGGCCTTTTCAATAGCAACCTCCCAAAGGGCTTAAATATATTCTAGAAATAATGGCTAAGCCCCATTTTCCTGGGTGTTAGATGATGTTCTGTCACCATCTCAGAAGAACCATTGTTGTGACAAAAGCCTCATGGCACAGCCCGGACAGGGCTGAACAGGGAAACAGGCACTAGCAGGAATGTCCCAGTCAGAGGAATTCATCAAGGGGGACCAAAAGGAATGAATTTCTTCAATGTGCTCTTAAAAGAGCAATGAAGAGGGTAACAAAGCTGCCACTTTCTGAGTTGGGGGGGGCAGTACGGACTCATGAGCTCTCTCCTCCTTTGTAGTGAAGATGCTGCTTTTGATCTACGGTGCAGGGAGTGCTCTCCCCAAAGGCAGGGGTGAGGGAGGGGGTAGATCTGGAGGGAGACACAAAGGATGGAGCTGAAGCACTGCCTTGGAGCTGGGGATTGAAATGACATGTGCGCCGCGGAACCTTTTTCTTTTCAAAGCAATTTGCTATCATTATATTGCCCGTGCATTTCCAATACATGTCAGCCTGTTCTCTTTTAACTTGGCGGGAGGGGAAGGTGCTTTCATTGCAGGGCTCCTTGCAGAAGCTCACCAGACATTGCTGTTATTACATCTGCTGGGCACAGCACAGAATGATGCATGCTCATTAAAGGAATGGGGTTAGAGTAGAGCAAATTCGTTCAGTCCCTGTTAGAGAATGCTTGGGTGGGTTTAGATGTTTTCATATACAGAAATATTCCAAATTTTAAAAGCAGGACAGTTTTTCCCTGTAACTTTAATTCAGCTTCTATCTGGCATTATCAAAATCATTCCGCTTTGTTTGCCTGGATCCTGTCAGTGATGAAAATCCAGAAAACTGGTAGAACAGCATTTATTAAGGATTTCATAAAGTTGTAAATGACGAGATTCCCATTAACTATTTCAGTTAGGGTTCCTGTTTAACTATTTCAGTTAGGATTCTCATTCTGGTCCGACCCATATGCTTCTCTAAATATTGGAGCACAGTGTGTGATTATAAATCTTCATGTGTGAAAGGAGAGGTGAGGCAAGACTTGAAACAAAAATTCAAATTACACTTCTTCAACCAGCTGCTTTCTCATTCACACACCGAGGGATGGAGCTGACAATCATTCCTTATGGCACTATGCCTGGACTGATACACTCAACTGAGGCTTAACATCCATAGGCAACACACAGAGATTAATCTAGTCTCTGTTTCTGTGTTTTCAGTTATTAGTGCAAGGAAAACTATGCAGAGCAGAACAATGTCATTTTGGTTCCCTCATCTATTTTACCCTGGTGTTGGGTGAACCCCAAACTGCCTGAGTGTGACCAAGCCCTTCCACCAAACTTCTTTTCCCCCAGTTCTTGCATGGGAGATGGGGAGCTGAGAAGGGCTTTTTTGGTGGGAGAGCAGCCAAACCCAGCCAAACCCTGGCTGTTTAGCTTTAGAGTCAGGATTCCTATGGATACAGAGAGGCTCTGCAAATACTTTGGTTTCTTCAGCAGAATTGTGAAGATGGCATCAGTCAGTTCCTCCAAAGACATAGAGGAGAGCAGAAGTTCTGTCCACTTAGACCCACATCCAGCAACCATCACTTATTGATAATGCAAATACCTGAAATCATCCTACAACACATGGTGAAGGAGCTTCAGGAAGACGCATCAGCAACAGCTTGCCATTGATTTATGCCTGCCCTTTCCTCTCTTGGAGCCATTGATGGGGCATTTGAAAAGGTAAATGATGCTGCTGGGTTGTGGTGATGTCTGCAATGTCTCTCTCCATAATAACAGTGTCAGAAAGTGCTTTCAGAGGATTTGTGCAGCCAGGCCAAGAGGTGGGCTTGGGAGACAAGATGCCTAAAATTTGCCCTGTGGTTCTCCACGGTCTCCTAAAGGAGTGTTGAACTGCTGGGAGGCTCTTTCCTGCTGCCTCTCTTTTTTTTGCACAGAAGCCTGAGTAACAAAATCAAAAGCGCAGCTTGAAGCAAACCAACTGCACACAGGTTTCCTTGTGGCATGACAGGCTATCGCAGCCTTAATGGTAGGCTGCTAGACTAGAAGCAGTCTTTCACTGAGTTTGTCTTACTGAGAGGAAAAACTGCTTTGTGTAATAACTTTATGGTAAATGTTGGCAAAAGATTTGCACTGCATACTGAAAGAGAGACATTTCTGACCACAGCTCATGAACCACATTTATTTACTCTGGCATTTGTCCATTATTTGTTCATAGGCTTTCTGTCTCTGCTAAATGTGTTCCAATTTTGGGAGCTAAATCATTGCCAGTAGTTTCCAGGACATTCCGCTAGGCTAAGCAAAATTGCCCTAAGCAGTTGTCAGAAACCGCTGGAGTAGTATTTTAAATACAGAGTATTTGAAGAAGAGAAAAGATACCAAGTGTCCTATCTGTCTGGATCCCAGATCCCGTGTGCTGTAAAAAGTTAGGGAACAGAAGCAGAAGGCTTCAAGAACTGCCTGACTTTCCTGAACCATTTTCCATCCTTTAATGAACCAGTCTGGTTTTAAAATGAGGATGGTAATTAAAAATATGCATATGTATTTGTCAGCAGCTCATCAGATAGAAATCGTGCTGAAAATTCCATCTGGAAAATCCTATTTATTTACTTCTTTATAAAAATCAACTACAAAGTACAGGAGGAAAGCCATTGCTGTTAAAACTGACAATTGCAATCAGATGGCCCAACAAAAATGCATATTTATCGTTTAGACAGGACAATAATATGAAAATTGCTTTTCTAGACCAGCCTGGTGCATCTGCTCACTATTCGATATCTGACAGAGCTCAGAATAACACGATGTATTACCTGCCCTGACAAAAGTCCAATGAAGATTGCAAAATAATCCCTAAAACAATGAGTTCTGGCTTGAACTATGAGTTCCTATATTTTTCTCTAATGTTACTTTTCTTGGCATTAATTATTGTAATTGCAGATAGCATCATTGCCCCCAAAAAAGCTCAGTGTTTCTTCAGACTTTGTTGAGTTCCTGTTGTTGAATTCTGGTATCCTCTGGCAAAGCCAGAGTCAGTGTGAGTCCTCAGGAAGCAGGAAACTTGCCTGCTAGTGGTCTGGACTTAGCTGCCTTTCATTTCATCAAGTGTCCACTTTTTGCTCTGTGTTACAGGGAACACTGATTATTTTCTCTACCTTTATCATGTCCCTTTCTTTTTCTCTCCATTTCAAAGAGAAACAGATCCCAGCTTTTCAATTTCTCCACCAATGAGTCAGAGTAATTTCTGAGTTCATTTCCAAATGCACTCTCTTTCTGCAGACAGAACAGCCAGTCCCACATATGCAGTGCTGGGTGAAGTGGTGGTAGTGATTTATGTAAGAGCATTCTGCTGTTCTGCTCCTTATCCATCCCATTAAATCCCATCAAGGGCTTTAACCCACAGCTTCATGTTAATAGAGCATCTCAATGAACTGACAAATAGGATTCCCCTCTAAACCAGTGCTTGAGAAGTCTTTGAAAAAAAAGGTGGGTGTTTTTTTCCTTTTTGGCTATATAAATATTTTATCAACACAGAATTTTAGCTGCCATTTTATTGCTGTTTATTTGATTTATTAAATTATTGATCCATTTGCAACCGCATGAGCCTCTTCAAAATACTCTTTTCACACCGCAAAAAAAATTAGGCTATGTCCTAGTATTTTTCATCACCCTGCCCAATTGTATAGTAAACACGGTAGTAATAGCAATATAGTAATAACAGAAGAGTAAGTAATGACATTGATCCTAATAAATGGACCATCTCAATGGTAAACCTATTGCTCTGGCAAGAGCTGGCCATTTAATCTCTATGTGAGTAATTTTTATGCACTAGCTATAAAGAGTACTTTGCTTCCTATGTTCCAGACAGTTTTGATTGATAGAAATATTCAGCTTAACTTGCATGATGCTGTGGGGTTTTTTTCCTTAGCTTCACATGTGCATTTTGTTAGAGGTTAGTGGAAGTCTAGAGAAATGGATTTCTGGTTCACCTCTGTCCACCCTTCTGTGGACATGAGCAAAGATTCTGAGAGATTAGAGAGGCAAAGTGAGATTTGGCAAAATCTGCACCAAACTTTATCTTCTCACATATTCCTGCTCACTTATTCCTGTTCCTATTTTATTTTTAATGAATTTGATGAATTTAATGGGTGCAGAAAATATTCCCACTGGTTCACAAATCCCAAATTATCTCTGGATTTTTAAATACTGGTAGTCTAAGCACAATCCTAATGCTTTAAATATTATGTCTTCTATCTCCTAGAATTTTTCTTATTCCCACCAGTAATAAGGAAATGCAAATCTACTTGGCAGTGGTAGATTTATACTGTATAGTAGTCATTTGCTTTTAATTTACTGCTTTGCTTCAGTGACACCTTTGTTTCACATTCTGTACCATTACTACAACTAGAACAGAGGACATGAAAAATAGATAACTTTTGAAAACCTTACATAATAAAAGCCTTTCTTAGCTCCCCCTTTAATTCCTGTGAGCCCAAGCAATGCTGTGATTCCCTTGAAGCCTTCAAGTTTGTGATATATTCAAATAAAGCATTCTTATTCTTTTTGAGACATGCAGCTACTTGGGACTGTAAAAAGCTATCTTGACTTCTTAATTTTGCTCTTGCTTGTTCTCTGCCAAAAGGCAGCACTGTTATCACTCACTCATGCATTAAAATACATTTTTTAACAAAAAAATAGTAGAAGGACTACAGTGGGAAAGCAGCAGCATCTGGAAAAATCAAACAATGTGAATTAATACATTCTTTGTGGGCTGGAGGAAGCAATGGAGTCAAAGAAGGCCTTTGGATGTTATGTTTTACAATACCTCTGGAGGCCCAAGCCCCACTATAGGCTGTTTTCTTCCTGCCTCTGGACAAGCTGAAATTAACTGGTAATAACACACAATTAAAAGCGCATGTGTGTGTCTGTGAGGGGGTGTGTTACTCTGCTCTAATTCCACTCCTTCTGAGCATTTTAACTTTCAAACTTAGACAGCGGTGAAGAGGAGACAGACAGGTATACATAGCAGCCACATCAAAATCTTGGTGGGGCAGGGGGAACATTTGACACCTCCTTGTTTCAATGCCCCCTGTCTGTTTTTAATTTCACTAAATCGCTCCCGTCTGGGGATTGTATATTTTCAGTGGCCTCTCCCAGCAATGCAGAGGTGGAGCGTTAGTGTGCCAAACCCCAGCTATGCTCAGGCACAGGGCTGCACATTTACAGGAGGCAAGAAGGGAGTCAGCTCATGGGACCAGCCATTCACCCAACTTAGGCCTAAAAGTGATGCCAAGAAATTTCACTTGCCCTTTTGCCTTTATAGTCATCTTATGAGGGAAGAGGTGGACAACTTGAGTAACAAACTGGCTAATAGTCTCCTCACACTGCAGCTTTGAAAGCATGATCGAGGTTTGTGGGTGTGAAAAGTCCCCTGTTACGAGGGGATACTGTACTGCAGTTGCTGCTCCAGATAACAAGAATTATGTTGGCTTGAATAGGGGGTTTGCTTGGTTTTAAGAGGCAAGCAGGATTTGGTCCTGAGAACTTCCAGGGAAAGGAATGGCTTGTAAGGGCAATTTGAGGAGGATTTCACTGGACAGCTGTAGGCACAGTCCATTGCCATGGATGCAAGTGGAGATTTTGCTCCTGGCTTTGTTGAGAGAAAAGTTTCAGCCCAACACAGAAAGCTTGTGCAATCTTGGGAGGAGCTGCCTCATAGCAAGGAAAGTGAGCAACAAGGCAACACTGAATAGGGGAAAAAGAAGAGCTCCTTAATCAGCTGCTCTAAGGCTGAATATCATTGTCATGGGGTAGGTACATGGGTGTACATCCTCCCTCCTGTGAGCATCTCACCAAAGTGATCCCCTCACAGGCACTGAATAATGTATAGCCATTTTAAATGCTTATGCCTGAGCAGAAGCCCTTCATATATGAATACATCAGGATGTAAAGTAAAGACATTCCCTCTCATATTAGTTTGCACAACTCATATGCCTTCTTCTGCTTGTGCATGGATGGGGGCATGGAATGAGGTTGGTGTGAAGCTCTTGTCAGACTCCAGGCCAGTGTAGCTGCTGGGAGGGTTGCAGAACTCTGCCTCTAGGAGCCAGGGGGCTAAAATAACCCTCAAGAGAAAGCCAGCTGAGACACATCATGAATTACTTTGGCCCACTGTAGCTTGTCCTGAAAGGAGCAGGATTTGACTTCAATACAGTGAGGAAACGGAGGTGGTAGTAAGGTGCTTTGAGAAATCCCATTGTACCATTGTGTGGCCCTGAGGATGCAGTGAATGAGTTACATGATAAGCTGGTAAGAGCATGAAAAGATAACATACCTGAGCCACTTCCACTAGAGCTTCATTACATGAAAGCACATTTCTTTGAGATCGGAAGGATTTTTTTCCTCCTCTTCATTCGCTGAGTTCTCTGAGAATTGAGCATTACAGTGGCTTTGACTGTAACCATTATAATAATTTTCCAGTGCTAATGTTGTGGTTTTAATGAAAGGAAACGGCAAATGGTGTATCGACTCATATACACAAATCTGCACTTCATTTGCACAAAATAGCTTCTGGATGGCTTTCCTCCATGTTTTTGGTCAAAGCCACTCTTTTTGAGAAATGATCAATGTCTACACTGTTTGCTCTTCCACAGATAAAGCAGATGCTATTCATTACTGCCTTTGCCATGCATATATTGCTACTTTCCCCGAAGCAGCCACAGTGGGTCATGTGTTTATTTTTCTTTAAATCCTTTTGTTCTTAAATCACTCCACTTTTGCTTTCAGGATACGATGAATGATTAATGCTATAGTAGCAGCATTATTGAATTAGGAAAGTCACTGGCAGCTTCCAAAATCGTTGAGACAACCAACAAATAAATACAAGCCACTTCTTTAGAGTTAGATGTAGTGAAGCAGTGTGATGGTGTCAAGATAAGAACAGGCGAGGCTGACACGAGTACTTTTAAAGATGTAGGACACACTTATTGTTGCTGACATGTAAATCATAGCAGCTCTGATAACAATGCAGATGTTTTGAACAATTTGCATTGGAGTAAAGTAACTGCAACAAAGAAAAATGCTAAGGAAGACTCAGAACTGGTATGGGTACTTGGAGGGAATTCTGTTGCATAAGAAGTTATATGATAAAGAAAAGAACTATTCATGGGTTTATGGTTTGGGTTTATTCAAAGAATAGAGATTTGGAGTCAGATGATGAAAGGTAGGTGTTCAGCACCTCACATGGATTACAGCCAACAGCACCAGCAACTACTCACCAGGAAAGGAGAAAAAATATAGATTTCTGGACTAACCCTTTGCAATCACCACTGGCATGTCTGGTTTGCAAGCAGAGTTAGCCTACTGTTTGTGGTGATCCAAGACGATGTCATACGGTAATATTCCTGTTAAATGGGAGTTTGTGTGAAACAGGAAAGCAGGACTAAATTCATTTTCTTACATTCAGACACAGATGGTTCTCTACTGGCTTCCTAGCAAGGCCCATCAGGTCTTGATGTGACCCTGTCTCTCATGTATTTTATCAAAGCACCACGGTGGAAAGAACAGCCAGTGTGGTCAGGCAACTGCTTGCACCACTGAGCCTTTAAAACTCCTTCATGCAGAAGTGAAGGACTGAAGAGACTATGGAATGGTGAGAAATAAACCCTAGCATCTCCGACTGCCTCAGTTTGCAATCTGAAAGGAAGAACTTCTATGGGTATGGCACTGCATGTTGTTTGACAGCAGTAATTATCATAGTTTTCCTCACGTGGGGCTGTCCCTGAGCACACTGCAGGCCTGCCTAATTTTCCCTGCATCTCTGTTTAGGATTTCTATAGATATCAAGAGACTTGTGCTAGTTACTTCTGTGTACTCCTGGAAATAAAGGGCCCCTTTATTGAGTGCTATAGTGCTATATACTTCCCCAGCCTTAAAATCTTTTCTATTTTTCATTGACCTATTCCTTACTAGAGCTGGGTAGGAAAAATGGTTTCCCTGCAGAGTGAAAGATCTCCATTTCAAGACAGTCTCGCTGCTGTTCTACTTCAGGATGCTACTAAGTCCTTTCAAATAGGGCCTGCTCTGTGCAGTCAATAGCCAGAGATTAAGACTCACACTGGACCTATTGAAGAACTGGGTAAAATATATTTCTATAAAGAAATAACAGAATAAAAATCTGCTGTAGTCCAGGATCAGCTCAGCGTGCTGGAAGAGGGTGGGATGCTTTTGTTCATTTCCCTGGTTGAAGCAGTTTCATTATACACGAGTAATGACATGTCAGCCTGGGAAGAGACCTGGACTTCCATCTGTTCCTCTCAGCATGGTGATGTAATTCCTGGACTGCCAACTCAGGCTCTTTCACTCTCTTGCCTAATGAGTGCCCTGGCATCTATGCAAATTGGAGCATCTCCAACAAGAGAAGCTCTCATTTTGAAGCAGACAGCAGTCCAGAACCCATCCAGACTGTGGGGTGCTGACTTCCATGTCCGTGGGTCATCTTAAGGAGATTATAGTCCTACATGTGGTCTGCTCTTTTGAATCTGAATATCCCATCCAGAGAGTTCTGGCTGCCCTGAGACAGCAAATGAAATTCTTTTACTTGGACCAGAAACTCTTTGAACTTATAACCATCTTCCCTTTGAAAGTTCTGAGTTTGACAAATCAGCGTTTTCTGATTTGAGGATTTTATTTCAAAGAGCTTCCAGCCATCTGTGTTCCCTGTCACCTTTACCTGTACATTTTCAGCAGGTTCCTCTACCTGCAAGTCTTCATTTTTCTAAGAAGTTTTTGTGAAGCTGATTCAAAATTATTGAAGACTATTTCATCAGCCTTTCCATAGCATAAGCTCTGCCTTTGTTTTCACCATGCTTTCGATCAACTTGTATTTATGCTCACCCAGGTGAAACCCTAGAGAGTTCTCTTTCTCCATCCTCCACCACTGGTAGGAAACAAATTGCTAAAATCCTTGACAGGAGTTATACACGTGTTACATCTCACCAGCTGAGCAGTTCTAGCTGAGGTATTAAGGGGGAAACTGGAGGTCCCTTCCCATCCGATTAACTGCATGCAGAGGGTAGGGACTATCATGGGCAGGTGAACAATGGCCCTGCCCCCTTGAAAACCACAAAACCCATAAGAGAATCAATCAAATTTTACTCTATAGCAGACCCATCCACCTTTCCTTTATTTCCTCCCCTCACATGGCAAAACTGGCATTTGGAAGTCTCCGCTTGTGCTTGTGTCAAAAAGAGAGAGGTCAGGAGCCCTGCTAGAGCTAGCAGAGCTCAACCACATTCACCCCCTTCCTGCCCAGGCTCACTGCTGTTTTGATGCTCCAGCTAAAGAAAAATCTCTGCAGATTTTTTTTGTCCTCAGAATGAAGCTTCCCACTGCTAGCCTTGGGAGACACAGAACATCCCAGCTGGGCAAGAGCTCTTTATGGTTATTTCTAGTGCTCAGAGGGAGAAGGGGAAAAAAAACAAACTACAGCAAGTTTATGGTAATTGCTTTAATGAGGCAAAGCCCTTTAGAATGCAAACACGCTCAACAATACACAAAGAAACAATCAAAAAAAGGTGTTTTATACAGGCTGTTTTATAAGAAGGTAATAAAAGCAATTGTATGGCATACTCAGTTGCATAAACAGGCTCACCATGGAAGGTGTTTGTGTGAGAGCATGACTATGAATACTTAATTGCTTTCTTATTCTTATTTTCAGTACAAAATACTGCAATCAAAACTTAATCTGTGGCTTGATTTTTAAATAAAAATGTTATATTCCAATTCCATTGTTGTAAATATAATAAAGCATGGTCTTTCTGTGAAACCGTATTTTATTTCTTACTCTTTGTAAAGAGGTATAACAGTGATTAATGTCTACATCCCTGGCAATTTCAAAATGTTTTTCAAATGCAGGATCATTATTTCTCTTCATATGGAAGGCAGAAGACCAAAATGTTCAAAAGGTCTTCATTAATGGTGTAATTGAAAGTCATGGAAACCTTTGGTGAGATCCTTCTACGGCTGCTAATCCTGTTTGAACCAAGCCTCAAAAGCAATGCAGATTTCAGATCTTTTTTCATTCACATGTCTTCTGACAAATACAGTGAGTACAAAGGAAGAGAGTAAGGAAATATGAATTTGGGGACCTCAATAAGTTGCAAAGAACAAAACTGAAACATTGACACCCAATTTCCCATAACTCTCAGGAGAGTCAATTACTCAGACAAAAGGCTCGTATGAATTGGAATACAATCTGCTGTGTCTGGAATGTTGTATTCTGCATCTGGTGATTTCTTTTTAAATATGTACTGTGACATTTGTACCTTAGTGGCATCTGGATCAGAGTAATTTTCAAACACTTAGGCATAAGATTTCATTTTTATTTCCTCTTGACTTTTTGCTTTAGGAAGAAATACAGAACTGTCAAAGACCTGTTGTGCATATAAACTGAGTGATAGGTCTGAAAAGATTTAGGGAACACAACTGTCTTATACAAGAAAATGAATATCTGGATGAAAAAAATATATTCATTAATGGTTTGTACCATAGAGGCTGAGCACATTGCTGAGAAATAATGTAACAAAGTAATGCCAGAAAGGCCAGAGTCACTCTCAGTGAAAATGGATGTCTCTAGGAAAGAAGTGACAATTTCTGGTTTCAAACTGATGGCAAAGAATGGCTTTAAATTTGATATCTTAATTTACATATTTATTTTAAAGTATCTTCTCCTATAACATACAGAAAGAAGTAGCACTTTTTCAGTTCACTAAGCCTATAAGAATTTCTATTCCTGAAATTGTTGGACTCCCTGTTAATGCTACAGAGCATCTGCCAAATTGGAAATGTCATTTTTATTTTTACCTTTCTCATCATTACAGACAGCATAATGCTGTCAGGAATCAAGCAAGTACCATTAAATGTTTCCTGCTCACAATTTCATGATCACATTTTAATACGTTACATCACTGATGCCCAAAAACTGTTCACATGAAGCAAAAAAAAAAAAAATTGGCAAGGCAGAAGATCTCAATATGCCCTATCCCAGGGAAAGTAATTTTAACACTTTCCGTCTCACTACAGTAGATCTACTGCCTAGGGGAACAAAGGACACTTAACTAAGTTGGTGAATATTTTAAACCACCTATGGATTGCACGAAATATGTAGACTTCCCTATAACCAAACTCTGATCAACTTTCAAGCCTTATGGCAAAATCAGCCTTCCCAGGCACTTACTGGCAGGGTGTCCAAGGGGCCAAGAGCTCCCAAACACTGACTGTTGACCTTTCAGCAATGTCTCTTACCCTTGTTAGACATCAAAACCAAATTGTTTGCTGGCATCTACCAGTCTCCAACAATTAAAGGCAAACAGCTTAATGATGGTACTCAAGACCAAACTTTCGCTCAGAAAGTAAATGGGTATCTAGGTTTGGATTACATATTACACAGAAAGATCTAGCACATTAATCTGAAATTTTTGGAAGGAAGCCAGATCATGCTTTCCTTTTAGTATCTAATTCTTCGAGGATCAGAAAGCAAGTCTGCAACCAGAAATCTAAACACACCAAGAGAATCTATAATATGCTAGAGAAGGGGAATTGAAAAGACAAGTCATTCAGTCTGATGAGGTAGATGGGTGTCTGGAACCATGCTAAATGGTTGTCTGCAATCAACAGCCTTCAAGATCAAAGAGTTTAGCAAGGGCAGACTGAAAGGTAAAGCAGATGTCACAAGGTAACATCTGCTTACAAGGACATGTGAAGAACAGCCAGGTATCAGTCATGAGGAACTTTCTAAAAGGATGTGTGATATTAACCAGCCCCCAAAACTAATCAGAGAGGCTTGGTGAGATGTCACCATATTATTATCGGGCTGATCCTAAATGTATTGGCTCTAGGATCTGAAAGTAGAGCTTTGCCAATGTATGTTTTTTGTCATAGGGGAGTTGCCAAATTTTCCTCCTCAAGCCTTTGACAGAGGTGCCTCATTACAGAAATCAGGCTACAGTGAAGGTAGTCATAGATAAACCATATATTGCTCTTTTGACACTCTCCTGCTTCGGTCTCCCCTTTTCTAATAGGAAGCTCTCTGTACTGGCAGCTCAAGTGGGTTGATCCTCCAGCAGAAAATCCATCTAAGCCACCTAATAATGGTCCATAACTACCTTGGAGAGGCCTCCATCTCTCTAAGCCAATGAACACCACCCCCATGGCGAGGCCTCCCAGTGCCTGGCACCTCCCCCTGCCACAGCAGCCTTCCCATATGCTGTGCAGACTGAAGACTGAGAGAAATGCGAGTGAGTGCCACGTGTGAGCACACTGAGCAGGGTACTGACTGCAGGCAGCAGCCTGCTATGGTGCTGCGTTTTCATTAAGGGCCTCAAAGTAGCGAGAATCAAAATAGAGATGCCAACACACGGAGCTTGGCTTGTTTTGCATTGCTGGTTACCTATGTTGGATAGCAGATGAGACACCAGTCTCTGGATGTGAACCTGCAGTCAAACCAGGCTGCCTGGTTTGGGTCTCTGTGATATAACACATTGGCAACCATATATCAGTCACAGGTAAGATCTCTCAACCTTACTGACAGAGTCTGCACACTGATCAAAGCCATAACAAGGACTTCATAAAGCATTGTGATTCAAGTCTTTGGGAGGTGTAATTGGGTGCAGTAGCTATGGTCAAACCCCATTTCCAACAGCTCTTCCCCTTTACCTCTGTTTTTATCACACTTGCATTGGTAAAGTTGCTTACTGAAGAAAAAAAAAAAAGCTGGTTTCCTTAGAAGAAATGTTGCCCAAGAGCAGCTTACATCATATGTTATCTGGAAGCTGTTCTGTGAAACATTGTAATAATTGCTTTTCCTGGACTGAGACACTTATTAGTAGCAGCTAAAGTTAACAGATTGGAAGATTGCCTGAAGATGATGGATGGGTTTTCTCAGATAGTAGATTTCTGGTCATTTTCCATGGCAGCTGTAAATTAAAAATTAATACAAAGTTAAGCAGTGTTAGGATAGAAATCACAAATACTACACAGCTACTGACTTGATCATTAATCATCCTAAATTACTGTTAAAGTGTTGCTATGATGAGCCAAACTTTGCCCTGGGGTGTATGCAGAAGTTACTCATTGATTGCAAACGGGAAATGGCACATGTATGTGAACACTGAATTTAGCCAACTGCTTGTTTGATTTGCTGGGTTTTTTTAATTACTGCTTGAGGGAGGTGGAGATGTTTCTGTTTTAGGAATCCCCTTTCATAATAGTGATCCGGAAGAAAATTATCAAGAGCCATCCTCTGATGTGCAGTCAATATTCCAGGTTATTGCAACAATATCTCTGTGTATTTTTAAAGCTGAAGACCATTAATTCCCTCTAGAATTCAGGAGTCATTTGATCTGTCTGACGTTCACTTTTAAGGTTGCTACAGTCAAGAAATAATTTATTTTTGGGCAGAATGAAGATTTTTGTCCACAACTGAAATTCCTTCTAAGCTAAACCACAATTTTTTTTAGACTTTGTCCTAATTTACCCAGGCATTTTTGATGAATTCGTGTGTCCTCTTCAGATGAGTAACTAGAGAGGAGGTGCCAGAGACACACGTATTGAAAAAAAACTCAAACCACAACAATCAAATCTGATGCAAATGAAGAAGTCTTGCACTCAGAGATACCATAATAATTCCTTACCTCTGCAGAATCTGGAGGTCAGAAAACCTGTAATGGCCATGGCAAGGTCACGGAGATACACAGACCTTTACCTTGTGAACATCTAACTCCTCTCAGCTCCTTTTGCATTGTTATACTTATTGCTTAGGCATGCTTATGTTATACATGCTGTTAGTATTAAAGTATATTAGCTATAGGACATTACTTAGTCTCGTATTTAACGTCTTTCAGCCTTTAGGTACAAATGCTCCACAGTAGTTGCATTGAAAACAGTTTAACTTGAATGCCAACCACAGAATACTGTTAGCAGCAGGTTTTCTCAGGGCAATTTACTTCTGTTTATCCACAGGGTTTGGTAATAAATACATATATTTTGGGGCCCTAGGTACATTAAACATACTGAATAGTCAGAGCTTGTAGAAGCTAATTTCTCTGTCATTGCATTATAGCTAAATTGGTTGTGCATGTCTCATTCAATTATGCAACTTGGAGAATACCAACAACACAGATTCCTGATTTCAATAGTGCATATGCTTGTTTTAGCGCTTACAATGGATGAGCTTTTAGCATGAGACACTAAAATATCATGCTTTGAATTTTGGAGTCACAATTTCAAATGTAATACTGCCTTTGTGTGTGTGTCATTAATGGCTTTTTTTTTTCTGCTTTCTGGATATATACTATAATATTCAGCACAGATCAAAGTGAAGACTGGAAAGTAACTCACAATGGATATTTGCAGTTAAGCACTTACACCATCAAATTTTTTATTGATATCAGCTTAGTCAAGTAGTTATTCAACCAGTAAAAAATCATGCACAATAGCCGAATAAAGTATTTGCTGTTAAATCCTGATGTAGAGGAAGTGCTAGGTATACTATCAAGTCTCTTCAATGAGACTTCTTTAGTGGTAGTTATTCTACGTGGAAGGCACTCTGCTAGTAAAGT
Source organism: Falcunculus frontatus (assembly GCA_013398115.1). Classification (NCBI taxonomy): domain Eukaryota; kingdom Metazoa; phylum Chordata; class Aves; order Passeriformes; genus Falcunculus; species Falcunculus frontatus. The sequence continues at coordinate 71,977 of VZRV01007964.1, read as the reverse complement.
AGTACAGAAGGAACAAGGAGAAAGGAAGGGTTAAATTCATATCCACAGGAACTGACATACTATTACGATTCTAGTGTTTTATAATAGCAATAAAACACATATCAAATGGATTAAAAACTGACAGATCTCAAAAAAATAGGCATCAGCTGGAAATTGCAGTTGAATGTATGTTCCCAATGTTCCTTTGAGTTCTGTACAAAGCTTCATGTTCTTTAATAACTTCACCAATGGTCTTGTAAACACATCCCTAAATACAATCTCTGAATGACATCAGTTTGGGAGGATGGTGTACAATGATGAAAACTGGGCAGTCAAACAGAAACCAGGAATGGTAAAGGAAAGAACCACAAAATTATTCAAAGAAGAATTCCTTGCAGTAAACAAAAATCAAACTAAAAAATAAAGAATTCCATGGTGATTTTATCAGGAGGAAGATGGGAAGACATTAGTTGTTCACAGGAGAGATTCACAGCAGGGAAATAACAAGTTAAAAAGCACTCTTCCATCTAGGAGGAGCACCAAGGGCAGGAAACTTAAGCCAGACAGACCAAAAGTAAGATGCCTTTCCAAGAATAAAGGTGATTATGAGTTGGAAAAAAATTTACCAGATACATTTTATGAGCTCTTAAGGCCAAGAGGAATATATGATTTAGCCAAAACTATTTTTTTTTTATTTAACATAAGAAGAGATAGTGGAGATAGTGTAAAATATATAAGCAAATTTATCATATTTTATGAGTATAAATATATGCAAATTTACCAGAGTCAAGATTTTCTCATCTACCTGTGGTATGTCTCATTAAGAAAATTGCTTATTAAGAACTGTCTTCTAAAGACATGGATCATCATTGTTTAATCTTATGAGATATTACAAAATAAAAAGTTTATCAAATATTTTAGTACAGTTTAGAAAGTTTAGTACAGTCTAAAATACAACTTGTCTTGCAACATTTCAAGTTGCTGGAGACAGCAGCCCTTATTTTTTAGATACAAACCTGAGGTAAAAGACAGTGAAGAAATGGAATTCATCTCAATTTCACAACTCTTAATAGCTTAATCAGGAAAATACTGCCACCATATATGCTTCGAACTACATGTGTGCCTCAGTGCTATTTTTAAAATAACTAGGATCATATATCTTTAGATACTTTCTACTTCTATCAAATAACAATTAACAGCTATTAGCATCCTTCCTTCTTCCATTTTGTAACATGTTATCTCTTCCAGAAACTTGCTAGGCCAGTGACATTAGTGAAAACAGAGAGTAAATCCATTCAAAACGATGTGAGTAAAAGCAGAATCTGTCTGTTTGCTTTTGCATGGTTAGAACAAAAAGCTCCATTGCTGCTTTTACAGCTAAAGAGCATTTTATAATGAGCTCTGAAATTTCTGGGAAAGTCGGATTACAATGTTGGTTTAACATCAGACAGTCCATTGTTTAGCTGTAGGATCACTGCGATGTCCGGTCTCTGAAAATTTTAGTTTTCCTTTTGATATTAAAAAGACCACTGAAATAATCCACAAAGAGCTTGGGCCTCAGGAAAGAAGTCTGAAAAACAAACACTGGTAAAGATCAGTAAGACACGATTATGTGGCTGACAATTACATGTGATAACAATTAAAATTATCTGATTCCAACCACATGGCATCTTAATACAGCAGATCTCCAAGTAAATAACATGTCACATAATAGGTTTTGATTGATGTTGTCAGCAGCCTTTTGAATGTTACAGATACCTTCCCATCAATGCCTTAGAAATCAGTGGAGACTGCTGACCTTATCCTAACCTGAAATTATTTGCATGTACCTAAATACCCTAGTTCTAACTGCTTGGTAACCTAAAATTCTTCTTTTACTAGATAATCAGATACTTGTACATGGTGTCCATCTCCTTACTTCCAGTTGTAAATAACTTCGCTAATATATGCATTTGTGGTTTTACTGAAAACCCTAGATGTTTTCTGAGAGGTCTTTCAGTTACCTGCCAGTACAGATCTGGGAACACATGTCTGATTGCAAGCCAGCTGAAGCACTCCAAACGATTTCTGAAGTCCATGGCTTGGTTGGCATAGGGAACCTAACCATGGAGAATGTGGAGCTGCCAAAGAGCGGCCACCGAGCAGCATGAGGTTACTTTGCTGCCAAATTTAATTTGTGTTAAACAAAATAGGGATGAGTTAATGATTGCTAAACCAACAAATCATCCTCCTATTGGAGGAGCCCCAGAGGACATCCTGTCTCCAGCAGTGATGTACCCAGTAAGAAAACACATTGTCACATTGCCTAGAATGGGTATACAAAAAGCAGAGGGGATCGAAGCAGGAATTTGGAGTATTTTCATGGTGCCAGTCTCCACACATGTTCTTGGCTTAGCCTCATGCTCCCTATTTTCCTCTAGACCAGCCCAAGAGCTACTCTTCAGATCTGTGAAGCAAGTTTTATTGTTTCCTTCTGTATACTGTTAAGTGGGAAGTGAAACAAAATGTCTTGAAAATGAATTGAGGAATAATACCATACATTTGTTAGAAGGACAGTTTTTGCTACCATTGTTGTTTTTAAAAAACAACTTTTTCTACTTTGGCATCTAAATCAGGGTTTCAACATCACAGCTGGAAAAGCAGCTGTCTTTTCTAACTAGGGCTGCCACTGACACAGCTCTCCCACTGTAGGATGTAGAGTCAACAGCTGCTTGAGAATTAAGCTTTAGTTGAGATATTGCAGCTGTTTAGAAGGTGCTGCTGAAGGTGAGCAAAAACCTTATGAGTTATTCACATCAGTTTCACTGGTCTGACAAAGCATGTTATCCAGCCACAATGCAAGATCCTGCCTGTGATATAAATATATTGGGGTTTTAATGAATGTGTTGTAAATTGCCCCATTCTTTATACCAGATCACCCTAATGAGAAAGAAAAATACAAAGCAACACAACTCACAAGCAGACAATGCAACTCAGCAGTCATGGCTGACACCTCTGTCATAAACGTGTTTCTGTCCTGAGTAACAGTTCTCCAGGATATGCCATAGCTTTCTCTAAATGGCCTTCCCAGTAAGCAACAGTCATTTGACTGCACGATGGATGACATTTTACTGTGAAGGAAATATATTTGGTTTCCAATAATAAAAATAGAAGAATTATCTATAGGGTCTGTGTTAAATTAGAATTATATATTACTTCTCTGCAAGAAAAATTACATTTGCTGTAGTTATGCACCGAAACTGTTAGCACCACGGGAGAGCAGGTTCCCAGAAAAGAGCGAAGCACCTGCTCATTGAAGTACACCCAACATATGAAAACTCTCCATATTCACACACCTCTAAACTTTCAACACTAACCAGACAACCACATCCCTTGCCCTGAACTGCAGAGAATGCTCCAAAAAATCAAGTCACACGATACTTAGACTTTACAGAGACAAGATCTCAATGTTGTGCAAGAATACATCAGACAAAATGACCAAATCATTAAAGAGCCATTGATGGACCAATGATTAGAGTATGTAAACAAGTCAAATTCTACAAAACCAGATGTAGCTATACATCTGTAAACATGTAGCCACAGTCATATTCTCTGAAGAACTGGGAGAACAGTATGACCGAGGTAGTTCATCTGGTATGTGTTTTCCACCCCTGATGTCGAAGACTATACACTCAGAAGCTACTTTACAAGTATAACATTTGTGCAGCTGAAGCATGAGCAGAGGTGATTAGTATGGGAGCAGGGCCTCTCATTTTCTTCATGCAGAGCATAATACAAAGGGACTTTGATCTTTAGGGGGATCTCTACCACAGTGCAAACTAATGATGGTGTTAACACAACAGTAATAATAGGTACAGATAGCAACGCTGAACTTTAAACATGTATCCATTATAAACACATAAATATTCAGTTGTCTACTGTAAGAGCACAGGTCATAGACTCTTTAGCTTAATTTCCCTCCTACACATCCAAAAGTAGGCAGAAAAAATATTGAAATATATTTATTAGTTGGTAAACAGTATCTTTTCAAATTGGCGTGGCAGAAATTCGGAGAATCAGGCTGCTAATGTGTATCTGAGAATTTATAAAATATTAGAAGCAAACAGAATATTTGAGCTGTAGAAGAATCTCCAGAAATAACCAAAACAGTGGAGACTTTCTTTTAAAGTTGTACAGGACAAGTTGTGAAAAATCTGAATTCTCTGCAATGTTTTGAAAAACTTAGCATCTACCTACGAATCAGCTGAGGGGCTCAGATTGTTATTCTATTGATTCTATATATGACTTTCTGGTTTTGTATGAGGTTTTTTATTTGTTTGTGTTTTTTCATATTTGGGGGTTTGGTCGCTTTGGTTGGTTTTCGGTTTTTTGTAGATTTTTTAGAATAAAGGATAAATGACCAACCTATGGCCTCCAGGCCAGCTTCCAAAGGCCAGGATAACTTATACAACCAATAGCTACATTTTGCTGTCCTGTCCTTTACTGAGGCCTTCAGTCAGAGAGAAAAGATGAATTGCGAGCTGTTAATTTGACAAAAAAGTGGCCAGAATCTTGATCTTAGCATTGCTTTTGCCCAAGGCCCTCTGGCCTCTACACCATTACAAACCAGGAATTACATCTGTCCCAACTCGGGCATATCCCCACCATATGACAAACAGGTGACATGACAAGCCCTGTGATAAAAGCATGAGTGAACCTCAGCCTTGACACAGGCACTACTTGAACTCCTCGTCCGTTACCGAAATTAGCATTTTCTGAAGAAAGGGCTTGCATTTTAGATTTCTAATGGATATGCCTCTCATTCAGTTAGAGGTTAGAGCATATATTTCTTCCTTAAAAATGACACAATCTTCCAAACAAAAAAAAGGCTGAGACTGACACAAGGTATGTGGAGTATATATTTATGGAGTAAACATGACTATTATTTGTTGCCAGATCTAATGAACCAGAACATCACTCTGGACATACATATCAACAGTCTAGCATTTTCCTGAAGTTGTGTGTAGTGTCTTTCTGTCACAATGTTTCATCCATGACATTCATATTTCAGATGTGTGCAGAGAAAGAGCATCCCTGCCTTGGGAAAAAACATTCCAAGAACAGAAGGGCTAAAAAAGGCCCAGGGAGTAAAACATTCAGAAGGTCATCAACAGTGACATTTTTTGCAGACATCATAGCGAGAGAATAGGTAGACTGAATGTGGAGAAGGTAGTGGCCTGGTGAAAGAATTCAGGGATACTGATTAATACCAGCGAGGTAGAGAGAAGAAGCCAAGTATCTCTGTTATTTTCTGCTAAAGAGGAATCAGTTGAATTCCAAAGTGACTGAAAAGTGATGAGCTAGGGCTTCAGAGAGGAGTTGAAAACAGGGAGGTGGGGTTGTTTGCATAGTTTTGCTTGGCATGGTTTCATTGTTCACAAAAATAAGGGGAAAAAACAATATTCCAACACTCTTTCTGGGCAGTTAATAATTCTTTTTCTCCCTTGGATTACAACACACATAAATATCAACAACCCTTTTGGCTATGTTGGCCTGGAGTCCTGCTCAGGCTTTCCATGTGGAGTTCCTAAGGAGCTGTCCCATTTGATGCATGTTGAAAGCCTCTCCCCCCAGAAATGCATTTGGGCTGGTGCCTTGAAGGGACATTTGAAACCTGCCTATGCTGCTTTGCTTTTTTTCCTGTTCTTGTTGTCAGCTCATCATGCTGAGTCATATCTGCAGCTAGATCATAATGATTATCCTGAAATGTCAGCAGCTGCTCTTTTCACCCCCATATGGTGCCAGATTTAGGATGAGGTTTCCCTAATGCATAAACAATGACTATAATTGTGGTTTTTGACAACCAAGGTATCACAGAGATGTTATTCTGGTGTAAAAAACCTGCATTTCCACAGTTGTAATGAAGGGGTGGGTCATAATGACCCATATGTTTCTTTGTATTTCTCTCCAAAGAAAGCCTATGACATAAGTGAATCCCTGTCAGCATGGCTTTCGACCATCAGATGTTGTTTGACAAGGGAAACATCTAAAAGCTTTAACAGCTAATAGCTTCCTAACTGTAAGAGCATTATTTGCCTAATTCCAGAGATGGTTGTTTGATAGACAAAAAACTGGTTTTAACCTCTATTCTCTTAATTTAGATGTAATTTCCTCGCAGTCCTCATATACTCTTATCCCTTAGTGTTGCTTAAAGTTACAAGCTCTCTTTAAAAGCCAGCTAAAAAAAAGCTGAGGTATAAGAGAAATAAAAAAGAGAACAAACAAACAAACAAAAACCCTAGCAGGACCTGACAAAAGTAATGAAGAAACCAAAGATCTATCTCTTCTTTCATTTATGGATATACATCAGAAGTATTTCCAGTATCTATTATCTGTGGAGATAGTAGAACTGTCAGTGAGAAGGGAATTTAGTCCCAGCACGTCCATTCTGTATTTTAGTGCCAAATAAAGCAATACAGAGATAAATGAAAGATAAGCAAGTAGAAAATCCTGTAAGGGCAAAGACAGGGTGAACATGATGTACTATTGTTCAAGACTGGGAGAAGAGGCATTGAAGCTGATAGAAGTAACCACCACCCTTCATCTGAGATAACAGAGCCAAGTAGTTCTTTGATGAGGTAATACAGGTTTCTGAGACAAGGCAAAAGTACACCCTAAATCTTGAATAACGTAGGCAGATGGTACTGATGGTTATTGCTTTGGGTGAGGGTGTATTTGTGTATATGCACGTACAAGAAAACAAGGTAGCTGAAACAGAAAGAGAAATACGCTCTAAACACAGCAGCTAAAAGGAAACTCTCTGGGCATAAAGCCTAAAGGGAGAACTTACTGGGGATACTGAACACAAAAAAATGTGATGCTGTAAGCAAAGATACTGTCTTTGGTGGTTTGATTGCATCTGCAGGGAGAGAAAGGGAAGTTGGCATGTTCTTTGTAAATAGGTGGAACTGAAGCCAAGAAAGGGCCTGACTCCATCAATGGTTTAGCTTCCTAACCAGAACAAGCTCTGATGTGTGACCATCTGTGTCAAAGGAAGAAATATTATAGATAACAAAGCAGACTAAAGGAAGGACTACAGACAAGCCTATGCTGTCCTGAGAAAGCTAAGGATGTTATAATGAATTAAATCTTCTTGTAATGAATCAAACGTCACATGTACAGAAATTACTGCAAATACAAAATGCTTTAACAGTTAGAAACACTGACACTCTCAATTTTTAACCAAAAAACTCACTTGAAGCCTAAAGGAGCCCTCAAAAACCAGACTGAGAAGATGCTTTTGCTCTGCAGCACAAGAGGTTCAGGTTCAGTGAGACAAAAGTGGGAGGCAAGTTCCAGGTCAGTGTTCTTCTCTGAGAACAGTCCCTCCAGGCTCACTATATAGATCCTTAGGCCTTGTACTCAAAGCTGGCTTAGACAGCTGACCCCTAATTAGGTGCTTAAGGTCCCATCCACTCCTTCCCCTGAAATAATCAATGAGATCAGCTGTTATGTACCAAATGGTACATGAAATGGCAGAGGGGGGTCTACCATTTTGCTGTTTTCAATTCTGCTTGCACCAGCCTTCCTGCCAAAGCCATCAGAGGAGATGAAAACCAGCTGGAGAGATGAGCACAGAAATTACCTCTGCAGTAACCTGAAGTGTACCTGCTCTGTTCTTCCCGTGGCACCAAGCAGTACACATCACCCTCCTAAAGAGCAGCTAATTTGGATCTCTAGCACAAAACCCATATTGCACTTCCACAGCTGTAACTGAGAAACAAAATTGCTCTGATTGGAAGCGATTCTGATTCTTCACAAACTAGGCACAGAACAAAATTTGTAAGATGGCAAACACCCAGTCACAGTTGAATTTTTATACACATCTTTACTTTCCCTCTGGGCATTGTTTCATCCACTCGGATGATATCTATCTCCTTAGATTTAGCTGTCTAAGAATTTGGCATCTAGGATAAAACAGTTGTCTATGCCTCCTTTTAAGTTATGGAGGTAGATGTTCACTTCCAGAAACATATCACCATACCCTAACAGAGAATTTAAAGTTAGATATCTCTGAAAAATAGTACAGGATGTCTTTTTCCATTTACTGAAGTGGGAGCCTAGACAGCTAGTCAGTCTGGACACGCTACTCTGGGACATTAGCAGACCAGACCAACAAAAGTTTTTGTGTACTCGGCCATGATATACTCCAAAATCTTTCTCAAAGGCATCTGTGGTTACTGGTTACTGGTGTAACCACTGATTCTTTCTTGGGTGTGTCAAAAAAGACACTGTCAAATGGAGCAAGCTCAGGAGAACAGGAGATCCAACAAGAGCTCTCAGAGAAGAGAGCTATTAGACAGGCTGCTTGGGTGGGTATGAGGAACAAACCTCACATGGCTTCTTTCCATGAAGGAGTACTACTCGTCATTCAGTATTCCTCTCTCATAAAAAGTTGTGTGTGGTGGGAAAAAACAAGAGCACTTGTGTTGTCTCAAAAAGGCGTGGCTTGTTCAGGTTAGACTTCAGAGCCACATGAGTGAGGACTAGTAAGAGATGAGAGCATTTTGATCTGTCTGCCACTCTGTAAGGGATAATAGGCAGTTGTTTTATTATTCCTTCAGTGTAATGTACAAGGATGATTTGTAATGAGGCAGAATCTAGGATAAATAGCTCTTGCTATAATACTTTGCCTTCAGATATCTCAAGAGCTAATCTGCGGTGGGTATGCTTGCTGTAAATCAGAGGCTATGGCTTTGCATTTGGAAGTCACTATTATTATGTTAAAGGGTGTATCCTTTCATAGTTCAAGTATGGCATTTGGAAAGAAGTAATTTTGCCTCAGAGTGGAAGCTTCCCTGGGGCACAGATCTTCAACAGTGAAATTTTGTGTGGGTACTTTTGACAAACGCATGCCCAGTGGGCATGTGCCAAATTATGCCTTTGAAGCCATGGAAGCCTTGCTGTGGGAACCTAGAACTTTGAAGAATTTCTCAAGGGAGAGGAAGCAAAGCCAGCTGGACTCATTTTCTATAGACAAAAATTTAATTGCTAGCTAGCAGCTACTATGTTAGAAGAGAAACCATCTCAGAGACCTGGAACATGTTGGTGTGAACCCTTGCTAAAGGAGTTGGGAGGCAGCTTGACTGCGACCCATCCAGATCCCCCTCTTTGCACATTCTTTTTAACTTTAGTATTTACTGTCATGGTAAAATGTGATCATAATTATAAGAACCAAAACATCATCGTCATTACTCAGCACCTAAGAACAAACTGTAAATACTCTGCTTTTGCGTGCAAACCAGCTAAGAACAATTCCTTTGGAACTAGTACATATCAATTCAGCAGATTGTAGACATGAAATTAACTTGATACAATAAAATTTATGTACAGCCTTTTCTGCAAGACGTGGTTTATTTTCACAACCAACTGACTTCATCTTTCTTATTCTCTGCGACATAATGTTGCAGCTCCTGATGAGAAGGTTCCTCTTTGTGGTAGCAGATACCTGTCCTGCTCTGTGAGCTCTTTTTTGACTTCATCCTTCTTCTGTGCTCTCAAATAGGTCCTATGTCATCCTTAACTCACACAAATGCACACTATTTTGCCTGACCACCAAAAGACAAAACTGCCATAAAATACTGCCCCAAGAATAGGAAGTGTATGTGTGTGTGGGGGGGGGGGGTGTAAAATGGTAATTCACATGTTACTGTACTATTAAGATAATGTTTCTCTACCAAAATAATTACTTTATAAATAAAGCACTTCAGATAATAATTAAAAATCTTACTGAGGGAAATTACCTAGTGAAAGGAGATGCAGGATATACCTTTATCGCTACTCTGAGGTTAGTGCTAATTGGCAGACAACAAAGCTTACGAATTCAGAGGTTGATTGTTGCCTTCTGCTTTTCTCCACTGACAGGTGAGCACACCTCTCCCTCTGTTACTCTTGTGATTTATTTGTACTTGTATGCAGACCTCTGATAAGAACAGTCTATCACTATGTTGGACTCTGTACCAACATGAAGTGAGAACATTTCCACTATACAATTTACATTCTGGACAGAGAAAAAAGAGGGAGGTTAAAGCTCCTCCCTTTTTACATGAGGAACAAATACTCTGATTCATAGAGACATTTAGGTGCTTTGCCGATTGGGATCTAATAGGTCAGACCCACAACGACATTGAAATATCTTCAAGCACCAGTTGATCTGCTCGGTCCATGCGTGCCCTTTTACTCCACATGAATGGCAAAGTAACCAGACCTGTTTCACTACAGGTTAAATCAGCACTGCCACTGTATGCCCAACATTGCTACCAAAAAATTGCTCCTCCAGTGACATGCGCTGGGGAACTGGTGAACATTAAAAACCATCCAGGAAGAAAAGTAAAGAAAACAAAACAAAAACCTCACAATTTTTTGACCAGATTAGTTGCCTTCTCAGGGATACAATCTCATGGCAGCAGAGCTAGTTGCAGTGATTTAATTTGCTCATATAACTACACTTTGGGTCACATCAGCCTATTTGCTCCGGGTGAAAGTGCACACGAGGACAGTCACTGCTGTTCAATCGAGACACAATAGCTTGTTAAATTGTTATAAACTGATCATAAGTCTGAGTCCCAAATGTCTTACCCGAGGTCACCCAGCAGTTTGAGACACACCCAGCAACGGAACGTCCCCAGAGTCCAGCCTAGTGTCAGATACAATGGCACTTTTCCTCTCTAATTGCAACCAATTGTCACTGTCTTCTGGTGGGTGTAACCAGGAGAAAACGGACATGGGAATGAACTAGGACTGTCCAGTGAGCCCTTCCAGCTTCAGCTGAAGCATGTTGGCAAGTCTTCATCAGGAGAACTCCATGGTTTCACCAGGTCTTGTTTCTTCATAGGCAACAAGTGATTAGCTATTGTTGAGTAACTCAGAGAAAAGTTCTTGTGATAGGTGTAGGTGTTGTGCTGGACAATATGTTTCAGGGAGAGTGGGCATCAGCTGCAGAAATAAAAAGCATTTTTGACCCTAGAGAAGTTTGTTCAATTCAATGCCTTCCTTTCCTATGCACCAGAGCAGCGGAATGCTGTGGTTAGTGCTACTCAGTGCATAATACATGAGCATTATATTGATTTGAAGAGCAACTAGCACTGGAGATGTAAAAATGAAATAGTGGGGCAGAGGGATCCAGTGCTGGAGGAACGCTGCTTTCCACAAGGCATGTAAACCTTAATTAATAGACAAAGAGCTCTATTCTTCGCCTGCGTTTAACTCCTCCCCTCTTGCTTCTCTTCCCTTTAACTGCACTCCCTTTCCCCCTCCAGTTCACAGCAGCATATACAGGACCTGACAAAAGCCCACACAAACAAATGGCAACACTCCCATTGACTTCAATGAGCTTTGTAACAAGCAAAGACATAAGAAAATAGGTGATTCTTTTTTCCTTTCCAAATGACAAGACCCTCCCTCCCCAGTAAAACAATCCATACAGTAATCATAAGTGCCTTATATTGCACAGTGCAACGGGCATAATTAACCCTACCTGTAAACCACTAGTAGCAGTTGGTGTCTCTAACGCTTGAGAAATTATTTTAAATAGACTTCATATCTACAGAATAGGATATTTTTAGATTGTAAATACCTAGAGTCCCATATCAGCAGCTTTTAGCAGCGTGTCTGTGCTGACTTTAAAAAGCATAGTCAATTCGTACATATAGAAGAATGGGGCCCAAACCAGCATTTGCTGAACAGTCAAAATCATTTTGATACCCATGGGCTGTTCTCTCAAAGCTGTAAATGTAGGGTCAACCATGCTGTTGCTCTTTGGCCAATTATCTAGACATGATCTTGATTAACGACTCACCTGGCTCTTCTTCGGATTCAAGCAGGCAAATCTCCATCTATTTTCTGTACTCTACAACCAAACACAAAAAAAATCCTCCTCCTCTTCCTCTTGATTCACTGAACTGAGGACTTTAATGGTAAGAGCAAAAATCCCAGGTATATTTTAAAAGTTCTTTTCTTTTCCCTCACTGCTGCCTGCAAGTTTGTCTGCTTAAAAAAAGGGCTATGATACTGGGCAGGGGGGAGGGGAGGGAATCCATTGCTAATTCAGTGTCCTAGCATGCTCTGGATATCTAAAATATCTTTGTTCTGAAAAGCTAAGCATTTTTTTGGCAGCACTTGGACAAAAAGGTTCCAACTGTATTGAAGTTTAGGTCATATGCAAATGCTCGTATTCAAAATGGTGTAGGCAACACTGTGTTTCTAATCCTACCACTAAAATATGATTTGTGGCTGTTCTTCAGAACGCCTGCCTGATTAAACATCCTTGGAAAAAAAATGCATGGGATTGTAATAAAGAATCATAAAAACGTTTCTTTTAATCAGTAATTAAGTAGCAATTAAGCATAATTATTACAATTTGTATCTAATTTATAATATCGGTAGAATGAACAGATGTAATTCATCCTCCAGCAGTCAACAGTGCTTGGCTTAAGCAAAGCCAGCTCACACTTCCCTTCACATTTGCAACACAAAAAGGACACTGTGGATGGTGAGCAAATGTATCTTCCCCAAGGGGTGGGAGTATTCAGCAGTGGGGTAGAACTGCTCTGTCATCTGAAAGCCTGTGAAAATACCCCTACAGACAACATAAGGTTTTCCTACTGTCTTCAGCAGATGATAAAAATCTTCAGGTTTTTAACCTCATGAGGAGCTCTCACTTTTGTGCAGCTGGTACAGTAACTGTTCAGTGTCACAACTATGCAAAACATAACCATAGGCATGGTTTTTTTTATATGAAATATTATTAAAATTGGTCACGTTTTTTTCATGTGGTGGTTGGGGGAAGTTCTTCACTAGCAGCCTAGGAAAAATTACTAAGTAACTCAGAGAGAAAAAAAAGTTTTCATTACAGGTTAATTTTCCTTAACTCCACAGTTTTACGATGCTTTAGAAACACATGCATGATCTTGGACTGTCTGGAAGCGGCCAATCTGACTACTTTCTGCCATGGATGCTTTCAAATAAAACTATTATGCTTTTTCTTTGTTGTCTGACCTTGCTTAAGGTTCATCTGAGACATACATGACTTGATGGTAAAACATCAGTCTTCACATGTAGCTGATTGCCACGGAGCTGCGTTTGGAAAGTTACGCAATGGGGGGCCATTAAAGCACCTTAGAGAGTTCTCTGGAATCACCCAGTATAGAACAGATACATTTATAGCCCAGAAGCTTTACCATTTGTGTAACAGTAAAAAAATCATACAACAGGCCTCTGCCAAGGTAACCTTCTGAATCTGCTTCAACGGGAAGTGAAAAACCTGTACACTTGATGGATCTGGAATATTCTTCAAGCTCAGAAGTCTGAATGCATATGCCCTGTTCCTACTCTGATCCCTGGCTAAGAGTTGATTCCCTAAGCACTTCTGCTGCTTGGAGAATAGAATTCCCCAGGGAAGGTGAAAAGATGCCAAGGAGGAACTGGAATAAACTAGTATACTAGTATTGAATCTGACCAGCCTGAATCTAGAATTATTTGGCACTTGAAAATGCAAAAGAACTTGTTGAGAAATTAAAATCTAGTTTGCTCAAGCCAGTGTTACTTTGGAGAACCAAACCAGGTCTGTGGTTTTCTCTGTGACAGAAGTCTCACACAGTTTGTGTACCTGTAAACTGAAGATTTCATGGATTTCTAAGCCCTTAATTAAAATGTAAGTCTATTAAAAAGATTCTTATATAGCAAAAACTTTACGGTTTTAAACTGAAGTTAATGGTTTACTGGTGGAATGTATCATTAAGACCTAGCCATTTGAAAGTGGTAATAAGGAGACAGATGCATATTCAAATGTTTATCTCTTTAATGCTCCAAAACCTAATCTCTTAAATGAGTGTAATCAGAAAAGAGGCATTCTAATTCTCTTTTGGGGAAGAGAAGGCGCCAGAGATCAAGTGATAACTGGGCTGTGAGTTAAAGCCATTCTCATGAAACTTTGACTGTGTTTGAACCCAAACTGGACAGGTTTTTTTTAGGTACTGTGTCTGCCAGAATTCAAAGAGAAGACAAACTTCTGCTTTTGGGGCACAAAACCAAACTATGAACAACCTTCATTCAAATAGACAAAAAAAAAAAACCACCACCAAACCAAAACCAAAACAACAAAAAGCCAACTTTATAAAAATGTCAGGCTTGCTGGTTTTGCTTTGGCTTACACAAAGATCTTTCTCACACGCCTATACCTCAAAGCTAAACGAACAATAAGGTTGTGAAGTTAGTCACTCAAAAAGTAGAAAGTGCCAGACATGAGGTTACATGTGCAACCCAAATTCAGTTCCTTAAGTGAACTCGTGATTAGACATGCTTTAATCACATGGCCACATACATTTTTTTTCCAAAAGGCTAAGACAGTGTAAGCCTGACAACCTAGAGGAGCAAAGTGCAATATTACGCACTGTGTTGGATCGTTGAGACAGAAGAGAATTACTGGGGCTGTACGGCAAGAAATGGGTTGAGACACCCAGCTCTGCCCAGGGCACTGGAGGTGGGAGGCTGTGAAGTGCCCTGCTGCCATGTCAGCATGTCTCTCCCCCGTGCCGGTAAGCCCCCGCACAGACATGTGAGGAGAAACTGAGCAAGGCAGGTAGCAGGCTGGGCCTGTGGTAGCACGGCCTGCTGCACACCACCAAGGAAATTACTGTGAAAAGGGACAGACTGCAGCCAAGTTTGTCTACGACCTTCACTAGTCTATGACCCATTCTGTTTTCTGTAACAACCTGGTTCACATTACAAGTACACTACTGGCAAAGTTGTGGTGGGTTTTGGTGGTTTGTTTTGGTTTTTTAGTTTGGTGGGTTTGTTTGGGGGTTTTTTTTGGTGGTTCTAGCATTTGCTGGCAGTTCCATGGGTTTTGTCATCTCTTGTCTACATATTTATTTGTTCAGCCTTGTGCCTTTGAAACTTTACACCTAGATCTAGTTATCTTTGCTTTTTTAACACTCAGAAGTAGTCACTATCTTGTAAGCAAGCATGGACTCATGTAGGCCTGAAGTTTTCCTAAATAAAAGACCTACAAATAATTGCTACAACTAATCACCTGCTGCCTTAAAATGCACTGGCACCCTCTGAACTGCAGTGAGTATTACAGATATTTGGGTTGACACCCACAATCACTTCAATGTGCAGGCACTGACTTCCTTGAGCCCAAGTCAAGTCCCCACATTAAGGATGGCAGGAGGAAACCCAGACAGAGGCTCTCATCTCCCAGATAATAGCAGGAGACTAGGCCAGGCTGGCTTTAATCTCGTCCCTCGAATTATAATTTATCCCTTTCTACTGACAGTGAGGCACCTGGCAGGGGGAGCCCGGCCCCCTACGATGGATCTCCCCTGCGAAGCGCTCGTTCCGCTGGCAGGGCGACCCGGGATCTGCTGGGATGGCCCGTCAGGCACCAGGGCGGAACTCGTGCCATTGCCCGCCGCTTGCACCCGCATGACAGAACTCGGGGGGCCGCGGTAACCGGGCGGAGCAGCTGCAGCCACAGGCGCCGGGCCGGGCCGGGGCCGCNGTTCCCGCCGCCTGCCCGGCGCCAGCCCCGCGGGGCCCGGGAAGTCCCCCAAGGTGCGCCGCTCCCGGGGCCCCGCGGCCGCTCCCGCCCGGCCCCAGCAACTTGGCCGCCCCCGGGTCCCGGCCAGGGCCGCGGGGAAGGGAGGCCGTGGATTCCCCGAGGGCCGCCCGCTCCGCTCGCCGCTCCCTCCCTGAGGTGCTGCACCCCGCGGCCCTCGCCCCCTGGAGCGGGCTTCGGCAGGGAGCGGACCGGGGGATGCAGCCCTGGCATCACCCCCGCGGCACGGAGGGCGCGGCACGGAGGGTACGGCGCTGCCCAGGCGGCTGGCGGGGCCGCTGCCCCGGGCGGGGGAAGAGCTGGACACGGCTGGACCCTCGGATTCCCGTGTTTAGCCTAATCTAATAGCAGCAGTGATTAGAGTTTATTATTACTTGCGCGCTGAACTTTTCAGCTGAAGGGAGATTTAAAAATCAATAGTAAAGTCACATGCCTGACTGCTTGGACACTTAGGGAAAAGCTGTTGGCCAAGGCCAATAAATCAATCCTCCTTTTCCAGTCGTGTTTGTTTCTTTTCCACTTCCAGAATTTTCTTCCTTGCAGAAGGGAACTCACATCTAACAAGATGCCACTTTGAAATACATTCCGCTTGAAGCCAACATGCTAAGTATAGATTAATAGGAGGTGAAACTATGTTGAAGTGACATAGTGAAAAAAAATCTAAGGTGATCAAATATAGTATGTCATCAAACACATTATGGTCGCTTAAAATCCTATGTTTAAGAGAAGGCTGCATAATCATCTCAAAACCATGACTCGCTGGCACCGGCTTTTACTCAGGGAAGTAAAGTTAGAATTCACTTAAAGTTATTTTGTGGTAACCGGGCTCTCAGACCTCTGAGAGTTTTTACAGCCCCAGACAAGGTATGTCCAGTATTTCCAGCCTGACACAGCAGCAGCCTACAGACGGAACAAGTAAATGAAATGGAAGTGTTTAACAGGCTTCACACGTTTCATTTATTTGGATTTGAACTGAGGAGCTGAGCTGAGTCTTGAATCACCAGCGAAGGAAGAGCATAATTACTTGTCATTATATTCATTCCAATTTATAAATAATGTCTCTGGCTTTATTTTATTCAATGCTTAATTTAAAAATAATGATTAAATATTAGCCCTTGGGCTGCGTGCTGGATTATAGCCAGATGCGTTATTACTTCTCCTCGGGACTCCGGAAATATCTAAATGGACTAGAAGGGAAAATGAAGATTTCCCACACAATTAGTTATGATGGAAGGAGAGTGCTATAACTTAAGCATAGATTTTAATTGTTTTAAAATGACGAGGTATTTCACCAGAATCAACAAATAAATGTTGGGAGAAATCACATTTTCTGTAAGGTGGTGGTGCATGTCCTTGGTATTAATGCAGAGGAATACACAGCACTGTGTTTCTGGGTCTGGCTGTATATACACATGTGTAAGGAAATCGTGGGTGCCTGCATATCTGCACACACACATAAATTTCTCTAATAGGTTTATATGTTCAGTGGCTGGAACAGCAGCAAAATAAGTGTTCCCTGATTTGGAGCACTTCCCAGGTGCTACAAACACTGATGAACTAAAATCCTTATGTAGAAAATGAATAGGTCCCCCAAACGTACACACATACACACCTCAAAAAAAAAAAAAAGAAAAAGAAAAAGGAAGAAAAAGAGAAAGAAAAGAGAGGAAAGGGGAACTCGATTTATTCTCATTTGTTTATCTCTAGATTTTCCCCCCTTTCTGCAAATTCATTTGAATAGCTTTCAAGCTGCAAAATGGAAATGTGGCTCCTGCCCTCTATTTCAGCAGCAGCGTCCTGGCAACAGAGCAATTTTCTATCATCAAGGATAAATGGCATCGAACAGAACATTCTGATAAAAAAGAAAAAAAGCTTTAGCCCAAGAAGCCCATGATTGCTGCCCTTCCTGTCTATCATCCCTTTACAAAATCCTCTCCTCCAAACCTGAGCTGCATGCTGTCAGAGCTAATAATGTCTTCTAAAGAAAAGGGGAAGAAACAGCATTCATGCACAATGTTCCCATTTATTACATAGAGTGCTTATTTAAAAATTGCAAATATCTTTGTTTGGTTCACTGCAAATTAAAACCAAGATGTAGGAAGTTACACGATGCAACAATTATTCATGTCACAGCAGAGCGTCAAACCCTCATATCTGGCTTTTCTATTGGTTAATGTATGTGTGTGTGCGTGTATGTGTGTGTGTGTGTGTGTGTGTGTGCGTGTGCATGCGTTGTGTGTATGTGTGCAATGCAGGGAATATTCCTTGTTGTGAAAATAAAAACCACTTCAGGTAAGTCTGTGTTTTGTTGTTTTAGAACAAGCGGGGGGGAAAGTTATTACCGATACGAAGTAGGCAGAGGCTCTGTGCGTGCTGTCTCTGCGTTTCCATGGGGGTTCAGCCCCAGGACCCGTGCGAAGCCTGTCAGGAAGGCTGCTGTGGGAGCGGGGTGCTTCTCTGGGGTAGCGGGGCTCCCTCGGTACGCCCGTGCCGGAGCCGCCGCTCAGCCCCCGGCCCTCGCCCCCCGCAGCTCCCCGCGAACGCTGGCGCGTTCCCGCTGGGTGCCAGTGCCGGGAGCCGCCGCTGCCCGGCTGCGAAAGGACCCTCGATAACAAACACAGCTGCAGGAACAGCCCGTGCGAGCGGATCTGAGGCGTTCAAAGACTATTTTGGGCAGGAGCGTGGGGGGTGTTTACCCTGTCCGGAGCTGTGGTCAGAACCCCCCGCCGGCCCTGCCCGGGGAGCAGAGCAGGGGCGGCGTGGGCAGGAGCACACGGACGCACCGTGAGGTGCCACAGGCCGGGGAGAGGAAGGGGGCGGCGGAACGGAACCGTCACGGCCCGAGCGCCGGAGGCAGCACCGGGCTGGGAGAGAAAAGCAGGGGCGAGGCCGCGCCGGCTGGCGGGTGGGGACAGCCCCATCGGGAGAACTTAAAATAACCCGTCGGGCGGGATGGCTTCAAAGGCTGCTTCGCCGCGTGAGGCCTCGGCGAGCACGCTGCGGGCCGGGGCCCGGCGGAGCGGGGAGCTCGGGGCCGCCCTCGGGCGCGGCCGTCGGGGC
>VZRV01007964.1:29723-43297 GCA_013398115.1 Falcunculus frontatus | reverse complement strand
CCCCAAACCCGCCTTCATGGAGTTCGGGCAACAGCAGCCGCCGCCGCCGCAGCCGCCGCCGCCGCCCCACTCCCAGCAGAGCTCGCCGGCGATGGCCGGAGCCCACTACCCGCTGCACTGCCTGCACTCCGCCGCCGGCTCGCACCCGCACCACCAGCATCACCACCACAGCTCGCCCTACTCCGGCAGCGCCGGCTCCTACAACCACCGCTCGCTGGCCGCCTACCCCTACGTGAGCCACTCGCAGCACAGCCCTTACCTCCAGACCTACCACAACAGCAGCGCGGCCAGCCAGACGCGGGCGGACGATGCAGGTGAGCCGGCACCGCTTCCCGAACCCGCTGCCAGCTTCTCCCCCCGCTCCCTCCATCCCCTGGCCTCTTCCCGGCCCCTCCCCGGGCACCTGCATAACGACCCCCGCCGTGCCCACCGCTCCCGCCGAGGCAGGCGCCGGCCCTGGGTGCGCGGGACGGCGGGGAGAAAACATGGGGGGTTGCCTGTTTCCGCGGCCCCTCCGCGGGCCTACTGCTGCGGTACCGGCAGCGGGGCCGCCGCGGTCCCACCGCGCCAGCGGCGGCTGCTGGCGGTACCGCGGCGCTGCGCACCGGCGCCTTCCCCGCTCGCCCCGCGGCCGGCAGCAAGGGGCTGCACTCGGCGCGCCTTTGTTACGGCGGGACCGGCTTTAGGCAAAATTCCTGCTAACACCTGAGGAGTGAAAGTTTCCAGGCGAGCGGGTCGCATTCCGCTCGGGGGCCGTCTGATTTATGTATTTATTTTTTTGCAGGGAGACGTACATATCCATCCAGAGGGGCACGGGAGGGGGGCGGGGGGGGAAAAGCATTGTTAAAAGTCTCGGACTGGTGATTCACTGACCACCAAACTGGCGACGCAAAGTCAATTAGCTGAGTAAAACCTGGATGGCCCTGGAACGAGGCATACCTTCGCAAAGCCAGAGCTGCACTTTAAATTTTTTAAAGTACTTTAATTTTTTTTTTCTTCCCGGGAAGAGGGAGAGCCTGCCCACTGTGCCTGGACAGCTATTTTTTCTCCCGGTAGCTCCCAAGCAGCAGCCTGTGCCACATGCGCCTGTAAGAAGAGGCAGCCTGTGCCTACGCCGTGGGGTTGAACAGGCGTCGGGACAGGTTTTGGCATTTTTAGGAGCCGTGGCTGCCAAAATACCCGCGTTTAATAGCTAAGGAGGGTGATGTTTCAGCTGTGTTGTTTTGCTTGCAGATCAGCAAAAAACCACAGTGATTGAAAACGGTGAAATCAGATTTAATGGAAAAGGGAAAAAGATTCGGAAGCCTCGAACCATTTACTCTAGTCTACAACTCCAGGCTTTAAATCATCGCTTTCAGCAGACTCAGTACCTGGCACTTCCAGAGAGAGCTGAACTGGCAGCTTCATTAGGACTTACCCAGACACAGGTAATTACTGGGAATCCCAAATCACTGAAAGCCTGCTCGAGCAACAAAGGCCAAGCAAAGTATGATGCTCCCTAAACATTTTGGCCTCTGTCGGGAACGGTAGAAAAGGTAACGTACACGGTTCCCATCTCTCTGTGCTAGGACTTACCTAATGCGCGACAGAGATCGGGCTACCGCAGAAGGAGCTGAAAGCGCCCTTCCCTCAGCCGTCTGCGAGCAAGCGCTCCCTTTTGATGCCACACATAACGTTTTAAAATTGCCTATATTTTCGGATAATTCCAGCACCGAGATGCAATACCCCAGCTGTGAAAAGGAGAACAAAACAAAGGCAAGGAATCGCTGGGCCTGAGGTAGAGCTGAAAGCAAAGCTGCCTCGCAGCAACGTATAGGTAGAGGGGAAGCAGGAACGCGTTAGGAAATACCTGTTAAATCAATAGTTAATTCACCCTGGATGACTAAGGCAAATGCAGTGGTTAGCCTTGGGCAAAATGTACGGAAGGTGATAATAGATCTGAAGATCAAAGTCAGCCGTGTACAAAATTATGGCAGGTTAAGCCATAGTTAAGTGTGGTTGGAGTAGCTGTGCCATTCTGCTAATTTAAGCTTGAAAGACGTATGAGGCATTACAGGCTTACCAAGATGGGGTTTGTGGAGAAATGCATGGATAGATGGGATCAATTCGGGCAAAATGTTATCATGTGAATCTGCGAGCTTAACAAATAACTTCAGGATTTTATCACTGTCATTGGTAACAGTCGCTTCCAGACAGCGATTTTAAAAATACTCAGCAAACAATAATGGTGGGAATGGGCCTCATGGTTTTGCAAATAGGATTTTAGTATCCTTAGCATGCACGCTCGGTCTCACTGCTGTCTCGCTTTCTCTCTTGCACGCGTAGATTTTTTTTTAGGGGCCCGATCCTGAGCTTGCAGCTACAGGAGAGCCCTTGCTTGTCCCCTAACATTACGATTGCGAAGTTTGAGAGGTCAAATAGGCATGGGGGATTTGTTTTCTTTGTTTGATTGATTTAAATATATATATTGTGTATACATCTCTTACCTTTATATAATTTCTATAATAACTCTGATCTGTCAGTGGGCCTGATCCTTGCACACCTTGTCGAGTGCAGGCTCCCTCTCCGGGAGTGTTGCTGGGTTAGGAGCAGGATGAGACCCAAAGCAATGTTGATATACTATTACTCACAGAGAAAATAAAACTGCTCTTTCTTTAATAATACGTTTTAACATAAAGCCGCAATACTGGTTCCGTTATACCTCCTCCCCCGCCACATCAGCGTGGACTGCTTGATCTGATCGTGAGGATTTTGGATGCGCGATTTCTTTGTAAGATGCCCTTTGTCTATTGGCTCTTGTCTCCTGGCACAAAATCATATGATTGCCCATGTTTGACAACAGTTTGCCCGAATGATCAAATGACCTCCAAAATTCTGAATGAGGCGCTAAAACAGGACACCTCAGAGCATGTAGTCTGTTTCAGCCATAACAATCTGGCCTGCCCAGGGAAAACAACGTTCCAGGTTAAAACCTGCATTCCTCTCGCTTTCCAGCTCTGCTCTGCCTCCCCTGTTCTCTCCAGCTGCATCCAAAGCCCGAGAGCAGCCGTAGCTACCCCTCCTTCCCCTCTCCCCATCCCCAGCTCCACACCCGACTGGCGTGCGCCCTCAAGACCTTCTCCAGATTAGACCCCCGGCCCCCGGGGTCTTCCCTGCTGTGCCCTGGGCGCTGACGGCAGCCTAATATCTAATGCGTTTCGGTTTACAGGTGAAGATCTGGTTTCAGAACAAGCGCTCCAAATTCAAGAAGCTGCTGAAACAGGGCAGTAACCCCCACGAGAGCGACCCTCTACCCGGCTCCGCTGCCCTCTCCCCTCGCTCTCCAGCTCTGCCTCCAGTCTGGGACGTTTCAGCCTCTGCCAAGGGAGTCAATATGCCTCCAAACAGCTACATGCCTGGCTATTCTCACTGGTATTCTTCTCCACATCAAGACACAATGCAGAGACCACAAATGATGTGAATTGTCCAAGAGAAATAATCTCCCAAGAACGCCTCGTCTCGACATGGCAAGAAGTTCCCCTGCTTTGCCAAGCCGTGCCAGCTAACAGGCTCTGTGTGAACTTGTAGATGCGGCAAAGAGACAGAGTGGCTTTAATTTTTTTTTTTTTTTAAGTAACCTCAGCGATTGATCTTGAACAGAAAGACACAATTTTCATTCTGGCGCACAGAAGACACTTCTCTTTAGGATATTTTCCTTTGGACTCCAAGGCACCAGCCTCTTTCTCTGTGGAGTATACGTCAAAACAAACTTTTTACAGACTTTGCCCACAAGAACCTGAATCTACCGTGGCAGCCGTTTTTACTTGTTTAATGAGCTAAAGACATTACATGATGAAAGAGAGACTAGTCAAAGCTCCTTCATTTTTATTCACCAAATCCGGACTGGGGAAAGGATTAAAAGACAGAAGAAGTGATTTTTTAAAAAAAATTGAGATGGGGAAAAAAAGGAGAACTGGTTGAAAACTGCAAATATACTGTAAGATTAGAACATTACCACGAAGCAAAATCTGCATGCTTTCTCAAAATGTAATGGGCTGCGGCTCAGAAGAAACCACCGTCTCTCACGCGAAGAGCCCCCTCATCCGCACAGACCCGCACACAGCCGGACAGACTCCCGGAGACGAGCAGTAAAGACAGAGCGAGGGATTCGCGTCCAGACCCGCCGCCGCGGGCTGGGGAAGGAAGGTTCAGCGCTGCCCGGCGGCAGCCTCAACCACTGAGCGAGAGGGACCTTTCCCCGAGCAACCTTTCTGTATATATTGTTGAATTTTAGTTGTACATATACTTTGTATGTTTTTGTCTTCTTTCATATATAGAGTAAAAGCCACAAAACGCCCGCCTGGCTCCTATTTCTCTTCACCTTAGCGGATCCCCACCTGCCTCGACTTGCCCCCCAGATCAGTCCTGGCAGAGGGATCCTTGTGCCCAGCTTGTCTGAGTGCACAGACACCCCTACCAAAGCATATATCTGCGAGCAAAGAAAGAAAAGATGAAGTGGGGTGGGGTAGCCGGTGGTTTGGTTGGTTTTAAGGCTACGATTTAAAGACAGGAGATACCGAGTCCACAAAGATACGCCTAGACGAAGTTCCTAATCACCCGGCCATTTCTGCTGCTATTTCACTGCTCCGCTGCTTAGCTGAGCTGAGCTTTCTCGTCGAGGCAAAGCTCAGAGCCCTGTCTTTCTTCCCAAAGGTTGGAGACTCCAAATTATTAAGAAAGGAGGCGCCCTCCTTTGTTTTAAAGAGCAGACAATGCAAGCTGAGGAATGTTTTGCAAAGCCCTGAGAGGTGCCCAGGCACACAACACGCTGTCCAGCCAGCTTCAGCCGCACCAGCTTGTGGAAAGCACAGCAACTACTGACAATGAAAAGCCTTTTCCTCATCCAAGCTGGGTGCCCCATACTGCGAGAATTAATGGCTAGAGACCTGGGCATCCTTCAAATTATGAACCTTGAAACCACTGAGCCATTTATCAGAAGTCAATAGAGATCCTCAGAGTGCTCCATATAATGACAGCTACATACAGTCGTGCAAAAGGACAGTCACTATAATTAGACACAAAGCAAAGACTACTTACCAATATACCAGTTTTTTGGGGGGTGTTTTTTGGTTTGTTTTTTTTTTTGAGCAACTTCCACGCTCAGTCAGTCTTCAGAGTGCTTTAAAACCGATCAGTCTTGTCATTTTCTACCATTCGTATTGTTACATTAGGAAAAATGTTTTCTTTTCTTTTTTTCCCCTTCCCACTGTGAAACTTTGGGTTCAGAGCTCCCCAGGATCAATTCTGAACAAAGCCTCCAGCTGCAGTGCCATCCAATTTGAAGCAGACATTGGGGACAATTTAAGGTTTTTATCCACAAGAAGGTTTTTTTCCATTCTCTTAAATGCAGCCATAATTAGAGTAATTTTTCATGTAGCCCGCTGATTACAGCGTTTTTACCGTCAAAGATAATTACCTGTAATTTTCTTCCACTTTTAATACTAAAAAGCCATCTTTATTTAGATTCAGGAACAGGAAAGGCGAAACAAAAGAGGAAAATTATTCTGTTATTCATACACAAATTGCAGAGACGTAGGGCCTAAAATTGAAAATTAACCAAAATTATAAGGCTGAAAAGAATGGAAGAGGCTTCAGAAGTACAGCTGGTAGTGGGGCTCACTGAATTATTCAAATGACACTGGAGAGAAAGCTACCATACATTTAAACCAACGGCATTGTGTGCATCTTTCAGAAAACCCCGCTTTACACCCCTCACGCCGGCCCCTGTGCGGGCTCACCCTCGCCTCGCAGAAGGGCGGCGGATGCCCTGGTGAGCGAGTCCCGCAGCCCGGGGAGCCCGGCCCAGCCGAGCCCAGCCCGGCGGGTCCCGGCCCCCACGGCCCCCGCAGGCGCCTTAACCCTTTCGCTGCATCCGCCCAGCGGGGACTGCGGCGGGCGGTGCGCCCCCGCGCTGGCCGGCCCGGGGGGCGGGGGACATGGCGGGTCGCTGCCTCCAGTGGGCTTGCGGGGGCCCGTCCTCCCCTGCACGCCGCGCGTGGGTGCCGGTGCGGAAAGCCTCTCCGTGCGTCGTGCCCTCCTCCCCCACGAGTGATTCCTCAAATAGGCTCAGAAAAAGCCCAGACAACAAGCAAGCAAGCGAACAAATAAACGACAATAATAATAATAATAATAATAAAAGCCCCATTAGCTTAGTAGCGTGGGAGAAGGTGGGAAAGGTAGGCCTTCCCGGGAGCGGGGTGGGTGGGAATGGCAGCAGCGGCTGCCACTCGCGCGGCAGCCGCCCCGGGAGACTCTCGTGAAACAGCGTCATCTATGGATGGAGCAGCGACAGCTCCCCACGCCAGCGCCAAACCTGCCGCCGCTGGGCTGNGCCCGTCGGGGCTTCGGCCGCATCCCCGCCCCGCGCCGTCCGCCGCCCCCGGCAGCATCGGGGGAAAGCGGGCGCGTATCTGTCGGGGTCCGGCCCGGGGAGGGAAACCACCGGCGTGAGAATGACCGCGAATGTGGGGGAGCAAAGACGGAGTGTGCCTCGACGGGCAAGGCGCGGAGCAGTCACAAACCAACCCCAAACCCAAGCGAGCCCCAGAACTTACCCCTCTGAAAATCTGCTAAGCAAGGATCGGGGTCTAGAAATCTATACCGAACAGAAGCAGTGGAGAATATTTTTCTGAGTCTCAGGGCAGAAGCTCTTTCTCTATATTCTTGGTTGAGTGAGCACATCCAGGTGTGAAATTGTTTGCACACCCCAGCACCTCTTATATTGCCAGCAAAATTAGCTGTTATTACTGTCACTGTTTAGTGATGGTTAGCTTGATAAAAAAAACCTGCTGTAATCAAGACCTGGCGCATCTTTGCAAATTACAGATAATTGTAAACGTCCAGATTATGATAATAGCATCCTAATCCAGCCTGCAATATAATTATTACAGAGTGTTACATCTGAAACTGTCCAGTAGGGCTAATTCAGCCATTATTTAGACCCTATTTTTGCACTGCAAATGGGTTGCTGAGTTGAAAATGTACGATTGTAATTTCACGGGGCACTCAATGAGTAATGGTATAGGGAGGGAAAAATACAGAAGTGAAATGTGAACAGTAGCGATCAAATCAAACTCTGAAGGACAAAAGACTGTTTGATTCATAGGGAATGAGAAGAGCGGGAATTAAGAAAATAGCAAATCAGTGGTCTGCAGCGTTACGTGTCCAAATCTCAACGAGTGCGAGCCTGATGTGCAGTCAGGGACTGCTGGTTCGGCTCCCGCCTTGCATCAGTCCGCCTCTCGGCTCGGCTCTTCCCGGCAGCCTCTCCCCGGCACCCGAAGCATCCCCGAGCTCCCCACCCATCCCTAAAAGAGGGCTCGCCATTGTCTTGTGCCTCCTCTCAGGTGACTGAACGTCACTTTCGGGCAAGAAGCCTCGGGAGCTTCGGAACCGGGCGGAGGAGAGTGCAGGGTGCCGGACGCCGGCGCCGGGCACTCTCCGCAGAGGGCTCTTGCGCTCCCGCGCACCCGCTGGACCGGTCCTCAGGGGTCCTTAGAGAAATTATCACAGAACCTACTCAATTGTAATTAATTAGCCAAAAGAGCCTGGCTAACAGGACTACCTGCAGCTAGCGAGGTTAACTCACTGGGCTAGCTGGCTTTCGACTCCTGATTAACTTTTATTAACCCTGGACACGAAATACACAAACTCTCTTCATTTTTTAATGGCCTAAATCATCAAAGCGCGGTTGCCGCCCGACCGGTTAGTCTCCGCAGGGTCCAGATGAGAAGAGGCAGGGCCCGGGGCTGGCCCCATGGGCAGGAGGGCTGACGCCCCGGCCCCTGCTGGCCTCTCCCGGCCGCAGCCGCTCCTGGCAGCCCGCAGGCTTACTCTGCGCCCTTTTCTCCATGCGAATTAGCAAAAACCAGGCGAATAAAAGAAAGCTCAGTGGATAGCGAGAGGTGAAAGCCCTATAAAACGCGTAATATGGTGCGTATCGAGGAGACCGTAAAGATCTCCTGGAATGGAGGGCCAGCTCCGCAACCAGGCAGGGGATGCCGCTGCAGAGCACGAAGCCAGGTCAGGATCCGGCCAGGCGAGGCTGGCTGAGCCATCCTGCAAAACCCAGGCTGAGCTTTAGACAGCCCCTCCGGGAATGCCGAGGGACAGGCGGCAGCGGGAGAGGAGAGAGAAGCCACCCCCAAGCTCCTCTTCGCCAAATGCTCAATCCGTCGCAGGTTCTGGCCGGGGCCGGCACTCTGGGCCCTCACCTGAAGGGGAATAAGGAGGTGAGGGAGCTGGGAGTTTTACCCGCGGCCATGAAGTCATGTCAGTGGAAGGTATTCTCACAGACAGCAGGGGCGTGGGTGCGTGGGGGGATTTATCAGGTCTATATTCCAGGCAGATAAACTATTGTTTATCCTCTCAGAATCGCATGTAAATAGACGCGCCACCGAACAAAGAGCAGAACTATTTAATTGATGCAACACAGATTCTCCCTAAAAAAAAGAGAAAGGGAGGCTTAATGTAAACTTCGCGTTTCCTATTTTCACGGCTCTTAGCTGCCCTATAAAACAGGTTATTGAGTTACTGCAAGCAATCGCTTAAATGACTGAAAGCAAGAAGAGGGGGTTCCNCCCCCCCCCCCCCCCGCCCCGATTTTCCTGAAGCAATAGATCTCCTTTCCGTAATCCACAACCGAAACACCTAAAGTCTGTCAGTCGCAAAATTGCGTGGCAGAAATCTTTAATCGATGCCACATGTGGGATGCACTCTGGGGACACAGCGCTGACGGCGGTGGAGCGGGCAGAGCGCGGAGGCCCGCGCAGGCAGCGCGGCCGCGGGGGAGCGAATGCACGGGGGAGACCGAGGGGAGTAAGAGGGCAACAGGAACGCCTGACAAGCGGGCTGCCCTGCCTCGGTGACAGGTTGGAGGGGGTGTTTTTTCTTTACTCGGGAAGGAGCGGGAGGGAAACCGAGGCGCTTGGCGAGGAGGCAGCGCTACCCGGCTGCAGGCTGTGCCCGCGGGCAGTGCGGAGATGACCGACAGGGACAGGGGGGCTCGGGAGGAAGCGGGAAGGTGCTCCTCCCGCGTCCATAGGTGGGGGTGGCGGGCACTGTGTGTGTCTGGGTGCGGGTGATGTAGTTGTGCGCCCCAACCGGGGACTAGCGCAGCCGGGGGTGGGTGTGCTGTGGGTGTGAGAGCCCCAGGGGTGCAGGCAGAGTCAGGAGCTCTCGATCTGGGGCAGCGGGGGCTGCAGGCTGCTGGCTGCTCTGTGTGTGTGTGTCTGTGTGTCTGCGCGTCTGTGTGTGTGTATGTGTGTGTGTCAGGCCCTGCGGCTCAGCCCTGGAGCCGCTCGGCACCCACAGGAATGTGGCTCCTCTCGGCTCCCCGAACTGCCCCGGCTCCACATGGAAGTAGCCGCCAGGAAAACAGAAGGGAGGGGAAGAGGGGGAGGGGCGGGGAAAGCCCCGAGCCAGCAATCCGCAGAGCCCAAACCCAGCATCAGACAAAGGACAGTTCATGCCATCCCTTTCCCGGGGAGGCAAGGGGGGAGGCCTGGCCAAGCTAGGCTCCCTCCGGCCGCCGCCGGAGCCCTGGGGGTGCACCCAGGCGGGAAGAGGCGCCGGGGTGTGCCTACTTGTGTGTGCGGGGACAGAGGGGACGGGAGCATCCTCCTTGGCCGGGGCGGGGGGGGGCGGCCGTAGACTCCGAGTGTTCATCGAGGCCGAGCCACGCGACGGGGAGCCCCGGCGAGGGCATTTCTTATCCTCTCTAGGGGAGTGACGCCAGGCTTTTCCCGACCTGCCCGACACCAACCCGATCTGGGAAGAGGAGAAATTAAGCAGGGAGAGGGACCGGCATGGAAATCGAGCCGAGCTGACTCGGCTGGCTTAGAGAGGCGAGCAGTGCCTAGTCCAGCGGCCGCAGTGTGAATTCCCATCTCAGTCCGGCATGCTGCCTGCCGGCATTCCGCCTTCCCGGAGCTGTTCCTGCGCTGTCCGCCCGGGCCCTCCCGGCCCCGGCAGCTTAACCGTAATCAAACAGCCCCGCGGCAGCTCCTCAAAGAAAGGGGTGGGTAAACCCACCTGGGAAATTGACTTCCACCTCTTGTGTCCAAACCTTTCTGCAAAGGGAAGTGACCTCGGGGAGGGGAGAATCTCTTACTGCAGGTTGAACGCTTGTCTAGAGGGAAATGAGGAAAAGAACGGAAGAAAATGAAAAGGTCGAGTTTTAAAATTTTTTTTTGCACAGGATGAAAGTGAGCAGAAGAGACAAAGCCGAGCTTTTCGTCAGCTCCAGAGTCGCGGAAAGTCCCCGAAACCTTGCGAGTTAAGTGAACAGCAGACGATCACCAGAACCGCGGAAGAGATGGGGAGCGGTGGGGCACCGCGGCGGGGCGGCCGCTCACCGGCAGCGGGCAGGGGTGGGCAGCCGGCGGCGGCCCCCGCCGCCCTGCCTCCGGCACCCCCGCACCCTCCCCGGAGTGCAGGGAGCACAACCGAACAAACTGGTCTATTGTACTGCAAGACATTTACCAACCCCCAAACCTGTTACAAAACAGCAAACCCGGGCTTCTTTCTTTGAGGAGAAAACTACGCACACCACACTCACAAAACATGGCAGGCGGGAGAGGAGGGAGAAGAAAGGAGGGGGAGGGCAGCGGGGAGGAAGACTGGAGACAGGTAAGTGCGCCCCAGGGCAGGAGCGTGCCTTTTCAGGCCTCGCCTCCCCCCCTTCCAGCACTCTCCTCGCCAGCCTCGGCTGCCAGAGGGGCATCTTTCATCTCGGGGATCCTTCCAGCGACGCCTTTGGCACATTCGCTGCTCTCGCCGTACCCCGCACCGCCGTGAATTACCGCTGCCCCTAGGATAGGGGTCCCCGTGGGAACGTGCTCGGCCGCGGGGGCCCCGCGGGCCGGGATTTCTACTGGAAGAGGGCCCACGCTCCGTGCGAGTGGTCCGCGCCAGTGGGCAGTGCTCCGGCCATCTCGCCCAAGCCGTGCCTCCAGCACCGGGCAGAGCTAGCGACTGCTCTGACGCAAGGGTTTTTTCCCTAAATCGTGTAGAGATAAAACGAAAACAATAAAAGTACCTCTGCAACGTCCCTCCTTTAGTCGGAGCCGCAGTAGGCTTTTAGCAGGAGCGAGGGGAGCGGGGCCCTCATTTTATCCTTTTCTCGTATTTAGTGGCTCCCTTTGACGGAAACGTAATTTGTATAATTAGCCGAGCGCACACGGGCGACTGATGGGCTGTGGAGTGTGCAGCTCTCGAAGCTAATTGCTCTCAGGAAAGGATTCGGGGCGGCTTAAGGCGAGAGATTTGCTTTCTCGCGTCAGGATGGGCAGCTTTCCCTTCAGCTTAAAGCACTATGCAATAAGATGTACGCGGTCTTGCCAGAGCCCCTTTCCCAGCGGGGAGAGAGCACCGCCACCCCTCGGCTCGCCCGCGGGTACCTGCAAGGGCCGGATCCTGCCAGCACGCCCGGACTGCGGTGGCACTGTACGGCACTGGAACAGAAGGCGAACTCCCAGCTCCCATCCTCCTTCCTCACTTTCTTTCTGCAAGCAAATTAGTATTACATTTTTTCCCTCTTATTAATAGAAGAAGGGATAATTTGGAAACGTTGCTCGTGGTCGAAATAATTTTATTTTATTCAGAATATACAGTTTAATTCCTCTATCTACAATTATTTACAGGGTTAAAATAACATTGAAAAAAGTCTCTGGAAAAGTTGAGGTCATAGATTTCAAGGCACCAATGCTAGTGTCCACAGCTGAGCCAAAAAATGTCCGTATTGTATAAAAAAGGGTTTCCTTTGAAATGCAATAAGTTACATGCACAAGCTTTACACATTTTAATCTTTTTGTTTGTTTCTTTTCCCTTTTAAAAATTCCCCATATGCATTCCTTTCGTTATTATTCCTTAACAGTAAAACACAGGAGTCCAAGGAACAACAACAAAAAAAAAAAAAAAAGGGTCAGGCTCTAATAAATCGTCCCAGAGGCCAGCGCTAACGGGTGCTGTAGGGAGCCGTGGGGTTGGAGGTGGGAGTTGATGGAGTTGGCAGCGGGGTACCAGGAAGTGGAGCTCTCCAGGTAGCTGGATGCAGGGGACGGGTTGGAGTTTGGAGGGTGAGCGTGTGCGTGGGCATGGTGGCTGAGGGAGCGGGACGAGCCCTGAGGTTCCCAAACCGCAGGTGACTGTGGAGAGTTGCAGGCCATGGGGTCGCTGGAGCTGGGGCTGTGCTCCGGAGGCATCTCTCCGTTTTTCATAATCTTCTTGATCTTGGATCTTTTATTCTGAAACCAGATTTTCACCTGGGAGCGGGGCGGGAGGAGAGGAGAAGGGAGGAAAGAGGGAGCGGGGAGGGAAAGCGACACCATTAATGCCCGCCTGGCAACCCGGTGCTTCGCAGCTACGGCGCCCCGCGCCCCGCCGCCCTCCCGCCCCTCCACGGGGGCCGATCCAACCCTTCCCGCCGCGCCGGGCTGAACCCGGGGTTCGGGCCCCGCCAGGCCGGGCCGGGCAGAGCAGAGCCGCTCGCGGTACCTGTGTCTGCGTGAGTCCCAGGGAAGCTGCCAGCTCGGCCCGCTCGGGCAGGGCGAGGTACTGGGTCTTCTGAAACCTCCTCTGCAGCGCTGCCAGCTGAAAGCTGGAATAAATAGTCCGGGGTTTGCGCACTTTCTTTGGTTTGCCGTTCACCATCCGCACCTCAGGCTCCGCCACCTCCTTCTCTGCACGGGCGCAAGAGCGGGAGAGAGACGCAGGCGTTAANGGGTCGGGCAGCGGCGCCGGCCCGACGGGCCCCTGCGGCTTCCCCCGGGGCTCCCGCAGCCGGGCGGCGGCCCCGCGCAGCCTCCGCCGGCTCCCCGCGGTGAGACGGGGGGGGGGAACCCCCTCTCTCCCCACCGGCCTCGGCCACCCCTGGCCCTCCTCCGCCTCCCACGCCCGCCCCGGGCATCTTGCCGGGCGCGCAGCGCTGCGCGGGCGGGAGCGCAGGGCATGTGCGGCCGCCGCGGGCGTTGGGAGGATGGTTGGGGCCCTGCTGGGAAGAGCTCGGTCCGGGGCAGAGTTGGACCTAAGGCATCAACCACTTCCTCTGCACGCCCGCGCCTCCCCCCTGCTGCCGCCGGCGTGTCCCCAAGCGCCGCCGCGACCGCACTCGTCCCAGCCAAGCCCCAGCTGCTTGGCTTCACCACGGGATTATTTTTTTTTCTTCCTGCCCCTTTTTTTTTTTTTGTTTCTTTTTTTTTTTTTTTTTTTTTTTTTTTTTTTTTTTTCCCCTTACTGCAGGTTACAAATAAGTAAAGCACTAAAACCGCGACGCTTTCTGGTGAAAAACGCTCCCGGCTTCGCAGCCCCGCCATGGCTGAGCTCCCCCTCCCAGTCTCCTCCCCCGCCCCTACAGCACAGGGGGAAGGAAACTTTCTTCAACACCGCGAACCTGAGTTTGAGACACGCAACAAGGCTCGGGTATTTTCTCCGTCTTCCTGCGGGGGGAAGGAGGAGGGAGGTAGTCGTGGGGGCCCGGGAGCGGCTGACAGAAGCGCTAAAGCACTAGTCCTACGATTTGTAGTTTAGATCATGCG
>VZRV01007964.1:0-26556 GCA_013398115.1 Falcunculus frontatus | reverse complement strand
CGAGCCCCACGGCGGGCCGGGCGCTGTGTCCCGGCCGGTGCCCGCCGGCCGCCCCACCCTTCCCCGGTCCTGGCTCGGGAGTATCCCCACGGGCTGAACCCTCCGCTCGGGTTCACAGAGGGCTCTCCGTCCCCTTTCGCTCTGCAGCGCTTTGTTTCCAGCCAACGAGCGAAGTATTTTGGATGAGCCTCTCAGACTTTTGGATAAAATCTTGCAATTGTTCACAGAAAATCTTTCACTTTCTGGATAAAATATTCTCTCTTGGGCACGGAGTTTTTGCTGGAAACTTTATTTGCATGGAAATTGCTGGCAAAGAATGAAAGGAAATTTTTTTCCCTTCCTTAAAAAAAAGCCCCAAACAGCCCTCCGCAGTGGAAACACGGATTAACTCTTGTTTTACAGCATCAGAAAACGGTGATTGCCATTCAACAACTTCAACAACTGAGGACTTTCCTCACCTTAGGCTTAGGACTTATTTACCTAGGGGAGTATTTTCAGAATGAAGAGGCAAAGGGACTGAAAGACCTTGTGTTCTCACCTAAGGCCGAAAAGAAATTCTGCTTCAAAGTAAAAGGTCTTGTAATTTTCAGTATGGGCAACAGCTATCGGGGATCCAGTGGAGAGGGCTAGTGAACTGCCCAGAAGGATGTTCACAAGACAGTGATAAAGGGAGAAATGCAGGAAAGGATTTTGGGAAACCGCAACTGGAAGCAGGGAAGGAGAAATAAACCTGACAGAGAACTCAGGGAAGGCACCTAGGACTTTTTGCTCACATTTCAGTAGCTTTCTGAAGAGCCTTTGGCTTTGGGTACAGCTGGTTCGGGGAGAGGAAAATGGGCATGTCTCCACCTAGGCACAACATGCTCTGCTTTGGGGAACTTAGCTCACTCCTAAAGGAAAGGATATTTGTGCTCATGTGAAAGTCACCATTTGAGTTGATGGAAGGATTCACATGTGAACTTGGGATCAAATCCTGTCTGGTCCCTCAAACAGTGGTGCAGGTATTGTTTTAGCCCTTCATCCGAAAGCATCCACTAGGCTCTGGTCATTTCCCACCCCTGGAACAGTGTTTTCTCTTCCAGTTTCTTGTGCATGCCCAAGAAACGCTGGGCCTCCAGTTAATGAAGTGAACCTGTCACTTTGGCATTTTCATAGCTGATGGACTCACTGCCAGGCTTGGCCACAGACTAGGCTCTGCTGGCCTCGCTTGCCCAGCCTGTAAATTGCACAGTGTATAAAAACCGTGACATACAATGTAAGGAATTAGAATTTGCATTTTAGGGCAAACTGTGACTGTCTCTTTCAGTTGCCAAGGAGCTGACAGGAGAAGTGCACACTTGCACCTATTTCCACCAAATTGCACCAACATGGGTGAAGAGAGAAGCTAGGGGTTCTTGTTAAAGTCAGCTGTAGCAGGCTGAGCCAAAGGTGGGCAACAAGATGATGTTAAGAGATTCTCAGAGATGCAAAACTCCTGCCTGCATCCCCCCTTCCCTCCTTTTTCAGGGCATGCCTTCCAAGGTTGCTGAGGGGTTGTTTACCTGTTTCTTGATGCATCACAACCTTCCCAAGGTAAGGCAGTGCCTCGCAGTCCTGGCTGAGTCATGACCTGCTCCTTCAGAAAGGGAAATATTCAATGAACTCGACCATTCCTTTACCTTTTGGAGCCCTGTCCACATGAGCTCATGAGGCAGATGGGGAGCTCACATTATTCTTCCATTAGTGGGTTCAACGTGGATGTGACCCATCTCAACAAATATGGAGATCTGCTCTGGGCTGGGCAGGATGTTTCAGGAAAAGCCTGTCCTAGTCTTTTTTTCCTGTTTCCAGCCCATTTGCTTCCATTGCAATGTAACACTGGCCTCTTTCTAAAGTCATGCAGGCCAGCAGAGAACCATCATCACAAAACCCAACTTCTCCCAATGGAGTTGTTCTACCTGCCTGCTCCTCAGGTAGCTGGGTGTTGTTATTCCAATAACTGTAGGTCCTTCAACTGATGTGAGGCCCAGTGGTTTCCAAGAAAGCCAAGACACAAAGCAGATGGAGCCCTCTCCAGATGTGCAGTTTGGGTCAGCAGTGAGAGCTGCAGAAGCATGGCTCCCTGCACAGTTGCCTCAAGTTTCCATAACAGATGTTTGAGCATGGATCTGGAGCCGCATGGGAAAAGCTGCTGCTGGAGCTGCTGCTCTGATGTAGAGCATGAGCCAGCACCACTGGAGAGCTGAATGTAAAATCTCTCTTTGCCAGAAACACTACAAGGAAAATATCTGCTCTAGCTGCCCTTGCTGCCCAGCAGCGGTGCCACAGGGAGGGCACTGCAGACGTCTGGCACAGCAGACAGTGATGGCAGTGGCATACTGGGTAGGGCCTCCAACCAAGAGCAGAGGAGGAAAGGACCTCAGCTGTGGCAGCAGGAGGGGCAGGCATGAATGACTTCAGGAAATTCAGCATCCTGGATGAGTGGGCAGCTGGGCTGGATGACTGTAATGATCTTTTCAGGCCTTAAAATTTATTACTGTAGCTTTTAGCTCTGGGTAGCCAAAGGCAGTTGCTCCTCGAGGAAGAGGGTTGATTCATCTCCAGCACAGGCATTTACTCTGCTTATTCTCTCTCGCCTGTCACATTCACATCTCCTTCAGCTGTAACTCACTTGTCGGCCTCTCAGATAGGAGCAGGGTTGCTGCCTCTCTGCAGGACTTCAGATGTGAGATAAATCCCTTTGCATCCCAATGCCACAGGAATGCTTTCCTAGATCTCTGACATCCCTGTTAAAAGATGACCGGCCGAAGAATTTGAGGCCCAGCTCTTCAGGCCCTTTGGTGTGTTTTCAGCAGGGCTGCTGGCTGGGGGGCTCAGGGAAGCCCGCCTCCGGGCCCTTGTGGATTTTAACTTACAAATCTCAGGAACTAAGCTTGCAGTTTTCCTTTTGCTCTTTTAATAATGATCTAATACATTGCTTTCCTACAGAGGTCAGCCAAACTTTTATAATTTAGACCTTGAAGGATTTACAGATGATGGCAGCCTTAGGAAAAACTCTCAAAAACTCCTGCTTAGCTAATGGCTGTGCAATCAGCTTGATTCAGGCAGCATTAAACCATACACAAATCTATGAAGAAATTAATGACAGCAATTAAACAGTGGGAGCAATGAATATAAGAAGGGACACTGAACAAGGGACAAGGACACCTTGCAGGTTAAAGATCAAAGCGGCAAATGCACATCTCTTGTCATTTGGTTCTACACCTATTACTTATTCTTTACACAATCTGCCTGGCCTTACCGATTAAGTTTATCAATATGCACTCACCAACAGTACATACTCTAGCTAGCAGTAGTATATATCTGCAAAATGACTTAATAACTTGCATCTGCCATAAAACCCGCGTTATGTTCAGTTCTTCAGTTATGGCTTTGCCTTTTTAACAATATTTTTAAAGTAAATATATGCTTGGTTTTCCCCATGAAATTCCAGGGCTATATTATTTTATCCCATCTCATCTGCTGCCTTAGGTTTTATGTCCTTCACTGAAACATACACCACCATAATTCAAACCTGGTCTCCTAAAAGTTCCCTATGCAGTAGAGGGGAGCCTTCTTCTCTTTCATCTTTCACAATCCAGTCTGCAGCTGCAAACAGCCCTGCAGGGAAGTTGGATGTCACTGGCTGCGTTGTCAGTGCTGTCTCTTCAAGGGGCTCTGTAAGGTCACCACCATATTTATAAGCATAGAGGAAAAGACTTTTCTTTTTCTGATACCCATGTTTGAATTACATCTTTGTCCTTGAAAGAGGGCCCGCTGCAAGAAACTTCAAGATGCTCTGCTTTAAGATTCATTTTACATTCCTTAATTTATTGGAAAAATGGAGGTTATTTTCTTCTTCAGCGAAGATTTCTTCATCACAATGTTCTCTAGTCAGTGACTGAAAAATAGCACTTGGGGCTGTATTATTTTTGCTTCTGCAAGCCTGCTAGTTCTTTTATTATTAAGAAAATGCCTTGGTTTGGGAATGAGAAATAAGGTGGTTTTCTTCAGAGACAGATTTTGAATATGCAGGCACATATTTTGAGGAAAAGTATCACTTGGGTGGATACCTACAGAAGGAAAAGAATTTTCATTAAGGATATTTAAGTGAAAATACATTTGGGTTAGAAATAAGACAAGTTTTACAGTTTTCCTTCCTTCTTTCAAAAAGCATAAATTAATCTTTGAAAAAAGTCCAAAAGGTTATGGTGGCTTCTGCATGACTCATCATACTTTTTCATGAAGATGCCTCCTTTTCAAAGTGAGATCTTTGGATCAAGCAGAAGATGGAAGAATGACGGAGACATGACCAAATGAGGTTGAAACCAGAGCAAATGATTGCTGTGTTCCCTTCTGGTCTTCAAATCTTTTTGTCAGTTTCATAAAAAGTTCCACTTTTTCCTCACATGCTGCCAAATGATGTCACATCACCCTGATTTGGGAGTTATTCTGTATTAGAAATGGTGTGTGTGTGATGATGCCTGGCTTTGTGACTTTTCATCACTTGAAAGAACAGCAGTTAACCCTACAGGTCTTTAAAGCCAGGTGTGCATGGCCACATCTTCCTTTTCCCTGGTGCCCACGGGGGACCCACCTGACACGAACCACCACCACAATCCCTGTCCTGCTAAACCAATAGAAAGGGTCTCCATGGACTTCAGTGGGAGTAGACGGAAGTTTTGTGCCCATGTTCCCTCTCCCAGTTCAATACCTGGAGCCACAGAGCTGTAGCTTCTGCCTTACCCTATTCATTGCAGCACTCGTGCTCGGCTCTCAGCTGTTCCCTCTCCATCCCACTTTGCTGGAGGACTCCAGTGTGTGATGGGTTGGACATAAAATCTTTTCTTCCTCTGGCACTTGTTACTGAATTTAGGCAGTTAAGAAAACCTCATCATGCTTGCTGTTGCTCTTTGCCTCAGTGAACTTGCAGTCCAGAGAAGGTATGGATAGACTGGAGAGCAGAGAGAGCCATTGCGCTTGAGCCTGTCCTCAGCCTTTCTGCTGCGTTATACAAAAGATGACAATTATCCTCTCTGGCTTTGGAAAAGAAACTAGATAAAATGCGGAGATTATGAAGGGAAGCAGTCATATTACAACAATTCTGGGCAATGAAATAATAGTTGTGGGTGGAATGAAAAGATGGTACAGTGTCATCCAAAGGCGCGCTGGTGCCAGTGTGAGTCTTTCCAGCCACAGTCAAAAGAACTTTACGCAGCCCTTTGTTTGCTTACACACTGTGATATAAAAGGTGAAATCTTCCATGGACTGAAGTGACCAGGATGTCATTAGTGCTATTTTACACAGGATTTCAGGGGAGATGGCTCCAGGTGTTCGAGCACAGGGTTTGGCCTAAGGATCTCTATCAAATCCTTAGGCCAAACCCTGTGCACAAACACCTGGAGTAATTGGTGAAGTAATTGGTGATGTTGCAGCTTGAATGGAACAGAGCTCCTTACTGAAGGCTTCATATTTAATCTTTTCTCACTAGGACTTCAGAAACTAATAGAGTGTTAACAAAAGAGTGAGAATCACATTTTTCTGCACATTTTGTTTCTATAATTGTAATATTATAGTGCTGTTTACTCAACCAATATAAACCCAGTGCTCTTGGCAAATACTTACAATGTGTGTGCTCCGAATTTATTCTTTGCAAAGCAGACTTTACACACCACAGATGAAGACGCTTCAGCTTCATTTAAATGGGGAATAAAAGGGATTGCATTACTCTATTTCTTTGCAAGCTGAAAAAAAAAAAGGCATTGTCCTCTTTCAGAGTTCAGATTTCATTTTCTTCAAATGAAGTTGCAGTGGTTAGATTTACAAAACCTCTATTCTTTTTTTTTTTTCATACATCTGCAGATTTCCTATCTTTAAAGTGTTTGCACAGAGTCAAAAAGGAAACAATAGAAACACAAATCTTCAAGCTGGCATAAAAAATGTCAAGAACAAGATTTGAACACTTCTTAATATCAGTGTAACTACGAGATTACTTTAAAATTCTTTTTCCCCCTGAAAATTCTGTACTTTATTTATGAGGGCAAATCAGAGTGTAAAGTAGAAAAGATATTTCTAAAGATTCTCTTGGACTGTTTAAAGCTACATCTGAAGACATACAGACATATAATAGAAACACAAAGACCAAACTACTATTGTGTTTTACACTTTGGCAGTTTTGCAAACTTCTGTAGTTATGTCTTTTTAGTACATTAAAACAAACAGCAAGGAAATAGAAAATACTTCTTCCACAGCTGTGTTTACTACCTTAAATGTATTTTTTTTCCCTCAACCAGGCAACCAGTCTGAGACAAGAGGTTTCCCCGCTGTGTAACACAGCATAATCAGAAGCACACACAGCACCTACCTGGAGTATTCCAACACACAAGTAGTGGAAAATTAAAGCAATAGAATGGAAAAGTCAATAGCTTTTTCCAGTGAAACACATTTGACATAGCAATAGACATACTTTAAAAATATATGAATGTACATAAGATCTTGGAGAATTCATTTGAGTGAAAATTCTGTTCATGCAGGAGGGAAAGAAAAGAATATTCAAACTTTCTTGAAGAAATCAAAATTTTAATTGAAAAATTTTAAAACATATCCCCATTTTACCACAATGTGAATCACGATTTTCCACTTTCTTTACTACTTTGGGGAGCATATTTTACATAAATGAAAGCCTAATGAGCTATTCCTAGTAAAATGAAAAAATATTGTCAAAATGGCAAATACCTGAAAAATGGTTTTTAGTTGAAATCAGCAGCACCTTCAGAGATTTTCTGGAGAGTTTTAATCTGCTTAAATATCTGTTGAGAAATGAAATTGAAATTTTTCTTACCACCATTTCTGTAGAAGAAATAAATTGCAAACTCACAGCAGAAAAGTATCTTTCCCTTGAAATTATCAATATTGCTTTCTGATTTTCAGGCATTGCTAATATGATGTAACCACTTTTCAAAAAGTTCAGACATTTTTAGGTAGGATTTTATTTCACTGGAAATTTTGATGGATCTTTTAAACACTTACGTTGAATTATCACTCAATAATTATTCTGAATGCTGTAGGAATCATTATTGGGTCACGTAAAACATACATTTTTCCTGACTGAAATGAAATATTTTATTTCAACTTAGAGTGTTTCTTTCAGCTCTTCTGTTTTGTATAAAGGAAATGAAAGAAATATTGTAATCACAGAATGAAAATATGTTGTAAAACATCAATGTGGGCTTTTCAGGCTTCCATACTATTTTGTCTTTTTAAAAATTTTTTCTCTCAGTATGGACAGCTGAAGATAAAACCTCAGGAATCTAGCGATGGAATATTTCTGACTAATCAAATTTACAGGTTTTGTTAAAAAACAGCCTTGGCTGAAAAAAAGTGATGAGAGCCTACTTTGTCGTTTAAATCAAGCACTGGCCAATGAAGTGTAAGCCCCGACAGCAGACAGGCATTTGGAAAAGGAGGGCCATGAAGTTGGTAAAGGGACTGGAGCACCTCCGCAGTGAACTCAGGCTGAGAAAGTTGGGGCTGTTCAGCCTGGAGAAGAGAAGGTTGTGCAGAGACCTCACAGCACCTTCCAATATGTGAAGGGCCCTACAGGGAAGCCAGAGAGGGCCTCTTTGTCAGGAACTGCAGTGACAGGATAAGGAGCAGTCGTTCAAACTGAAAGAGGGGACATTTAGGTTAGATATATGGAAGGAATTCTTTACTTCCATAAAGTGGAAGGGTGGTGAGTCACTGGAACAGTTCCCCGGGGAAGCTGTGGCTGCCCCATCCATGGAAGTGCTCAAGGCCAGGCTGGAGGCAGCTTTGAGCAACCTGGTCTAGTGAAAGATGTCCTTGCCCATGGCAGGGGGACTGGAACTAAATGATCTTTAAGGTCCCTTCCAACCCAAACTATTCTATGATTCTCTGATTCTAAAAGTTCTTCTCAGCAGCTGAAATTTTAGGCAATCTCCTTTGTCTTGTTTGCAGGTTCTGCCCATGAACCTTGGGCATAATCTGGTCAGTAACCTTCATTAACATGGTCTTTGCAGCTTGCCTTATTTTAGTCACATAAAATACAGATTTCAAGTCTAGGCCAGTACCCTCAGCTTTCATTGCTGACATGAAGAAGGATTGGATGTGTCTCGAGGTTGGATCACTCGCTCCTAGGAGAGACATTAGGGGACAGCTGTGTGCCTGAAACCCTGAACTTCTACCAAGAATACGGTCACACTCAAGTGTTTAGGATACAAGTGGATGCTAATGTAAGCTAATATAATCCGTCAGGAGCACTTTCCAGACCACCTATAATACAGTCTGAATATTTAGCACTGTAAGGACATATAATCCAGGACAACCACCAAGAACCAGCAAATAAAGGTGGTTTTATTCTGTGTGCACATATTCCATGAGTTTAATGACCCTTTAAACTCCTAGCTAAACCCATCCTCTAGCATGAGTGCCACTCCAGGCACTGTGGACATGTATTCAATCACAGGGACAAGTGTAGTGTGATCTCAGGCGAAGCTGAAGTGAGAATGCTCCAAACAGAAGTGACACAACTCTTCTTAATAATGAAGATAATTAAACCTCAGACATCACAGTCTAAGCAAATGTCAAGGCAAATTCATTACCATCAGCAAATCATGTCAAAAGTGTTTTGGAGCCAGGCTGCTCCCACTGGTGCCAGGGGAGCTTAACCGTGGGCTTCCCTAGAAGCCACGTCAGGTCAGCACCCGGCTTCTGCGGATTCTCAGGTTATTGTTGTGAGCTCTAGTTTAGTCATTGGATAAGGCAGGGATAAGAGCCACCAGATGAAATTTTGTGTCTGTGCTGCAGCAGATGAAGCTGGCTGCTTGCTCTTGCAGCTTGTTATTTCACCCTTTACTACATCCTCCACAGCACCTGGCTTTAAAGAGGACTTTGAGAAATGTTTAGAAATAGTTTTGGTTATGAGAGACCTCAGCAAACTCTGTGTCCCAAACTTAATAAGGTAAATACAAGCTATTCCTGAAACTTGGGAGGTGTGTGTTTAACTCAGCCAGTTCACATCCCTGGTGGGCTGGCCTTGTCCAGCGTTTCAGTACCCACACTGCTGCTCACTTCCCTCTCCCAGAAGAAACAGGAAGAGCAAAAAGAGCAAGAAAACTCCTGAGCTGATATAAAGGCAGTTCAATTGGTGAAGAAAAGAGGAAAAAACAGCAAGCAAAGCAAAGGCAACCACCCACCACTTCCCATGGACAGACCAATGCCAAGACAGTTGCTGAATTTGGCCATCTTGGAAACTGGCTCTGTATCCCTCCTTCTTCTTCTGGCTCAAGTTTTATCACTGAACATGATGTTACAGGGTAGGGAGGTGAATAGTTGCAAAACACTGATCCTCCCTCAAAGAATGTGTGAATTTCTAGGCACTTGTAACCATTAAAAAGCAGAAAAAATAGATATAGAGTTGTCCTACCTCCGATGTCTAGAGAGTCCTTTCTTTAGGATGGTATTTGAGACATGGGGTGTGAGTTACCTTAAGGAGAATAACTGGATAAGAAGCATTTTGGTTTTCTTTCTCTTTCTTTCAAAAGAAAAATGGCTGTTTATTTACACGAACAATGCAATGAACCTTTCTATTCCCTTTCAGAAGAAACCTGGAGTTGCAACTAGTTAAAAACCACTTTCTGCAACACAAAGCACTGTTCTACTTACTGAGATATTTATAGAGGAAATTAGCACAACTTGATAAATCTGCTGGATTAAAAAGTGATGTGGCTGGCAAACAGTTTCCCTTTTTAGCTGCTTGAGCGTTTCTGTCATAACAAACATTGTCCCCCAATTGTGGCACCCTTTCCTCTCACAAATTTTTGAGTGGTGCTGGAACACACTCTGATATGATTCCCTTTCATTTCTGACACCGTTATGTCATTTTATGGATTTCTGCTGACAGCATTTCATTTCAACATCATTATAGCATCTCAACTGACTTTCCACACTGAGCACACCAAGAGGCTTTTGTGATGATGCTATGCTAAGAGCAGTTAGAAAAAATAGGTTATAAATATTACAAATTATTAAGATTACAAATAACCTTGCTAAAGATTAATTACTATGCATGAACATGAACAGGTTTTCTTGCTTAAATTTTCAGCTGTTACAAAATTTCATATTTTCTATCTTTTACAAATGGTCAAGAGATTCAAGTCATAGGTAAAGCTACCCTGCAACTGGACGATGAAGCCTGGTGGGTTCACAGACTGCTGTTACAGCTAGCAAAAGTGGGCACAGCACTCACCAGGAGTCAGGAGCCAGTTCATCATCTTTGGTTCCTTGGAAGTCAGGTGCCTGAGCTGGGCAGCAAGGTGCCCGGGTGTCTCAACTCCCACCACAGATAGCAGGAGGAACCAAAGGGGATTTGACCTCTCAATGTTAGACCAGTCTCTTAAGGTATGATGGGATTTTGTTGGGACCATGGTGGTACCACCTTCAGAGGGAGACTGGAGAAGTGGAAGGTGTCCCTGCCCATGGGAGGGCAGTTGGAACTAGATGATCTTTAAGGTCCCTTCCAACCTAAACTGTCGTATGTTTTTATGATTCTGTGAATTAGCATCACTGCCTTAATTTAAAAAAATTAAACTTAGGAGAGTTTAGTTCTATCCAAAGAGGTGACAAAAAAGGGAACTGGAGAAAAATAACACGATAGAAAACAAAAAGAAAGAAGAACCCCTAATCTCCAACACATCTCTTCTTATGTCTCTCACTGTTATGTCTTAGAGATTCATGGCTGCACAAGCCAGGGTGTGCAAAGGAATCCCAGGTGACAAGCCTAAGCCAGATGCCTTTCTGAGGCCTCTGTGATTAGAAGGACTTGATGGTGGCAGAGGTGCTCTTGAAGTGACATCCATGTAGGCTGGCAGTGCAGCCTACCCAGGATCAGGCATCTCCCTGGCTGCTGTGGCCGGTGTCTCTGGTTCCCTGAGTCGAGAAACACTTCTCATCCAGGTAGCTGGGCTTGCAAGATGCAGATTGAGATGCAGATCGAAATGCAGATTGGGCTCTGGGTGGGAGCCCGAGACAAAAGGACTGTCAACCTTTGGGATAACAAAGGCCACAAAGATGGGTGACAACCATCAAGGTGAATGGACACTGAGAGACACTTCAGCAGCTGGGAATTGCCGACCTTTTGGATAACAAAGGAGATGAAGGTGAGTGAAGGTTCCTATGTTGAGGGTCCTCCTCAGAGACACCAGCTCTGGCAGTTTCTGTGTTACTGCACTGTTAATAAATGGAACTAGACATCTGAGACTCTGCTATGGGAAAACTAGAGCTGAACCGGTAAGGAA
This sequence comes from Falcunculus frontatus, assembly GCA_013398115.1. Taxonomy (NCBI): domain Eukaryota; kingdom Metazoa; phylum Chordata; class Aves; order Passeriformes; genus Falcunculus; species Falcunculus frontatus. Next base: position 15,223 of record VZRV01007964.1, on the reverse strand, counting down.
ACGTGATCTGACTGTGTGAGTGGGGTGTGGAGACAATCAAGCGGGGCTCCCATCGGCTCACTGGAACTGCCCACTCTGAAGGACCTTCGGTCCCATCAGTGCACATCTCTGGTCTTGGGAGTGTGACTGGCAGAGGGTCTCAATGAATGGTCAGACCAGGTAGTTTCCTTAACACCTGAACCCTGCTGCAAAACCTCCATCTGCATCTGAGTGTTCCCAGACTTGGATTTGCTCTAAGCAAGAAAAGATATGCAAACTCATGCACGATTACAATTACAAGTTATAGAATATTTAAATAGCAGCTGAACCAAATACAGCAAAACTTTGATTTATCAAAATGCGTGATATTTAGAAAGCCTTCATTCATCTCATGTCTGGAAGTGTGTTCTAACACAGGCTCTTATTACATCATCAACTACTATTTTTTAAAGTAAATCGGAACATTTGTGCTGGCGATGATATCCAAGGCATTCTTAGGAAGTTAGATAGGTCAGTATTTTTACTGTCATTTTTAAATTAGTGATCTTCCTAACTAGTGCATTTAGTACAACAAGTAGAATCAGTCATTTCTTCATGGTCTTTTGCGGGAGTGGGAATTTTCTAGTTTCTGTAGTATGTAAATGCCTTAACAACCTTGATAATGTTTTTCCTAAAGTGAAATGAGATAATGAATAGCATTACCTCCGCTGTTTTAGATGGAAAAATGAGACAGAGGACACTTACTGAAGGCCAAATTAAAGTCAGCGATCTGGGCTCCCACATCCATCTCACCACTGTCTCCACCTCTGTGCAGATATCCTCAGGCAGATAGAAAAACAGAGATCTATTTTCTTCTCCTTTACATTTTATCCTTTACATTTCTCTTCTCCTTTACACGCTCACACTGCAATGACAGAGAAGGTTGCATGGAAAAAAATGTTCACTTGAAAGAAGAAAAATTTCTGGTGTGCTTTTGCTCAGCTAAATCTTCAGATAAATGTTCCAGCAAGCCCTGGCTGCATGGGATAGGGAGCAGGACTGAGAGGAACCAGATAAGGAAGTAGTGAGCTGGGAATACAACTATTTAAGACAGTGCTGCATATTTTTCATTTGATATTTATGGATCAGCTGATGTAGATCAAAAAAATTACCAGGGGGCAGTTCTAAATGATATTATTCGAATGAGAAATCCCAGGTAAATGTGAAAGTCTGGAGGCACAGCACTGGGAGCTCAGCAGCCTCAGACTGCTCTCAGTTGAGTAGTACAAAGTTCCCTCCGTGTGCTTTGGAAAGCAAGCAGCCATAGCATGTATGACATGAATGTGGAGTGGTGTGTAGGAAATGATTATGCCATCTGTAGCCTGACCTACGAATTATTAAGCTGATGTTTTGTCACATAATTATTTTTTTGTAAGAGATGACTTTGGAATATTAATAAAGACTAGTTCTGCCCCATGGACGGCTCTAATTGCAGGTGAGTTTATCTATAAGACAACAAGTGAGGCTGATGTGATCCTTAAACATGTTCTGTCACCGTACAGCCCAGAGGACACTGCTGTAGTATCTGTCTGCCTGCTCATCCAAGTGCAAGGGTTTGGTGGCCTAGACAGTCCAAGGGGACCTCATTTACAGGACCTCTGTATGTATATCATATACCTCATATTCAGACTTGGAAACAGTTCCCATCCATACTTGTGGATGACCCACAGAATCACAGAATGAACTAGCTGGAAAAGACCTTTGAGATCATCAAGTCCAACCTATCACCCAACACCACCTCATCCACTAAACCATGGCACTGAGTGCCACGTCCAGTCTTTTTTTAAACACATCCTGGGACAGTGACTCCACCACCTCCCTGGGCAGACGATTCCATTGCCCAATTACTCTTTCAGTGAAGAACTTTCTCCTGATGTCTAACCTAAACTTCCCCTGGTGCAGCTTAAGAACATTCCCTCTTGTTCTGTCAGTGGTTGCCTGGGAGAAGAGACCGACCCCCACCTGACAACAGCCTCCTCTGGGGGAGTTGTAGAGAGGGATGAAGTCCCCCTGAGCCTCCTTTTTTCCAGGCTAAACAACCCCAGCTCCCCCAGCTGTTGTTCATAGGACTTGTGTTTCAGGCCCTGCACCAGCCTTGTTGCCCTCCTCTGGATTCATTTGAGCACCTCAACATCCTTCCTAAACTGAGGAGCCCAGAAGTGGACACAGTACTCAAGGTGCAGCTTCATCAGTGCTGAGTACAGGGGAAGAATGACTTCCCTGGTTCTGTTGGCCACACTATTCCTGATACAGGCCAGGATCCCACCGGCCTTCTTGACCATGTGGGCACACTGCTGGCTCATGTTCAGTCAGCTGTCAACCAGTACCCCCAGGTCCCTTTCTTCCTGGCCACTGTCCAGCCACTCTGTCCACCATTGGATGTATTCAAGGTCAAGCTGAATGGGGCTTTGAGCAACCTGATTTAGTGAAAGATGTCCCTGCCTATGGCAGGGAGTTGGATGTGATGATCTTTAAAGGACCCTCTCAACCCAAACCAGTCACCTACCTGCGCAAAAGTCTCCCAGTCCAGGAAGAGTTTTAGATGTCTCTATGAGCAAGTAAGAGGATGAGTCACTCTCCTGATAGCTCCTGTAGGCATTGCAAGGAAAGAACAGAGTTTCTCTTGTGCCATCTCAGGTTATTCCTGAGCTAGCGAAGCCTGAGCAGAGACTTGTGAAATGAAGCTTGTCCCTTCAAATCCAAGCCTGTGCCTTTCAGATGCCTCACCCCAAGACAGATGTGCTGCGCCAGCCTCCAGAAAACCTGATTCATGGCTTCATCCATAGCCCATTGCCAACAAGCGAAAGATTTCCGTTGACTTCACTCAGTTTTGTGGCTGGCCCCTGGGACTGAAAACACATTGCAAAAGGCCAGTTCTCTGCTGAATCTGTCAAGGGTCTCCTGTGTTGTTAGAGCCAGCAGGGCTTCACTGGTTGCTGCCAGCAGGAAATTTGGCCTTCCATGCCATTTCCAGCATGGATGTTGCAAGACGATGGTTAAAAGATGTCTCTTGAGCTTTTACTGATAAAAAATATGTCAGAATTTCTGGAAAACCCTACCTCTGGTACTACTGCCAAGTGTTTCCTTCTCCATTGCTACCAAGTTTTGACTTCAAATGGAACTTTCTAATTACATCACAAATATTATATCATGCAAATTGCAAAGCTGTTAACATAGTCCAGAATAAAATAGCTGAAAAATAACAGGCCACAGCCTCTTTTCATTAAACTCTGAAGGTCTAAAAAGTTCTGAAGTATAAATTCTCAGTCCTGTCTGAGTATTGAAGAACAGATGACCTCACAGCAGAACAAACTGGTTGCTTAAAGAAGCTGGCTAATCCATGAGACATTATTTCTGTCTTCTTCTGTTGGCATCTTTTGTAATAGTTTATTAACAATGATTTGTGTCCTGTTGAATAAGCTGTGTTTGTATAATACCATTGGCACTATATTAGCTGAAGCCAAGGGTATTCTGGCTAGTTAGTCACAGCTATCAAATGCTTGGAACTTAATTTTCACTCTTTTCTGGCTAAGCATTTTTAGCAAATATTTTGCTGCAGGGTAGAGAAAATCCTAAATACTCAACAGCATTGTTTGCAGGACTGGACAGGCATTTGCAGCCAGATGAATATGTTTGATGTGCTTTTGCGGTGGAAACACAATGACATCTACTGGCCGATGAAGACGGCTGTCAGAATGTGTGCTGGAGCAAAACAGCCCAGAGTCTACTCTGCAAGGAAAGGGCATGACATTCTTCTGAGAGGCAGGATGACAAATCAGAACAACACCCATAGATAGCTCAAGAAATACAATAGAGATTGAAAAACAGAAAATATAAGGTAATCTATTTATGTACCGCTTGTTTATTGTGAGTTGAAAAATGAACAAACAAACAACACAAATCATCTAATGGCGCAAAGTTTCTCTGTTGTCCTCAGTAGTGGATGTCAGAGTCTAAAAAGAAGTTAAAGCAACTTACACTGGGCGTAACCAGCTAAAATTAATAAACAAGATCCAGAATGCACAAGTGCCTCCTCTCCTCTTGAAAAAATGGATACATGTAAGCAGGACTTTCTGATACCCTAAAATGACACAGTTGTGCATGGCCCTGCTATTAGTGCATTTTTTCTCTTAGCATGATGCAATCTCTGTAAGTCTTGTGCAGAAGATTATACCTAATCAACCCCAAAGGCACGGTGCTCCAGCAGTATGGTATTTCTCTTGCAAATAGTGTTATTAAAAATAAATAAAGGAGGCAATCAAAACATGTCTGTTTCTGAAACTGTGAATGCTAATGACAGCAATGAGAATAAATTTCCTACCAGCTCACATTTCTTATGTTCAATGTGTATAATTTTTAAATCCCTTGTCTTCCATCAACTCTGCTCCTATAATTTTTAGTTATATTGCCTCAACAAGATGATGCAGTTCAGCAGAAGCAGCACCTCTGAAAATCATCATGCTTGCTTTCTAAAATGGATAGGCTGTGTAATTTACTCAGTGAGGGGCACTGGGTTGGAAATGTTATACAGCTGGTGTATCAGCGTAGCATCCAGAAGAGGAACTGTGTGGAAAAGAAGGCTTTGGCTTCTGTTCATGGAAGCAAATCAATCCAGAACTAAGGAATACAGCACAGATCCCGTCCATGGTTGTACAGGCTTCTAGGTGGTGACAAGAAAATTGAAGCTGTCCAAAATTGATGAATATTGTGCATGGAAGTAAGAGCAGCAAATATGAGCAATGCATTAAATGCAGTCACTGTAATCCATGGAGACTTGAGTACCATTTCACACTGGATTTTGTGGGAGTCAAGAATGTGTTTGAACTGGAGCAGCACCTTGTATAAGGTAGGTCAGCACTCAAAAGCTCTGTACAGTTTTGCGTGTCACTCCCTCACTTAGATTTCATCCCTTACAGAGGAGATGAGGGAATGTGAGCAAAGGGATTTGACCATAATGTCACAACCCTACTGCTCAACAATGGGCTTTTCACAGTGCTGTTGCAAGGAAGAAAAGAAAAGGGGAGAAGGGAGATGGCATAACACAAACAAGTAAAAAATGGTAAGGTGCTACTTGTTCAGTCTGTGATTATAAAGATCTAAAAATGGTCCTCCTCATAGCAATAAAAGGGAAATCTGTGATAAAAGTGGTCTGACCATCAAAATATTGCAGAAAGTTCTTACCAGACCATATACAGCAGATGATTCTTTCTGTACATTGCACAGCAATGGGACAACCGTGGGCTGGATTTCCCTCCTCAAATAATTTCAGAGCGTCAGAATTGGCATTTGATTCCTGACTGGCAGCATTCAGGGTGCAGGAGAGAACAGGAATGTGTATATCTGCGAAGCTCCTTGTTAGCGTATGTCATCCTGGATTTTGGTTCTGAAAGGCTACATTGTATTGAGACAAAAAAAAAAAAAAAAAAAGCAAGAGCAAGGAAAAGTCTTTCATATTTTTTCTGATATGTGTAGCTTTTATAAACAGAGCTCTTATGGGATGTGAATTGTCATGTTAAACATAGTGACACCTAACAACGAGTGAAAAATAAATCAGATACAGATTTCTGGGCTGCTGTCCTATGTTACCACACCATCCACTTGACTTTTGTAAGTGGTCATGTATGTTAGTGATTTTTGCACTGCAGTAACTGAGATGTACGTGTGATACTCGTGTCCCTGTTCAGTGCTAATATAAACCCCATCTTTTATGCTGCCAGGAGGGTGCACCATGTGTCCATGGGTGGGTTCCACAATTATTCTGGATAATAATCACTCTGTGGAGATCCCTTAGTTATTGTCTTCCCTTATTTGACTTTTATTACATTTCCCACAAATGTACTTATATAAAAATATTAAAAAATATTTGTTTAGATAATAAAGGGTGGGCTTTGTTCTTTTTTCTTCCTTCCAAACCCCAAAAATCTGCTGACTGTCTTGACCAGCCAAGAAGATGTTCACTGGTAACCTTCAGTCCCCCTCCAAAAAGCATTGCACTGCCTGGGTTATTTGTTTAAAGAGATACTGTGATGTCAAACTGGGACCTAAATATAGCAACTTTAAACACAATTCTTTTAACAAACCAAAGACTCACGGAGACATTTCTATGTTTATAATTTCTAGTGGATACACGGGATTTTCTTGAATCCTTATTACAAATAAACATCTTCTACTCAGTCAATGCATCCCAGACAATGCAGCCTTATGCTCGTGCATGGGAGTTAGGGAGCAAAAATGATGAGAAATTCATTACTTAAGCTTGAAATGAATCAAGTAATTTTGTTTAATTTGGAAGAGTGAGGAAATACAGCGGGGCAGTTAAATACTCAAAAAATATTTATGAAATCTCAGAAAGTAAAAGTGGGAGGGTTAAGCACCCTGGTTAAAAACACAGTTGGAAGAAAATTTGTCCTCAGGTGTGCCAGATTACTGCTATTTCCAGTTAAACAAAGTTGGGAGGAGAATTTTACATAATTTTCTATATTCTTGTCTTCAATACAGAGATCTGTTTGCATATATGGATGCACAAATATGTACTTTCTCCACATATATATGTAGAGATGAACCAGAGAACTTTTCATGCACAGAAGTGCAGGCTCCATCTGGACACACTTTAGGACTGAACTGCACTATTCATTTTGTGTGCTCACTTTGAGACATCCTGGAAGATCCTGCTTTTTGGGAGCACAGAGCCTACGCCTTCCTTAAGATGCTTGATCCAGACTCTAGATGTGAAGAACACTTTGTTTCCAGCCTTAGAGCATCATCTGTCAAGCCTAAAGACAAAACTCCTCTGGGACATGCAAAACTGGACACAGGAATTTCCAGGGTAAGGGATGAAGCCAAGAGAGGCAGATGAGGATGCTGATGTTGAGGCTACTCTCATCTTGCCTCGACCCCTTGTTGGTCCTGGGTAAATCTCTTTATTTTCTTCAGCAAGGAGACACCCAGTGAGGAAGGGATGATTACTCGACAGTGAGTAAGTCAACCGTGGAATGACTAAACAAAATAGCCATGCTAATAATTCTCAGCAGTTTTTAGTCCTCATCTCCTTTAAAATACATTTTTTTCAACCTGTGGCAACACTCATGTGTCTTTCTCTGGTTCTGCAGTGTGGCACAATGCTGAGATTTGGCTTACCACCATCTGGAGATGAGACGGATAGAATACAAAACTTCCACTTTGCTAAATGACCAAACACAAAGAGTTGTCTTTGACCACTTCCCATCCTTCTCCACCCTGAAGAGACCAACCAGAAAATAGAACAGGATGTATATAAAATATTTTTAAGCTTGTGAGCATCTCCTGGTAGTTGGTGTTCATATAACTTTTGAATGTTTCAGCATATCTTTAGTTCTCTTTGATTCTTCTGAGGTTATATGGGTGGTTGCTGGCAGAATAACACAAATACAGTCTTCACAGCTCAGCAATCCTTGGATCCAGATTTGGAGCTCAATGTGGGTGGCATAGGAGTAAATGCCAATAAGAAGGCTGGGACAGTGTTGTTACTTTCAGAAACTAAATGACTCAGTACAGAGCCTTTGCAAGTAGCAATTAAAGAGCCAGAAGAATGTTTTGTAACTACTAAAGAGTAAGAGGGAAACCTCATTTTTTTTTTGTAATGATGTTTTATTTTCACTCTTTAATGAAAGTTTTAATCTTGCCTTAAGATATATTTCTGTTACTGAATGTCAGCTAGAGACAATCAGTATCTTTCAAGTCCTTTGCTGCCAGCGGCATTTCCAGCTTTGCTGTGGGAACACCTTTCAGTTCATTTCAGGGTTAAGGCTTCAGATCTCAATAGCTGCATGCTCCTTTTGTTGAGTGAGCCTCTATAGGATATACAGAAAGCATTTACTAAAATTCCCATAGACTTTACATTGATTTGTATGGGTAATATATCATATGATGATGATTATGTATTGTTCAAAAAGTTTTAAATAAAAACTGATGCCTTGATGCAGTGTGGCATAATACAAAGTTGTGCAAACCTCGGAGACAATATCAGCTATTGGCTGAAGCGCTGAATTGAGACACAGGAAAGCCTTAAGTTGTTGTACCATCTCTGACACTGTCTTACTGAATGCTAGGTTGGCATGATGCCTCCGTTTCCCAAGTTTCCCATATGTTGAATGGCGATGTGGTGCTCTCAGACGATCTCAGTGTACCTGGAGGCACGTTTTGATAGGCAAGTGTGCGAAGCAATCGGTGAGTGTCAAGTACACACACAGAGGACACAGTTTATATTGTGGGATGTACTGGGATGAGTTACCAGAAAGAAAAAAAGGCACCATATTAAAAGCCTTAAAAATCTGATTACAAAGTAAGCCAGGGAAACACGGTTTTGGTATGTTACTACAGAATGTTACGGTAACAAAGCAGTTTTGTGTGCACTTGTGTATGTGTGTGCATATTTGTGTCCATGGACATACCTATGTGAGTTTGGAGGGGCATGTGGGTGTAAGTATATGTGTATACATTTATATAAAAACAGGTATATGCACATACAGTGCATACTACTTGTGTGGCATATCTGTGGCATATCTATTCCTTTGCTTCTACAGCAGCACATGTATCACACAGACAACACTTGAGAAGAAATTGAAAGTATTTACTGACAGCAAGAGAAATGATTCATGTTCTAGTATCAGAAAAGTAATTTTTGATTTTGTTTTACTTTTTCTAAACCATCAGTAGTGTTAAATATTTCTCAACTGGCAGTTTACCAAATTTCAATAGTCAGTTTGGTTAGCTGAAGAATGAAGCTAGGATCAGTCTGCAATATACACACATTTCATGGGTTTCATACCCTCAGACTTCTCTGAACTGTTTACAAAAAAAAATTTTAAAAAAATCAAGAATCAAAAATTGCTAAACAGCTCCACAGGGAGGGAGGAATTACTCCAAATTTACACTGTGAAATGTTCCACAGTTATTGTTCCGACTAAGTTTTCAAGACAATCATCATATCCCAATGGATTTCCGAGCATATCAAATGCAGTCCTCCTGGGAAGGTTGAAAAGAAAGGGTATTATCTGAAGACCTGTTAAACCAACTGACTTCAGACCTGCACAGATAATGATGCCTCTGGCTCTGGTGAGGTGTAACAATTTTCAAAACATGTTGGAGATGCCTGTGGATTTCAGAGCACTTTGAAATCCAGGTCTTAAATGAGAAGTTTTGCTCCCAGGGCATAACTTTGAAAACAGAGTGCAGGAAGACAGTAAATGAATCCCAGCAAAGCCCTCTGGAAGCTGTGAAGAGTACAATTTTGATATATGAAGCTGAACAACAGAAGGGGTACAATTCTTGTCCTTTTGAAGAATTTCTGAAGTACTGATCTCCTAAAGTACAGCTTTTGATACCACAACCTGATATTTGAAATAGAGACTGTACCCTAGACCTGGATGGGATTATCCAATTTTTCAAGATGACACAGCAATCATTTGAATTTTAGAGATCACAGAAAAATCATCTCTCCTACAGAATGTTGTTTTCACCATAAGCTCCAGGAGTACATTGCTGGAGTTACCATTAAATAGTTTTCTTTCAAGATTCATTGTCAAGAATTTTAAAATATACATTATCTTTATACCCTACTAATGAATGTAAAAAATTTGTAATTTTTATATGGTGGGAAAATAAAACTGGAGAATTAACAATGCTAGGACAATTGTAATTGCTATATCCCATCAGTGAAAAGTCTCCAACTTTTTTCCTTTCAAGAGATTGTGACCATCCTACTGTCTAACACATAGACTGAAACAGCTGAAATTTTTTTCCCTACACCTTGGTCTGTGCTTTCTATAGCACCTGGAGCTGCTACTGCTCCATAGCATACAAGAAAAAGTTATCTTTCAACATCTCAGTTTAAAATCAAATCTCGAAGAAGTAAAAAACCAAATGCCACTTCCACAAAGCAGCAAGGAGTTTGTGATCACTAACTAACTTGTTTTTCAGTCTAAACATTATTCCTGTGGCACCTTGCAAATAAAATTTTTTTGATTTAGGAGAAGTGAAAAGCCATAATTCACAAAGCAAGAGCAATAAACTCATTATTAAAAACCATATCTCACAGAGGTGATCATTTCAATACTAAGAAATGCTACATATCTTTTGATCACCACTAATCCTGCCTTTAGGTGGTTTGGGGAGGGGGTGGAGGGGGGAACTGATTAACAGTGATAGTGATGTTGGATAGAAGGGTTTGAGGAACCTTGAGTATTTATTTAAAAGCTACCTTTTTTTCATGTGGTATCCTATAGTTCCATCCTGAATCTCAACCCTTAACACAAGATGTTATATCAAGAAACCACACAGGAAAATCCTGACTATCAAGAAATGTAATTACAAATATTACCAGATCCAGTGAATAATAAACCTTGGATGAATAGCCATCCAGATACACCCCCAGTCTGCAGTATGGTGCTGAGTTTCAGGGCAGGGAACACAACAAAAAGACACAAACAGTTTCAGAGCTACACAGTTTCATGTTGGATTTGTTTCCCTGATTGATTACAACATCAGAAACTGGATAGAGACAAGAGATGCCTATCCAAGGCTGCACATCAAAGGTGACGCCAAGTGTTTTAACGTGAGGCCAGTTAAGTATTTCAGAACTTAGCCTGTATGTTAAATTGTCCTGGACAGACTGGACGCATTCAGAGGGCTATCAAACTGCTAGAGACCTGAGATGGAACACGTGCTTTGCTGATAGCATATTGTTTATGCCAAAATAATGAATGATGTTGGATTATGCATGCTTCATTTTAAACAGCAGACAATGATCTGGATTTGTGAAACAACAACAGTGTTATAGCAAAACCTTGAACCTGAAAACCTGTAACCACTGAGGACGGTAAAAGGAGAAATCCACCCTCAAAGGCTGTCAAAATTCATGTTTGGCTTCAAATTTTGTGGGTTTGCCCTGCTTTCTGCTCTGAAGTGTGCAGCACTGCCTGGGCACTTGCAGCTGCACCTCCCATGGTCAGTGTGGTCAATGGCTTCATCTCTCTCCCAGTGGGAAGGTATGGGCTCCCAGACCAGTACGAGCCACAGGGCTCATGCCTTATTTGTGACATGTACTCTGTTATCTATATATCTTAAAAAAGCCAGAAGGGATTTCCAATTGATCTGTGATTACTTGGTGGAGGGAGGGAGAAAGAGCAAGCATAGTCTTCTTCCCAGTCCCCTTTGGCTCAGTACTAATGCCAAAACTGAAGCAGCCACACAGAGAGCAGAGGAAACTTAAAAAACTTAATTAGGGAAGAAAGCAAACAAAATAATACTATGGTGTGTTTACTTAGAGCTGCAATGCTGCCAGAGAAACCACATAGCTTGCATCTGTAAGCGATGCTTTTCATACAAAACACATTTAATTAAAACAGGAGACGGGACAACAAGCTTTCTTCTAACTTCATTAAAACACATTTATGTTGCACTTGAAATTCCTCTTGGGTTAATGTGAAGCTGGGCTAAAAGTTTGGAAGTGATGTAGCCTAGCTACATTTGTTCCCTGAGTTTAGACTTCAGGGCATGAAGCATGTCATCGGGAGCTCCCAGGACCCATGGACGCCACCAGTCAGAAGGGGCTCACTTGTGCTCCCCTCCTGATGCTTTGAGGCTGGGCTATGCTTTTGCAGTCACATATATATGGTCTTTTCTGCAGCTTTAAAAAGTATTAATTTCTAAATTTGATCATTTGATCACTTTTTGTTTCCAACCCTTTCTTAAAAGCATCAACATAAAAATTTCTGCACTCTTTTTGTGTTATTCTAGAAGGAATTTTAATGGATTTGTGGAAGCATCTTTGCATGGCTTTAAGTTTTACAATGACTTACTAAGTAGAACAGGAAAACAAAGCCTTACCTATGAATGGTGCACACTTCATATTATATTTGAAATAACAAAACATGTGCTTTCAAATTGTATTTATTTCAGCATCAACATTCTGTTGTTAATTCACTTACTATGTGAATTAAGAGCAGAATATTGCATCTCTTACAGAATTTGAAGGCAGTTAAACAGAACAGCACATGTGGCAGATTAACTAAGTGAACTAGTACTGTATTTACCAAAAAGATTGTTCACAAGAGAAGAAGACACACAGCAATTTCAAATACGGACATTTTCAAATTCTGTTTGAATTTTCAAAAGTAGAAGAATTGCTTTGTAATATAGGCAATCTTTTGGGCATTTTCTTTGAATGTTGAAAACAATAATAGCTTAAGGATGAAAAAGATTTCCAGTTCACAGTCTGACTTGGCATCATCTATAAAAGAAGGTGTAGGATTTTCCCCCTAAAACCATCTTGACTGCCATTACATTGAGTTTTGATGCTCTTTAATCATTCTACCCAAAATTTTAATTTTGGATCAGTTCACTGAGTTGAACTCTTTTAGAAAATTTCCACTGAATACTAGACGTTTCTGAAATGAGATTAAAGAAAACCCTCACAAGGTTAATCTAATCCTTCTCTCTTTCTTTCACAACACTTCCCCGAGACGTGCTGGTGCATGTGTGCTTTGAAATCCAGCGCTGGACTAGGGAGATGAGACGAAGGTGGGGAAATGGTGAGCGGGGGGGGGTCTACGTGCAAGCCTGGCACTCCTCTGGGCTGATGTTGCCTACACTTGGCTTGCTGCAAAGCTCTGCTCACACATATTCAAGCAGAAACTTGATAGAGTTTGGTAGATAAATTCGCTGAATATTTTAACACACTTGGCATCTTTCATGTCTGCAGCAGGCAAACAGAGCTTCCTCAGGAACTGTCAAAAATTTGTTTTGGATTATATCGATCATGTGCTTCAGATGAAAGTACAAGAAATCCTTCAATGAAAGAGCAGCTCAAGCATAAGCTGAACCAAAGCAGAACTTCCTGCTAATATCCAAAAGCTACCAGCGTGCCAAGCATGAAATTGACTGCAGTCCAAAAACAGCTGACTGCCTCTCCCTTCCAAAATTGTCATGTGCTGTATTTATTTCATCAGAAATACATTCTATTATTTGTTTTCATCCTACTATCAGAGGCATGCATGAGTACCTGAAGCCATCCTGATGAGTTGCACCAAATTACAATTTATTATGGCATCTTTTTTCCTCACTGAAATGGAGCTTTGAAAGAAAATCCTGCTCTCACTACCATGCTCTGCTGAACAGCCTGGAGCATACCAAGCACAGGCTGTCTGAAGAATGCTGGGCCAGACATAGACAGGCAGTTGCCTCTGCAGCCAACAGCAAACATGACTGGTATCTTCATGAGCTGTATTTCCCCAAGCCCTGGGGAAAGAGCTGGTCCATTTTTAACAGCATCCATGTATAGTAGGTTGCATGTCCAACTTTTGGGTGGGTTTTGAAGCAGACTGTCCCATGCTAGGACTGATTTTGCTTCTGTTGAATCAAGGACAAAACTCCACTCCACTTTGACAGAGGCAGAAGCATCCTCAGAATCTCTAAGTACCCACGGCTTTTTCTAAGTCATTTATAAAAGTATTAATTTTGCAGTTGTCTCCCATAGAGCAGGGATAATTCCGTGTCTTTTTAGTTGATGAAGAACATCGGAAGATGCCACAGAATGTTTAGTAGACAACTTGTGCTGTCATAACAGAGCTTTAGCTTGGTTTTTGAATCTGCCTTGGTCTGGAATAGCATGCAAAAAGAAACTGTCTTGAATCTGTTCAAATGCTTAGAGAGTTTATTAAAAACATTATAGTTCTGAAGTAAGAGATGCAATTTTATTGTGATCTGCACAATGCAAAAAAGGAAACAGGGGACAGGGCTATACCTTTTTTTTTTAATAGCAGGAAATTAGATTGTACTTTAACGTTTACCCACAGTTTATAGAACAAGATTGCAGATTATTCTGTGGAGGCTTTTTAAAATATGACAATACAATTTAGCTTCATCAGGACTACCAACAGTTCTGGAAAGAAATATCACATCATTGCATTCTATATTTAATCATTTATTTTGATTCACAAAAAGAACTTCTCTCAGGATGCTCTTGATAATTTAAAAAATTACAGCAATTATACCAGCTCAATAAATACTTCAGCTTCATCTTTAGTCAACATAGTACTGATAAAAGGAAAAAATAAACATGGAAGTGTTCATCCAGTCTTTCTATATTTGGAATTAGGACTGTAGCAAACAACATGGCCACTCTGGCATATTCACAGGGTCAAGAGCTCAGAAGGATGGCTGAGAAACTAGACCACTTCGCATCCATGCTTTACCCCAGATTTCTTGTAAATCCTTGGGAAAAGGCTGAGATGCCACTCACACAGTTACTAGCTGTACAAATAGAGATTTAATATATTGGCTAAGCCACTCTGCCTGCCTTTGTGCTGACCTATTGCTGAGCTGACATTGCCTCCTCAGACCCAAAGGCACTATGATGGAGTATGGCACAAAGACACTCTGGTAGGATCCACACCAATTCTAGCACAACGAACACTGAGCCAGTTCTCTAAAGCCCAGTCGGATACAGAATAATCCTTAATGGGTTGTCTAAATCACATGTACCACAGCACATCCTTCTATCGACACTTGAAAGGAAGTAGTGATTAATTGCCTCCATTTGGCCAAAAAGGAGTGGGATGAACCACTCTCCTGAGGTGTCTCTTTCTTTGATGCAAGCTAAGAAGTCCTCCCAGGCTGTGGAGCACCAGGAGCAGTAGGACAGATGCCCCAGTGCCCCGTACAGAAACAGTGCTGCCTGGAAGCAGAAGCAGGAACCAACAAGAGGCAAGCAAAGGAACTGCACTCATGTGTGTTAACTAAAATTGTGTCTGGATTCAAAGTGTGGCACAGATATTTTGAGTACTGATGACTGAGAGGTCATTATATGGAAATAATGCCTCTAATATTGTATCATATCTTAATGAGTTCTGATGGTGAGACCTTTTGTGCCCATACACAAAGAATAACTCAAATCCTCTGCTGCCTCTCCACATTTCCTGGTAGTGCAGAGACCTTCAAGGACTTAGGCATATAAAAATCTTTAATAGACAAAGACTGACAACTTAGACTGTTACCAGCACCCTGATGAGCTTATAGCTCTATCTTCTGCTCCATGGGGAATTCACTGGTAAATTCCTCACTCCTCTAGCAGCACCTAGGGAAGGCACAAGGAAGAGGCACATGAGCTGCAGCTGAAGCAGCCAGGAGGTGCAGAGATGCTGCAGGAATCTGTTGCGGTGGCCCAGCC